>CM076574.1:391949294-392549294 GCA_034641835.2 Pinus albicaulis
TTGGGATATGGTTAACCATTGGAGGTGAAACAAAAGCCAATATTTACTGTTTTATGTGTTCTGAACTCATTTCCACAGCTTATTTTTCCTTTTTAGGCTTTCTTATCACTGTATAACCAATTTGAGCATTTAATAAGAGCAAGGACATGCCCATTTGGGGGCCTTGGACCCGACAGATGTAGCCCAGGAGGAGTGAATTGCCTCATCATTTGTTGTGTTATATCATGTGATTTTATCTTACTGTGTTTTTGAGATATAATATGTTAAACAGTAAAATAAATAACACTCCTTCACACATAAGACTCATAATTTTACCAAAAACACTTTGTTTCAATTGCAAGACATAAATAACAGTTTGCACATATAATTTTATGGAAATGAATACCTTGCACACATTTTCAAGTACTTTCATTTTTAGATTATGAGTGTTAACTTCTACAAGTTCTAAAGACGGATTTTGTAAAGGGCCAGGTAGCCTCTGGATCTCATCCTTTTATCAAAGGTGACATATCCAGTAAATTCCCCTACAGTCAATCTCTGGAATAGATCTAAGAAGTTGCATTTTCAGATCAATTGGTATCAGAGCTATGGTTTTGAGCTAGATTTTTTACTCAGCATTTTTTTTGTGCAAAGATTAAGTAATTTGTTTGCAAGTTTTGATGTTGACTAGGTTAAAACTCAAGAGAGGTGAATGAAACTTGGTTAGTGCACAAACTAATCCACAGCCAAGAAGGGTCAGAGAACCACCTCCAAGAGCCCTAGAAGAAGCTACAAGCATGTCTTCAAGAGAAGTTGAAACTCCTGAAGAGATGGATCCCAAGGAAGAAGAGGGGGTATTTCAGAAAGCTTTCTTGGATATGACTGAAATGGTAAGGATCCTCTATCAAGAAAGAAATGATAGGATTGCTAGAGAAGGGTCTAAAAACCAAAAAGAAGGAGAGGATTCCTCAAGAGGAAAGAAGGGTCATGATCAGTCAAAGAAACAGAATGGAGGAAATGGTTATCCACCATCTCCATCGTCATCCTCTTCCTCGTCATCATCTTCCTCGACTTCGGTAAATCAGTCACATAAGTCGAAAACCACTGGTAAAAATCCTTTTTTAAAGCTTGAAGTCAAATTTTAATTTCCCATGTTTAACGATGAAGTTAATGCAGAGAAATTAGATAATTGGATCAGAGAATTGGAAGTCTATTTAAGGATTCAAAATCTACATGATGACAAAACTAAAATACAACTAGCCTCGCTAAGGATGGATGGAGCAGCATTGGTATGGTGGGGAGCCAAGACCAAGGATGAAATCAAGAAACATGGTAAGCTTACTTTATCATGGGTTAAATTTATTTCCGCAATTAAGAAGAAATTTTATCCTCTTGCTCATCTACAAAAGGCTATAATGAATTGGCAAAAATTTAGACAACTTAAAGGACAAAGTGTTCAAGAATACACTCAAGAGTTTAGGAGAAAAGCATTGTTGTTAGGATTAGACTTAAAAAGTCAAGATAATTTGCTGAAGTATATAGGTGGTTTGCATAATTACCTTATACATACTATCCTTATGTTTAATCCTACTAGTCTAGACGAAGTTTGTGTACAAGCTACGCATTTAGAGGCTAGAGGGAAAAACAATTTTGATGCACTGAATGAGGGTAGTGATTTTAAAGGCAAAGGAAGAAAAAGGATTGCAAACTCTAGAAAGGAAAAAGGTAAATTATTTTTCAAGAACTATTCAAAAACAAGCCACGATGAAGATCACTATTGGAAGCTTCATCCTGAGCTGAAACCAGAGAAATATAAAAACAAAGACAAAACCAAAGAAAAGGGAAAAATTGTTGCAACTATTGAACAAGAATTAGGGTCTGAATCAGGTGATGAGACTAAAAGTATCACCATGGTATTAAAGAACATAAAGTGGAAAGAGGTTGTACAAGAAACAAATCCCAGTTCTAGCACATTAAACTGTCACAAAGAAACTCAAAATGAAAAGAGGGGGATAGAGCTATTTCATGTGAGGATAATCTCAAATCACACAAAGATAGACACACTTTTTGATAGTGGGTCTCAAGCTAATCTCATCTCAGAAGACTTGGTCAAACAACTGAAACTTGAGAAAATTCCACATACAAAGCCTTATCCACTTGGGTGGATATGCAAGGATGCAAAATTACAAGTCTCAAGAAAGTGCATCTTGCGCTTCGCCATAACAGCTCAGTATGTTGATTGGGTTGAACTGGATGTAGTACTGCTTAACATTATAGGTGTTGTGTTGGGTAGTCCATATTTATATGACAGAAAGGAAATATTCCATCGCCATGAGAATAAGTATTACTTGTTCAAGGATGGAAAAGAGTACATTGTGAGAGCACATAAGAAGAATCTAGAATATTCTTTAGTCCATGCAAGGAAATTGAAAAGGCTAGTTAATGCAAGTCAAAATCTGACTTTGTTGATGGTTAAACAGCAATATTTTTTACATTTTCCTTTTCATGATATTTCTGATATAACTGATGGTATGTTTCAGCCTAATAACAATTCGTCTTTGAAAGAAGATGACAATATGTTGCACAAGGTACCTTTGGTGTCGATCGGTGCAGAGAACGAAGTGTCGGTGCAAAGTAGTGCAAGAGTCCATGAGATGGAAAGGCATGCAAGCAAAGAGGGCACACAGTTCAACATGGGTCAGTGTTGGTTTTAGAATGGCAGATTGGTATGGCGAGAAAACTTGGTCGGCATTCGGCACATGTACAAGGTTCATTCAACAAAAATTCGCCATGTGAACAGTTGGCAAGGTGAATCTTATTTTTAGTCTTCTTTGAAGTTTGACCATTGTAGAAACAATATGCTTTTTGCAAATTATAGTTTCTATTTTGAAAATTTCAAGAATTTGTGTCATGACTCAGTCAATGTTAACAACGGTCGGTCAGTGAATTCAAGGAACAATTTACCTTTTTATGAGAAGCTCAATTTGATGAAGTCAGGAATATTTCAATGGTTCAAAGTTGGAAGAGTGGAGAATCAGTCTCCCCATCTTCATTTTCTATAATCAGAGAGATTTTGTGGATCCAAAATCTTCTCATTTGGGAGGTGTGATTAGGTGATCATGTCCTAAGTGAAGAAAATGCTCAAAATTAGAACTGCTTAGAATTGGTTGAAACCAGAACAAATGGATAGGCCTCGTTAGTACGATCCTGATGCCGCAAATGGCATTCAAATCCAAAACTGTATGTGAAATTTATTCAAGTTTGAAAATTCACGATTTCCTTCAAAAGTCCAGTTTGACCAAGGTTGACTTTGATTATAAAAAATATTAAAAATATAATATTCCACAGAATATTCTGGGAATATTCCACAAAATATTCCATGGAATATTCCTTCAAAAACCTATCAAAGTTAGACAAGTGTAACGATCGGATTACTGATGGATTGACTAATTTTTATGTGGACCAATCATTGGGCGCCACATGGCCTACCCGGAGGCCGCCACGTGGCCCCAGGCTGGTGAAAGAATTTTTGAATAAAATTTTTGCAACGTTGTAGGATTCGACCATGGGTCGAGCGGGTGGCATCCCCAAGGCTCGACCGCCTTGGCTATGCAATTATTCTTAACCACTATGGGCTATCACTTATATTTAAAGTTTGTCAAAATTTCGGTGGGGCCGAAAGGGGGCCAACCCCCTTTACACGGGACCATAGGCTCAGAACCATGGACCATAGCACCGATGGTTACGTGAAGTTTAATGGTTAGTGGATGTGTTCACATGGATTGCGGCGGCGGGAGTTACGTTAAGTGTTAATGCCACGGTTTTATAACTGTTGGCTCCAAACGGTTATCCGACGGGTTTGGACGGTCCATGTGATCGCCAAACCATAAGCAATAATTGCCACCCGAACTGCGCAGACAATTATAGTGGAGTCTGCCTTTTTAGGTGCGTTTTCCAAAACTAGCGGGCCTAACTCCAGTTATTCCACTTTTGGTGGAGTTTTCTTAGGCCAACTTGGACAAAACTTTAGTTTGGCATAACTGCTAGAAAAAACCTTTTGGAGCAAAACTTTTTTTGATTTCGAGTATTTTGAGCATTCCAGAGCCAATGGCATAGGTTTCAGATTCAAAAGAGCTGATATTCAGGTACTTTTTCAGCAGAGAAGCTTGGAGATCCATCAGGGCCTAGGGAGTGTTGCAGCTGAATTGGGCTATGGTTAACCATTGGAGGTGAAACAAAAGCCAAGCTTTACTATCTTCTGTGTTCTAAACTCATTTCCACAGCTTATTTTTCCTGTTTAGGCTTTCTTATCACAGTATAACCAATTTGAGAATTTAATAAGAGCAATGACATGCCCATTTGGGGGCCTTGGAGCCAGCAGATGTAGCCCAGGAGGGGTGAAATGCCTCATCAGCTGTTGTGTTATATTATGTGATTTTATCTTGCTGTGTTTTTCAGATTTATTATGTTAAATAGTAAAAAGAAATAACACTCCTTCACACATAAGACTTAGAAATTTACCAAAAACACTTTGTTTCAATTACAAGACATGAATAATAGTTTGCACATTTAATTTTATGGAAATGAATACCTTGAACAGCAAATACAAGTAGTTTCATTTTCAGATCATGAGTGTTAACTTCTAAAAGTTCTAAAGACAGGGTCTTTAAAGGGCCAGGTAGCCTCTGGATCTCATCCTTTTATCAAAGGTGACATATCCAGTCAATGCCCCTACAGTCAATCTCTGGAACAGATCTAAGAAGTTGCATTTTTAGTTCAGTTGGTATCAAAGCTATGGTTTAGAGCTATAGTTTTTACTCAACATTTTTTTTGTGCAAAGATTAAGTCATTTGTTTGCAAGTTTTGATGTTGACTAGGTTAAAACTCAAGAGAGGTGAAGGAAACTTAGTTAGTGCACAAACTAATCCACAACCTAGAAGGGTCAGAGAACCACCTCCAAGAGCCCTAGAAGCAGCTACAAGCATGTCTTCAAGAGAAGGAGAAGTTCCTAAAGACATGGATCCAAAATAAGAAGAAAGGGTATTTCGAAAATCTTTCTTGGATATGACTGAAATGGTAAGGATCCTCTATCAAGAAAGAAATGATAGGATTGCTGGAGAAGGGTCTAAAAACCAAAAAGAAGGAGAGGATTCCTAAAGAGGAAAGAAGGGTAATGATTAGTCAAAGAAATGGAATGGAGGAAATGGTGATCCACCATCTCCATCGTCATCCTCTTCCTCGTCATCATCTTCCTCGACTTCGGTAAATCAGACACATAAGTTGAAAACCACTGGTAAAAATCCTTTTCTAAAGCTTGATGTCAAATTTGAATTGACAATGTTTAACGGTGAAGTGAATGCAGAGAAATTAGATAATTCAATCAGAAAAATGGAAGTCTATTTAAGGATTCAAAATCTACATGATGACGACGCCAAAATACAACTAGCCTCGCTAAGGATGGATGGAGCAGCTTTGGTATGGTGGGAAGCCAAGACCAAAGAGGAAATTTGAAAACATGGTAAGCTTACTTTATCATGGATTGAATTTATTTCCACAATTAAGAAGCAATTTTATCCTCTTTCTCATCTTCAAAAGGCTATAATGAATTGGAAAAACTTTAGACAGCTTAAGGGACAGAATGTGCAAGACTATACCTAAGAATTTAGGAGAAGAGCACTCTTATTAGGGGTAGAGTTACAAAGTCAAGATACTTTGCTGAAATATATAGGTGGATTGCATAATTACCTTATACATACTATCCTTATATTTAATCCTACTAGTCTAGACGAAGTTTGTGTACAAGCTACGCATTTAGAGGCTAGAGGGAAAAACACTTTTGATGTGAATGAGGGTAGTGATTCTAAAGGCAAAGGAAGCAAAAGATTGCAAACTCTAGAAAGGAAAAAGGGAAATTATTTTGCAATAATTGTTCAAAAGCAAGCCACGATGAAGATCATTGTTGGAAGCTTCATCCGGAGCTGACACCAGAGAAATATAAAAACAAAGACAAAACCAAAGAAAAGGTAAAAACTGTTGCAACTGTTGAACATGACTTAGGGTCTGAATCAGGTGATGAGACTAAAAGTATCACCATGGTATTAAATAACATTAATGGGAAAGAGGATGTACAAGAAACAAATCCCAGTTCTAGCACATTAAACTGTCACAAAGGAACTCAAAATGAAAAGAGGAGGATAGAGCTATTTCATGTGAGGATAATCTCAAACCACACAAAGATAGACACACTTTTTGATAGTGGGTCTCAAGCTAATCTTATCTCAGAAGACTTGGTCAAATAACTGAAACTTGAGACAATTCCACATCCAAAGCCTTATCCACTTGGGTGGATATGCAAGGATGCAAAATTACAAGTCTCAAGAAAGTGCATCTTGCGCTTCGCCATAACAGCTCAGTATGTTGATTGGGTTGAACTGGATGTTGTACCGCTTGACATTACAGGTGTTGTGTTGGGTAGTCCATATTTATATGACAGAAAGGCCATATTTCATCGCCATGAAAACAAGTATCACTTGTTCAAGCATGGAAAAGAGTACATTGTGAGAGCACATAAGAAGAAGCTAGAATCTTATTTAGTCACAGTGACCACACTTTGTCAACTACCCATAGCAATACACCCCCATTTTTTCAAATGGGATTCGTCATGTTCGACGTGGTTGCGCCATACAGATTCCATCATCAGTCAACAGTCGACAATTTTACAAATGATGTAAACCCATTCTGCATGTAATGATGTAAATGATCTAAGTAAGACCGTCAATGTATGTAACAATCTAGGTAAGCCTAGTATGTTGTTGATGATCTCTATCCTAAGAGGTTTTTTGTCTCACTGATTCCATAGGGCGATCGTGAGTTTCCCTCAGCTTCACACAAAGTTAGAATTGGATTTATCATACGACATTCCTCTACAAGGTGTTCTATAAGTCCTTGTAAAAGTAGTTTGAGCTACTTGGTCTACTAGATCATGTTTTGAGTCGCAGAATTGGGTATTTGTTTGAGGGTCTATATGAATGGGTATTCCCCCTTCATGTATGTAAATTTATTATCTCGTGTAAAAAGGGTTGGAAAAATAATTATAATCCCCTCTCAATCAATTAATTAAATTTTTTGGTCAATTAATTTAAAAAATCTTAAACCAGAAATTTAATTAATTTAGGGTCCTAAGTTAAGATTAAATCTTTAAAGGAAAAATTTGTGGGTCCTTGGAAAATGATTTTGAAAGCCCTAGGCCAAGGGAATATTGATAATTTTAAGAAATTTTGGACCCCCTTGGTGGTTAAGTCAAAGTCAAAATTTTGGGGTAATAAACTCAAAAATAATATTTTTGAGTTAATTAAAATTGAATTAAATGATAAATTCGTTTTTTCCCTAAAATTTTAATTTCAACGCTCTGGATTAAAACATAATTAAATCTTTTGGACGGTTGAGATTATTTTGACGAGGATCATCCAAACTAGCCGTTAGAGATTTTGTCCTATAAATTTAGAGGTCTTTGTCAATATTGAATCATCCGATCTCAGGATCGTGCACTTGTTCTTAGAAGCTCTTGTAAATGTTTGAGGAATAAAGCATAAAGACTTTGGGGTTACAAATTCTGATGTTCCTTCTCGGATCTATGTGGTGAATTGTCTCTAAACTCTGCTACTTTGTTTTTTTCATTTTATGGTTGATGGTCTTCATGGATTAATCTACATACAGGTATCTTGTGCAGTTTTCTGGGTTTATAAAATGACATTCTGATTTTTATGCCGAGTCTCTGTGTTGTTTTCTTAAATCTCTATCGATCTAATATTCAGATCTAAGTGTGCAGGGAATTTTTTTTTAAGATTGGGCGTCTAGGGAAGTCTTCGGTTGGACCAGCCGACTCTCAATAAACATAAATCTGATAAGCTCTTTATTTGTTAAATTCCAGGTCTATCTTACGATATTTGTGATTTTACAGGGTTTCAAGGGCTTGTGCCTCTCATTTAAAAATTTGAATTTCTAAACTGTGCTAAAAAAGTTCAAATCTAGCCATGAGGGCCTCAGATTTGTAAATAAATTTGTAAATTTGTAATTTTTTTAAGGACTGTAAGGGTTTAATGTTTTCTTGGTGTGTATCTTCGGATCTGACTTGTTTTCTTGCAGATTGTGGGTTTAAATCAGAATTTTTTTTTAGATCTAAGGCAGATCTAGCCTCCAAAGGCCAGATCTGGCCTCAAATCCCCGCTGTGGGAAAAATATAAATTGATTTGATTGCAGCAAGATCTAAGTACGGGTTACCTAGTAGCGTAAATTTGAGTTTGCTAGACAAAATTTACCCATTTCTAGGTTTATTCATTGTAAAAGGTTGTCATTCCCACCGATTCCTGTAAAAAGCAGACCCTTTCCATGTAGCAGCCTGTTTTATCACGTTGTCGTGCTCCATTTATCCTCACGCCCTTCCATTTGCTCCCATTCCTGCTGAGCCGTTTACTCATTGCTCCACCATCCCGGCATCATTCTACCCACTTTGTCTCGTTTTCTTTCCCATGCCTATCAGGCCTAGCAGGACTTAAACCCCAATACCGTGTCCCCCATTCCCTTTCCTGCCGTCATTCGAGCTCCATATCTTCACACCATGCTCCTCATCGACCTGCGATACCACAACGCAAACAAAAACTTCGTCTTGGGTTTTCATTTAGGTTTTAATTTCATTTTTTTTTGTATAGTGTAATTTAATGTTGGATTTTATTTGGTTCGATTTTTTGTTAGTGTAGTTTAGGTGCGTGTATTTTTTTTAAATTTAATTTTCTTTATAGTGTTAGATGTTAATGATTAGCTTTAGATTGTAATTTCGATTTTTTATTTTAGTTTAGTTTAGATTTCAAAATTGTTTAGTTTTAAGTTTTGGTTAGGATAGATTTCGATTTTTTTTAATTGTTTTAAATTTTAATTTAGGTTTTGGATTTGATTTTAATTTCTTGATTTAGTTTATTTTAGATTTTGGGCTTTAGTTTTAGATTTATATTTTCAATTGATTTCAAAATTTAAATAAAAAATAATTTTAAAAAAAAATTCCAAAAATTATAAAAATCTTAAAAAAAAAAAAAAAAAAAAAAATTCAAATTTTCTATATTCAAATGTACTAAATTTTTTTCTATCTAAAGCTTGACCGTGGAACATTTTGATTTTCGAACTGGGTTATAATTGGAATATTTTTGTTTTCGGAAATCTTTCAAGTATCGGGCATTCTCATATTATTGTGAGTTCAAGTTATTCATGGTTGTGGCGTTTTCAATTAAATATCATTGTGAGTAATCGTGTTTTAACAAGCAGCAGTTAATCGTCACTTACTTGTTTATAATTGCATAGCGGGATTTTGTTTGACTCCATAAGGCACTGGTCTTAAACGTGAAATCTAATTTAGATCTGTGGAATCTCGTTCATTTTATCAAGTATTTGGATGTTTTAGTTGTGTCTCCTGGATTCTTCCTCTTCATTTCTAATAGGGTCTACCTCCCTTAGCTTGCAAGGAGACAAATTAAATAGAGAGATTGTGGATAAAGGTGACAGCCCCCAATCTGAGCCGTTGTCGCGGTGCGTGGACAATCTGTGCGACAACATTTTTTGGCGCCATTGCCGGGGATAGAGTTTTTTTGTCCTTGGTCTTAACGACATTTTCTAATCCTCTAATCTTCTTTCGCCATTCATTAGCCTGTCACAAGGGATCGCATTTTCTGGCGTCTTTTCATCCCTTCATATTTTCATCATCTTATCTTTCTTCATATCACTAATCATTTCATCATCGTATCTTTAGCACCTGGACATTTCGGTTGGCTTCTTGTTTGGGTGGCGACTCCACTTCTTCATCTTTTTACTCCTAGACAAGAATCCCCCCCTGATATCCATCTGCTATCTCTCGATTATTTCTTCTATTTTAGAATTAGTTTCATGTTCAAGTGGTGACTCCAATTCTTTCATTTCTTACAAGAGTTCTTGCCAAGAAGTTCGCTTCTTGAGAACCTTTTGACTATTCTTGAACACAGATCTATTTCTAAAATCTTAAAAAAGATATCATGGATGTTTTTGCCCCGTGTAATTTTGCTAATATTTAGGGTTATCCCCATGATGTTCCTCAAATGGATAAATTACCTTCTTTTCAAGGAAATGAAGCAGTTAGTGTCAAGTCTCATTTGTTTGCTTTCACTAACTGGTGGAATAGATTTGCAGTTGCAAAAAATAATTTCGAGGATGTAAAGATGAAAAATTTTGTTCTTACTTTTGGCGAGGATGTTGCTGAGTGGTTTACGGAAAAGCCTGATAATTCATTCAATACTTTTGAATCAATTGTAACTGCCTTTAAGGAAAAGTACGGTGATAAAAGGGAAGATAGGCATTTGGTAAGAGAGATCAGTACCATAAAAAAGAAAGAAAATGAAATGACTGAAGAATTTAATAGGAGATTTAATGGTATCCTTAGAGAAATATCTCAAACTCATAAACCTCCTGATGGATCTCTTCTGAATTTTTACATTGATGCTTTTGATTTTGATACTTCATATGAGTTAATGCGGGCTAAAACTGCAAATTATAAGGCTTGCCAATCTTTAGCTGAAGAGCTTGAAAAAGATAAAAGAGCATCTGGGAAGTCTGAAATTCTTGGTTTTGATAGGGCTGCAACTAAGTTAAAAGAACCTCTAGAAGATGATGATGACCCTATGAAAAACTTAATGCAAAATATTGAAAGCATGGAGCTTATTCATGCTAAGGAAATAAGTGTCTTACAGGCTAGGTTGGTCCAAATGGAAAAGGCTCAAACACATAATTCCCAACCTAGAAATAATAATGCTTTGCAGAAAAGAGGCCTATCTTATGAGCAGAGACCGACAAATCAGCTTGAGTTTGAAAATCTTGTGGATGAAGCTCTACCTTATTGTAGAGCCTGTAATGATCTTCATGAAGAGGTTACTTGCCATGTTGTCAAAAGAATCATAGCTAGTAGAATGGCAGGGTCGAGCCATCAAATTAATGTTGTTGGTAAGGACTATCACATGCATATAGAAGATCATGAAAGTTAGGTTAAGGAACCAGCTCAGATGATTAAGGATACGCAACCCAATCATATGCAAATGATTCAAAACATGGAAGCTAACCAAATCAATCTTCAAAATAAGATAACTTCCATGGAAGCAAGTCATGCACAGGAAATAAATGTCATGGAAAACAGGTTAAAGATCATGGAATTTAATCACTCCAATCAAATAATCGCCATGGAAGAAAAACATGTTAAGGAAATAAATGTCATGGAAAACAGGTTAAAGATAATGGAAGTTAATCATTCTAATCAGATGTCCATCATGGAAGCAAGACACACCCAGGAAATGACTACCATGAAGGAAAATCACTTGTTGGAGATGAGTTCCATACAAAAAAGGTTGGAAAAAATGGAAAAATTACATATACAAAAGTTTCAGCCGAAATTTGATTATGAAGATTCATCAACAGATCATAAGACTTCTTGTCTGCTAAAGCCATTCCCATCTCATCACACAGAGGATTTAACTATGGTTTCAAAGGATGTTGAGAAAGACCAAGCTTATGTGTCACCATTGACAGAGTATATCCAGAATAATATTGGTCACGCTCCAGGTTCTTCAGATATTTTGTACAAACATCTTCAAGATGAGGACAAGAAATCTACAGTGGTCTCATTGCTGACATCACAACCCACTCAGAAGAAGAGAAAGAAGCAAAAAAGAAGTAAGTGGTTTGATTCGTCTGATGGTCGAGAGCAGCTTGATATTTGGATAAGACAAAGTCCTACAATTAGCAAGATTGGACATGGCACATCTGAAAAGCAGCCTACAGACTTGCCTGAAAGTAGGCAAATGCTCAGCATACACTATATTGAGCACATCTGATGCCACAGGGCATCCTCTGTATTGTATCTCTAACCTTACACCTTGTTATTTCAGCATTTCATTTTGCAGTTAGAGTAAATTTACTTTTCATGTTAAGTAGAATAATAAATAAAAGAAGAGCTTCTATTTTTCATGAGCTTAATGTTATATAATGATATTTGGATGGACGCTACTTATGTAATCTTGTGTGTTGCTTGGATGCAGATTCTAGATTCTCACATTCCTTCAATGAAGCAACGTGTCCCCAAGTAGAGCCAGATGTTGACCGCATTTTGTCAACTACCCCATAGTAGTACACCCCCATTTTTTCAAATGGGATTCGTCATGTTCGACGTGGTTGCGCCATTCAGATTCCATCATCAGTCAACAGTCGACAGTTTTACAAATGATGTAAACCCATTCTGCCTGTTATGATGTAAATGATCTAAGTAAGACCATCAATGTATGTAACAACCTAGGTAAGCCTAGTATGTTGTTGATGATCTCTATCCTAGGAGGTTTTTTGTCTCACTGATTCACGAAAGTGATCGGCAGAGTTTTTCCCTCCAGCCTCACCCCAAAGCTAGGGTGGATTTTGTCATCAGCATACTGAGTGAGTCCTAGTGTTTCTATCGAGTCCTTGTAAAAGTAGTTTGAGCTACTTGGTCTACTAGATCATATTTGAGTCGCAGAATTGGGTATTTATTTGAGGGTCTATACGAATGGGTATTCCCCCTTCATGTATGTAAATGTATTATCTCATGTAAAGAGGGTTGGAAAAATAATTATAATCCCCTCTCAGTCAATTAATTAAATTTTCTGGTCAATTAATTAATAAAATCTTAAACCAGAAATTTAATTAATTTAGGGTCCTAAGTTAGGATTAAATCTTTAAAGGCAAAATTTGTAGGTCCTTGGAAAATGATTTTGAAAGCCCCAGGCCAAGGGAATATTGAGAATTTTAAGAAATTTTGGACCCTTGGGCCTTGGTGGTTAAGTCAAAGTCAAAATTTTGGGGTAATTAACTCAAAAATAATATTTTTGAGTTAATTAAAATTGAATTAAATGATAAATTTGTTTTTTCCCCAAAATTTTAATTTCAACGCTCTGGATTAAAATATAATTAAATCTTTTGGACGGTTCAGATTATTTTGACGAGGATCATCCAAACTAGCCGTTAGAGATTTTGTCCTATAAATTTAGAAGTCTTTGTCATTCTTGAATCATCCGATCTAAGGATCGTGCACTTGTTCTTAGAAGCTCTTGTAAATTTTTGAGGAATAAAGCATAAAGACTTTGGGGTTACAAATCTGGATGTTCCTTCTCAGATCTATGTGGTGAATTGTCTCTAAACTCTGCTACTTTGTTTCTTGTATTTTATGGTTGATGGACTTCATGGATTAATCTGCATACAAGTATCTTGTGCAGTTTTCTGGGTTTATAAAATAACATTCTGATTTTTCTGCAAAGGTCTCATGTTGTTTTCTTAAATCTCTATCGATCTAAGATTCAGATCTAAGTGTGCAGGGAATTTTTTTTTTTTTTTAAATATTGGGCGTCTGGGGAAGTCTTCGGTTGGACCAGCCGACTCTCAATAAACATAAATCTGATAAGCTCTTTATTTGTTAAATTCCAGGTCTATCTTACGATATTTGTGATTTTGCATGGTTTCAAAGGCTTGTGCCTCTCATTTAAAAATTTTTAATTTCTAAATTGTGCTGAAATGGACTTAAATCTGGCTATGAGAGCCTCCCAAATTGTAAATTAGGCTTGTAAATTTGTAATTTTTTTAGACTGTAAGGGTTTAATAATTTTTTTGGTGTGTGTATCTTCAGATCTCGCTGGTCTTTTGCAGGTTAAGGGCTTAAATCAGTTTTTTTTTTTTTTTTAAAGATCTGAGGCAGATCCAGCCTCCAAAGGCCTGATCTAGCCTCAAATCCCCACTGTGGGCAAAATCTCGGTGTTGTTCGATTTAAGGAAGATCTAAATCTGGGTTCTGACAGAGAAAAAATTTGAGTTTTGCTGGACAAAATTTCTGTTCTGGGTTTATTCATTGTAAAAGGTTGTCATTCCCATCGATTCCTACAAAAAACGACCCTTTCCATCATTCGCTCAGCCTGTTTTATCACGCTGTCGTGCTCCATTTATCCTCACGCCCTTCACTGCTCCCATTCCTGCCTGAGCCGTTTACTCATTTTCTCCACCGTCCAGCATCATTCTACCCTCTGTCCTCGTCTTCTTTCCCATGCTATCCGACTAGCAGACTTAAACCCTTGTACCAGCGTCCACCATTCCCTTCCTGCCATCATTTGAGCTCCATATCTTCACACCGTGCTCCTCATCGACCTGCAATACCACAACGCAAACAAAAACTTCGTCTTGGGTTTTCGTTTAGGTTTTAATTTCGTTTTTTTTTGTATAGTGTAATTTAATGTTGGATTTTATTTGGTTTGATTTTTTGTTAAAAAATAATAAAGTTTTGGTTAGCGTAGTTTAGGTGCGTGTATTTTTTTTTTTAAATTTAATTTTCTTTATAGTGTTAGATGTTAATGATTAGCTTTAGATTGTAATTTAGATTTTTTGTTTTAGTTTAGTTTAGATTTCAAAATTGTTTAGTTTTAAGTTTTGGTTAGGATAGATTTCGATTTTTTTTTAATTGTTTTAATTTTAATTTAGTTTTAATTTAATTTTAGTTTAGATTTTAAATTTGTTGATTTAGTTTAGTTTTTAGATTTTTGGCTTTAGTTTTAGATTTAGATTTTCAATTGATTTCAAAATTTAAATAAAAAAAAATAAAAAAAATAAAATTCCAAAAATTATAAAAATCTAGAAAAAAAAAAAAAAAAATTTCTATAGTTAAATGTACTAAATTTTTTCTATCTAAATTTTGACTGTGGAACACTTTGATTTTTGATCTGGGTTATAATTGGAATATTTTTTCTTTCGGAAATCTTTCAAGTATCTGGCATTCTCATATTATTGTGAGTTCAAGTTATTCATGGTTGTGGCGTTTTTCAATTAAATATCATTGTGAGCAATCGTGTTTTAACAAGCAGTAGTTAATCGTCACTTACTTGTTTATAATTTCATAGCGGGATTTTGTTTAAATCCATAAGGCACTGGTCTTAAACGTGAAATCTAATTTAGATCTGTGGAATCTCGTTCATTTTATCAAGTATTTGGATGTTTTAGCTGTGTCTCCTGGATTCTTCCTCTTCATTTCTAATAGGGTCTACCTCCCTTAGCTTGCAAGGAGACAACTTAAATAGAGAGATTGGGGATAAAGGTGACAACCCCCAATCTAAGCCGTTGTCACGGTGCCTGGACAATCTGTGCGACAACAAGTCCATGCAGGGCAATTGAAAAGGCTAGTTAATGCAAGTCAAAATCTAACTTTGTTGATGGTTAAACAACAAGATTTTGTACATTTTCCTTTTCATGATATTGTTGATATAAATGATGGTATGTTTCAGTCTGATAACAGTTCGTCTTTGAAAGAAGACGACAATATGTTGCACAAGGTATCTTTGATGACGATCAGTGCAGAGAACGAAGTGTCCATGCAAAGCGGTGCAAGAGTCCATGAGATGGAAAGGCATGCAATAAAAGAGGGCACACAGTTCAAAAAGAGTCATTGCTGGTTTTAGAATGGCAGATTGGTATGGCGAGAAAACTTGGTCGGGATTCGGCACAAGTGCATGGCTCACACAACAAAAATTCGCCATGTGGACAGTTGGCAAGGTGAATCTTATTTTCAGTATTCTTTGAAGTTTGACCATTGTAGAAACAATATGCTTTCTACAAATTATAGTTGTTTTTCTTCAAATTTCAAGAATTTGCGTTATGACTCTGTCAATGTTAGCAACGGTTGGTCAGTGAATTCAAGGAAAAATTTATCGTTTTATGAGAAGCTCAATTTGATGAAGTCAGGAAGATTTTAGTGGTTCAAAGTTGGAAGAGTGGAGAATCAGTGTTGGCAAGTAGTCAGGTCTCGCGGACAAGACCCAGGTTCAGGAGTTGTGGCCAACAAAGGGGTCCGATGTAGTCTAGGATCACGCCGGCATTTTCACCCTGCTCCGGAGAGCAGTGAGTCTCACCCGAGGTGTGCCGCAACCACATGCAGAAGGGGATGAGATCAATGGAAAGGAACAAAGTCGCAACTCATGATGGACAGTGCATCGATTATATAGACATAGTTATATACGCAAGAGCACTTAATAAGCATTCAGACATTTGCAAATAAAATTTTAAACCAGCATAACACATTACAGGCATGTAAACATCTTATTGAGACAACAACCTTCCATTGTATTAATCTCTTGGCCAAACACATGATTACATGGCATTCTCAATGATAGCTTACAAATCTGATACAGATGGTCTTCGGAACAGAAAGGTAGAACAGAGAAGATGAGCAACCATAGGAAGGTCATGCATGATTCTTCCGCAGTCGCTCTGTGCGTCTTCCCCTGTCACGAGCATCGCAACCTCTTCAACATCCTCTTCTTCCAGCCGGGTGACTGTTATTTATTCACCCGCTCTCGTGACTATCAGTTCCTCTGTGTCTTTTCTTCAGCTGCTCCCAGCTTCTCTCCTGTTATCTGCGTGTTCCTCTTTTTGTCTTCTGCTGTGTGTTTTCTTCATCTGTACTTGTGCGTGTTCTATCTTTAGCTATCTCATGCTTCCACGCCACCTTGATAGCTCCGCGACTCCTGGTAGTTGCGATGAGGTCGCGATTGCCATGTGTCTTCATGCCGCAACTCAAAAGGTCAAAATTCAAAATGTTCTAACCAAGATTTCAAAAATAATCAAAAACAAGGGCCCCAACAGGCCCCGACCACAATTCCTTGACTTGTCCCTGAGTCAATCACAAATAACAGTCTCCACTTCCATTGCCCCGCTGGCTCCTGTGCCCTGTTCTGCTGTGCCTTCGTCCCGTGCCCTTTCCTGCTGTGCTCCTCCAAGCGGTTGTTCAAACAAGGGCCCCAACTCCGGGACCCTGCGGAGCGCTGTATCTTTAAGCCCGGTGAAGTTTGACACTGCTTGCTGCCATTCCTGCATTAGCGAGTCTGCTTCTTCAGTGATCCTGGTGGCAGCGGCCTCCTCTAGATTCGTCGGGACAACCCCGAACATCGTGGTAAGCTGGGTCTCGGCCTTGGCATTCAGCTGTTGTATGGATTTGGCATTGGCTTGAATGGGCGGACGGATTTCCCGAATGACCTGTTTGGCCACTGCCGAGTCGGCCTCAGTCTGTTGCATTTGAATCTCAAGCTCGTCCGCCTGGGCATAGAGCTGATCTAACCGTGCTGGGTCTGCGGTCTCCTAAATTTCCCTGGAAATCTGTTGCAACTGGGCAGAGATGGGCTGCGTTTTGACAGTGAGGGCGAGTGAACACTCCTGCAGACTTCGTAGGAGGGCGTAAGCCTCGCCCGCTGTGGAGTGAAGAGTCGCCTGCATACGAGATGCCTGCGTCTGCTTGGCAGCCACCTGTTCTGAGTAGACAATCTGTGGGTCGGGAAGGGCGGGCCGTGCGGCTAACGCCGCTTGGAGTTCCTGATTCTCCCTGCATAGACCAGTGAAAGCAGTTCGAATGTGGTAAGCCTGGACTGCTACGTTGTCCTCCACTATATTATCAGGAAGTGGGGCATGGTGAGCCCTTACAGCGGGCCATAGGTCGGAGAATGCCTGAGCAGCAATGGTGACCTGCTCCTGTAGGTAGGTCTTCTCCCTGGTCAGCTGATCGCGCTGTTCAGTAAGCGCTGTGATCTGGTGGTGCTGCTTAATGCACCGCTACTGCAGCTCTGAATGAATCTGTTAGGCCTTTAGGGCCGCCCGCTGAATGAGTAGGTACAACTGGCCTGTGCCCCAGGTTTCTACGTTGGGGTTGCCGGGGGCGCCCTGCTCCGGCATTCGCTCCTGCAGAGGTTGCCCACTGGCCACTGATCGGTTGGAGTTCTCAGGAGGAGAGACCGATGTATGTTGCTGCATTGAGGTGCCCATATCAGAATCAGGTTGGTCCTGCTGAGTGGTCTGGTCTGTGGGGGGAGGGTCAGCACGCTCAGGCGGAGCCTCGACCGAGTCAGCCACAACATTGGCCAGCCGGGTAAATATAGTAGAGACAGGATCCTGGGGTGTGGCCACGGGGTCAACTGGTGGTACTACGGCCTCGGTACTGGAGGTGACTTCGGCCCCGTGGTCTCCTCCAAAAAGTTCCCGGATCAGAGGATCTGATATAGTGGCAGAGGAGTTGGATGGAACAGATGAAGTGGCAGGTGGTCGGCCGGTGGAGGGAGCGGTGGATAGGGTGGAGGTGGTATGGGGGAGTCGAATATTGAGGAATTCTGACGGATCTATTAGGGGTTCCTCCGGAATCAATGTCCCTGTGAGTGGAGTGGATGGCGGATCATCATCAGTAAGGTTCACCACTGGATCTGGGACGGCGATGCGGGCCCGCTTGGAAGGAGGGGGGTCTGATTGATCCGGTGCCGGGCCCGTTTCACCCATCGGGGTGATGATGGGGCTGGTAGAAGTGAATAAGTTGGTTGGGATGGGAGAAGTGAGAGGGGCAGTATGGGATGGAGCAAGAGAACGACTAAGGTGGAATTCAGAAAATAAAGGGAACAATGGGGCACCACTTGAAACAACTTGGGTCGCCACGTTGAGACTTCATACCTGGGCATTGAAGTGTTGTACGATGGGGACCAGTGATTCAGGCAGTTCCTGTGAGGTCCCGGCTGCATCCTAAGAAGGTCCCGCCGCGGCGAGTGAGGACCCTGCTGCGCCTGTCTCGGCAGTCCGCTGCGTCGGCAGCATCCGCTCAAATTTATATCAGGGGATCCCGTCGCAGATGTGCTTGATGACCCCCGGCCACGCAGAGACCTCACGGTGGAAGGTATCATCGTCCAGCTGGAATCTGAGCGGCGCCATGTGGAAGGTGGCTTCCGGCACGTAAGTGGGGCGGAGGTAAGTGTGCCTGTGGCTTACCCCAAACCATACCTGCTTACTATACTCGTCCAATAGGTGCCTGGGCACCCGTTGCTGGTTAGCCACCACATCTCTCATTAACCCGTACCAAGCCCGAAATGCTTCCGCGTTCACCTGTTTAGTGCTGGGGTCAGAGGACACCTGCCACAGGGTGAATTTCATCGCGAGGGGCTGGCTCGCGGTAGTCTTTGCCGGCAGCCGGACAGGATGAATGTGCCACTTCCACATGGCGAAAGCTACAATCAGGTAACCGTAGATGAAACTGGTCGTGCGCTTGTAGTTCTCTTCGCATGCCGCGAACAGTTCTTTGAGCACGAAAGAACACCAATTCAGCGTGGTGCCTTGGATACAGTGCTCCGCAATGGAGATGGTATCCAAGGTGCACTCTCCCTTGGTATAGTGTCGCATCGTCTTGCTAGCAATGAGATAGCAAGCGAACCGAATCTCCGGCTTGTTAATCAAGTCAATTTTGGCACCTTTCCCCCCCCGGCGAATGCCATACTTGGTATATAGGTCTGTATCTCCCGACTTTCGGGCGCGCTTGGAAGATGTCTGGCCGGCAGCGGAGACATCTGCGCCATTCTGGGACAGCCCTGTGAGCCGATGAATGTCTTCAGCGTGAATGGGGATTTCCTCATTGAGCCACAGGGACCCGTTTTGGATTCGGCTGAGGAGGAACCGGGTGCATTGCAGGGCCGGTCCTGTAGTCCCAAAAATAGGAAGAGTTCTTAAACTCATCAAAGACGATTGCTGTAGACCCCTGTACTCTTGTCGCATTCAGCTGTTTGAGCTGCTGCCTGGTGTGTAGTGATGTTCCATGTATGTCTGCCAATGGAGGTGGGGGAATTCAGTTGGGTTGGACAGGTTGGCGTCTATCAACACTGCACTGTCATATTTGCCGACCAACGACTCTGTTCTGTGGATTCGACTGTCTAGCACTGGTTCAGCAACAGATAAGAGAGCCTTTGGCATCTTGGCACGGCGTTGGTAAACCTGGAGAATTCTTCTGGAGCTTCTATCTTGGTGCGGTGCGCTTTGAGACTTCAACCGCTCTGGAGTCTCTGTAATTTCCAAATTGAACTGGTCCGTCATTCTCATGCTGGTGGTCTGCATGCAAGTTATGTCATCACCTGGCACAAGCGGAGTTGATGAGACCCCATAACGACAATTAATTCCCGCTGGCCTTCTTGTCTGCGATAATCGTGCGATCGATCGCATGCCTGTGTGTAATCTGACAGTTGCTGACGGCGTCATGGGGAAATGGGCGGACGCGACGGCTGAGGGAACTGTGGATGCTAGCAAATGATTATGGTATGATTATTGTCTACTTATGGTAATTTATGATGCAAATCTGAGCGATCCTACGGACTGACGAAAAGGACTAACGAGAAGGACTGATGGCGATGACCTGGACCGATACTGGCACGTGGATGGATCCTACAAGGACGACACGCTGGACTGGCGCCTTGACATGCTGGACTGGTGCCGCCCCGACCACAGTCGGTTGCGGTGCGGTCCCCGCAACTGACCAGTTACTGACAGACTACCTATGAACGGAAAAGACTCCCTATGCTCATCCCGGTTGCGGGAGAGTTATTTGGCTAAGCTACTCTACGGGTTCTCTCGGGTGCGAGAGTTATTGGTGAAAAGTGAAAGGTACCTACTCCTGGTAGGGTTTCAGGCGTGCGCCATTCAACCACCCAGGGAGGACTGTACTGTCCAGCTGTGCTAACCGAACGGCTCCTGAGTCGCGGATCTCGATGACAAAGTAGGGTCCCAACCAGTGCATCTGGAGTTTGCCTGGAAACTTCTGGAACCGGCTATCATATAAGAGAACTTTGCCACCAACTTGGAAGGCTTTGGTCTTAATGTGGCGGTCGTGCCAAGCTTTCTGCCTGGCCTTCTAAACCTTCTGGTGGAATTCCGCCAGGAATCGAGCCTCATCCAGCTCCTGTAGCTCTTGGAGGCGTTCCCGAAGTGACTCTTCTTCTGAGAACTGAAGAGACGTAGTGATCAGAAGACTGGGTACAGTGAACTCGGCGGGAATCACAGCTTCCCGGCCATACACTAACTGGAAGGGCGTCTGATTGGTCAAGCGTTTCACCATGGTCCGGTAGGCCCATAATGCTGCTGGGAGATGCTCGTCCCAATCGTCGCGCTGAGCATTGCAAATTTTAGTCAAGCCTTTTTCAAGAATCTTGTTGAATGCTTCCACAGTACCATTGGCCTGCGGGTGGTATGTGCTGCTTTTATGATGCTGAATCATAAATGTGTCCAGTAGTGACTTGACCGTGGCATTAATGAAATGCGTACCCTGATCACTGGTCAAGCTCCGTGGGCAGCCAAACCGGCTGATGATGTGTTCAAAAATGAACCGGGCAGCAGTCTCTACCGAGCAGTCGCGTACCACCGCTACCTCAGCCCATCGGGTGAGGTAATCCGTGGCGGTAATGATGTACCGAGCCCTGGAGTGTCTGGCGACTGGGGCGATGGGACCTACGAAATCGACAGCCTAATTTTCGAACGGCCGCAACACATGCACTGGGTGTAGCAGAAGCTCGTCCCGGTGCGAAGGCCTTCCCGTCCACTGGCAAACATCGCAACACTTCACATAGGCCTTATAGTCAGCATGTACCGTCGGCCACCACAGCCCAGCTTGGAGCACCTTCCTTGCGGTGGGTTTCGCACCCACATGCCCTCCCGCAACACCGCTGTGACATTCCCACATCACTGCTTCCCGTTCGTGGTCAAGAACGCATCTGCGCAACACCTCATCGAGGCCCAGTTTGTATAGCTGTCCTGCGATCAATTGGTAGTCGGCCGCCCGGACGACCAGGTGGCGTTTCTGGAGCGGGGTGTAATCTTGAGGGCATTGTCCCGTGGTCAGATAAGTGGCAATGTCAGCCAAGTAATCCGGTACTGCTTCGACTCGGAAGAGATCGGCATCTGGTAGCTGATCATCCAACGAACCTTCATTCTCTCCCGTCTCCAACCTGGATAAATGATCGGGACCAACATTTAACCTGCCGGGCTTGACAATCACCTCAAACGTGAATTCCTGGAAAAGTAGAAGCCAGCGACAGATCTGTCCTTCCAACACAGGCTTATTCACCAGATACTTTAATGCGGAGTGATCCGTAAAGAATGTGAATTTGCTGCCCAGAAGGTAGTGGCGAAACTTCTGGAGGGAATACACCATCGCCAATGCCTCCCGCTCGGTCGTGGTGTAATTCTTCTCCGCGTTCGATAGCCTGCGGCTGGCGAAGTAGACGGGGTGGTCAACTGTCGTCTCCCCGAGTTGCGCCAAGACAGCCCCAAGTGCAATACCAGACGCATCAATATGCACATGGAACTGCTTATCCCAGTCGGGATGAACAAGTATGGGTGCGGTCGCCAATTTCTCCTTCAAGGTGTCGAGGGCCTTCCTACACTCCTCCATCCATTGGAATACTTCTGACTTCCGCAACAGTTTCTCCATAGGGGCCATAATCTTTGCGTAATTGCGGATAAACCGCCTGTAATATCCTGTATTCCCGAGCAGTTCCCGCAACTACTTCACGGTTTTGGGGGCTTCCATGTGAACGATGACCGCGACCTTGGCGGGATCGACACAGACCCCTTGCTTGCACACCACGTGGCCTAAGAGTGTGCCAAATGGAACTACAAAAATACATTTCTTCAAGTTCAAGGAAATCTATAGCTGACGACACCGGTCAAACATAATATGCAACAGGGAGGCGTGTTTCTTCAACAGGCTGTAGACAGTCCAGTCGTCCATGTAGACCTCCAGGAACTTGTGAATGTACTCTCGGAAAGCAGCAATGATAATCTGGGAAAACACAGCCGGTGCGTTCTTCAGACCAAACGGCATAACGTGGTATGCGAATGATCCCCACTCAGTGGTGAATGTCGTCTTTGCTTTGTCTTCCTCGGCGATGCGCACCTGATGGTAACCCGAAAACCCATCAGTGAAGGAATAAGCTTCGTTTTCCGCAACATGATCTAGAACTTCATCACTGAAAGGAGTGGGAAACGGATCGTGGATGCAGGCATTGTTCAGGCTCCGGTAGTCTACACAGACACGGATCTCCGCTTTATCCTTCTTGTTCTAGATGAAAATGGGACTCACCCACTCTGCTTCTTCTACTGGAAAGATAGGACCTGCAGCCAGCATCTTGTCGATCTCCATCTTGACCTTTTCTTTGATACGTGGGTTCAGCCGGTAGGGTCGGTGCTTCACCGGCCTGGCCCCCGGTTTCAGCGCGATGCGCATTTCGCCCAGGTCCCCCTTGATCCCCTTCAGGTCCGCAACCGAGGACGGGAACAAGTCTTCATATTCCCGGAGGAGGCTGAAAATTTCTTTTGTCATTTCCTCGTCCCAGTAGTCTCCCACCATTGCGAGCTTGGGTTTCTCATCCATTCCAATGTTCAGCTTCTTTGTCTTTAGCGGCTGTAAATGGACTCCTTCAGTCGTCGGCTCTTCACTGATGTTCCGCTCACCTTCCCTTTCGTCAAAATAGAGATGCCTAAGGTCCTCCAGAATATCGTCATCCGGATCGCCGTCAATCCGGTGGCAAACCAACTCGTGCCTGACCTCCGGTCGTGACACAACTGGGCCCCTGTCGGTCTCAGGGTGGCGGAAAAACAAGACCTCCTTGATTGCCAGTAGGGCCCGAGACTCCTGCGCCGTCTCCCCTTCAAATAAGAAGCACCAAACGAACTTCTCCGTAACTGCCTGCCAGGAGCGGGTTCCCCATTTCTGCTCTTCCTCTAGGTACCAGGCCTGGGGAATTGTACCCAGGGAGTGGAAAAACCTGTGGACCCACAACTCCTTAGGGTACCGGGTGCTACGCCACTGTTCCTCGCAGGCCCGCAAATGGTGTCGCGGGTCGGAAGTTCCATGATACTTAAGCGTACTGCAAGGTCCTTCGTCCTCTTTAAAGCATGCCCGCAGAGCATCCGCCACGCACTCCCATCGCAACAGAGTGTTGCGGTGATTTTTCCACCACCGGGCCGATGTGGATTGCAAGGCCACATCGAAAAGTGGCATCCGGCTTTTAGCTGGGACCAGGTCTTCCACCTTGGTAATAAAAGTATTGACTGCCTGCATGTTCGACAAGGTGGGATATCCGCGGATCTCAGTCCCTACCCACCGGACTTGGGCAATGGAAGCACATCTCCGTGTGGTGGTCTCATACCCCCCTTGCTGCCAGTCTTCCCACGCGAGTTCGGATCCGAGCTCCGAGCTCTGCACACTCCACCAACTGACAGAGCCAGTCGCGGTCGGGTTAATATAATCGTCCCGCTTCCCTGCAATCATCTGGTAAAGGTGGTCCATCATCTGAGCATCCTCCCGATTGTCCACTGTTTTTGTATATTGCGAGCCCTGATACGGGTCAAGGGGCTGGGTTACCCGTACCTCCCCATCCTCAAAGATCATCAACTCCTTTTTAAGGTCAATGATGGCGTAATTCTCAAAAGCCCAATCAATGCCGAGTAAGACGGGATAGGGATCCTTGTCGCCCATGATATCAGTAACCTCAAAATCGGTGTATGTCTTCACCCCCGCAACGTCAACCTCGACACCCTCGAGCCGGCCGATTGGCAGAATACAGTACTGGTTCGCCATCCTGAGTTTGATTGGTGAGTAGGCTAGCCGTGGCCTTCCAAGAGCCTCCCATGTCTTTCGTGGCAGAATGTTGACGTCGGACCCCAAGTCCAGCATGGTGTCGCTGATTTGGAATCCCGTGACCTGCGTGTTAAGCCAAAATTCTTTGCCTTTTCATTGCTTGTTCCGCTTCACGCGCTACACATATTGAGGGCCAGCGTTCGCCGGGTCTCTAAGTCCTGTGCACCCCTGCAGTGCTCCTTCCAAAGCATGCTTGAGTTGCTGCCGCAGCGCAGCATTGTCAACAATCCTGAGGAATAGCCGGAGCCAATCCTCGACCACAGTACCTGCGACGTTCTGTGCCCCAGATTCCGGCAGCATGGGCTCCTCCAGACCTCCCTTGTCCCGCAGCTGGGTGAACGCCTCAACTGCCTCCTGGAAATACTTCTTCTGGACTTCGGGCCTGATTAACTTCTTCGGGGATGCCGGCCGAACCACTTGTGCTGGCTCCTTCCCGTGGGCATCCTCTCCAGTCTTCTTTCCGCCGCTCGTCATGATCGCGAAGTTCTGCATGTCTGGGGTTGCGGTCCCTCGCGACTCTGAGTTTATCAGATTCGCTCCCCTCTGCCTCGCCCGTTCTTCCCACTTCTTGATGAGCTTCGGACAGTCCTCTGTGGCGTGGGCGTTTACCCGGCACTGGGAACACCAGGGTTGTCGCGGAAGGGGACATTCTCAAGCCACGTGACCCTCCTGGTCACAGTTGTAACATTTCACCGGACCGCGTCTGCCTGTGCGGCCTCCCCGCATGCCTCCGCCTCTTCCCCTTGGAGCCTCGTTCACCCTGTAGGAGGGACGATCCAATCGATCCGCAAGTGCATCAAGTGCCCTGCACTGCTCGGTGTTGTGAGTCGTGGAAACACAAAACTCACAGTACACATTGTTTGGGACTGTGGAGTACTTCTGTAGTATCGAGCACATCCGAGGAGGGTGCCCCAGCATCCGGAAAATCTCGCAGTACTCTGTGGTGGAGGAACCCGCTTGAGGTGGGAACCCCGCGTAAGGCTGTTACGGTTGGTATACCCCCTGCGGATTCATCACCGTGCCACCACTAGGTGGTGGACCCCCCTGGATCACCGCAACCGAGGGTCCTTCCCCTGTACCGCGCAACCGGGGACACTCGGTTGCGACATGGCCCTCGACCAGACAATGGGTGCACCAAACATTCAGCCGCGCTGGTCTCACCGGCTGGAGCTCCTTGAGCTTCTCAGTCAAGCTGGTGATCTGGTGTTGCAACCCTATTAAAGAAGGGTCTTGCAGGGCCGGCCCCCCGCGATATTCCTGCGGGTAGCCCGCCATGGCTTCAATCTTCATGGCCTACTCCAAAGCGTCCTACAGATTATCAATCTTCTGCTGAGTGAGGGGGGTTCGTGTCAAGGGAAGAAGAGCCTTGATGAACCAGTCCCGCTGGTGGTTTGGATCGATCGGGTAGCTGATTTTCCCGATCACGTCCTTGAATCGCCGCATCAACTCCCATGCGGTCTCACCTTCCTTCTGCTTAATTTCCCACAGCTTTGACAGGCCTTGCTGGTCTGTCTGGGGAAGCTTGAATTCGCGGACAAAATCCCGCTTCACGTCCACAATTACGGGGTTAGGATGAGCCTTAGACCACTTGATAAACCATCGCAGAGCCCTCTCTTTGAGCGTGGTCTGGAATTCTATTAACTTCCCTGCATCTGGCGTCTGCCGAGCCCTCCAGATGGCTTCGCACAGATACTAGTGTTGCTCTACGTCATCGTTGCCCCGGCCAGAGAACTCTGGATACCGGGTGAAATATCCCGCCATGTGTACTTGCAGAGTATTGACCAAGATAAATCCTCCGGGCCCCGGTTGCGTAACGGTTCCCCTAGGGAATACAACACTACTAGGGACGCTACTATTACCAGACGTTACTGACGTTGATGAACTACTGTACGACTGACTCAATGCTTGTAACTGAATGAAAATATTACTTAAAGGTTGATACAGTACCAGGGGAAGGTAGGGATCCTGGCCATGCAGAATGTGGGAAGTAGGGCTGCCTGGAGGGATGAGTGCCGTCGGCTCTTGAAACATCCGTTGCATCACGTCGTGCCACTCGTCATCGGAACTCTCTTCGGGCCGCATTTTTTCATCATCTCCGCTAGTCACCATCTCTCTTTCTCGCGTCGCTGGGCTCCCATGCACCCATTGCACTTCCACCACTATCCCGTCCTCTTCCCGGGTATCCAAATCCATACTTCCTATCCTCTGAGGCGCCTCCTTTTGATTTTTCCTCTCGATCTCCCTTCTCTTCAAATCTCGCATCACCCATCTTCGCCACCTATCGGCGATCTGTGCCCGCCGATGCGCATGTCGCTCTCTCAACTTACATGCGGCCTCAACATCCATTCCCCGCTTCCCGCTTTCACATCCTACGTAGCATGGGTCCCCTCAACCCTTCCCCCAGCACGGGTGGTTTACGCTTCCATACTCGTTTTGCGGAATTCAATCAACCCCTCGTCCACCATCAGAGCTTTAATCCACAACGGAACCTCCTTAAGCAGCTTCCCTCTTAGCCCTGAGTGGAAGATAGCCTCGGATTTCGAGAAGGATTGATAGCACTCAGCAGCAAACTCCACAGTGTATCCTTCCAACGTGGTCCTTACCCAAAAATCCACCGCGCGGGTTAGTTCAGTGTCTACCCGATGCAGTGCCACCAGATCTTCGTGTGCCCACCTGCGGTTTATCTTCCGCGAGCCCTTTTGGGGCACCGTCGCTCGTAATCTCCGCAACCAATTATAAAGGTCCGTAGGGAACCTTCCCCAGAAAATTTCGTACGTATCACTGGCTGAGTCAGAGAAAAGAACGAGCTCCTTGATCGCCGCCTCCTTTTTCTTGGTCAGCTCTGCTTGCTGAGCAATGAACTGGTCAAGATGATCATCCCACCATCACCGTATCTCTCCTTCAAAAATCCTCGATACCATGATCTAGGTCCCCTCAGAACATGCAGGTCTCGGCAACGGAACCATTTGTTGGCAAGTAGTCAGGTCTCGCGGACAAGACCCAGGTTCAGGGGTTGTGGCCAACAAAGGGGTCCGATGTAGTCTAGGATCACGCCGGCATTTTCACCCTACTCCGGAGAGTAGTGAGTCTCACCCGAGGCGTGCCGCAACCACATGCAGAAGGGGATGAGATCAATGGAAAGGAACAAAGTTGCAACTCATGATGGACAGTGCATCGATTATATAGACAGAGTTATATACGCAAGAGCACTTAATAAGCATTCAGACATTTGCAAATAAAATTTTAAACCAGCATAACACATTATAGGCATGTAAACATCTTATTGAGACAACAACCTTCCATTGTATTAATCTCTTGGCCAAACACTGATTACATGGCATTCTCAATGATAGCTTACAAATCTGATACAGATGGTCTTCGGAACAGAAAGGTAGAACAGAGAATATGAGGAACCATAGGAAGGTCATGCATGATTCTTCCGCAGTCGCTCTGTGCGTCTTCCCCTGTCACGAGCCTCGCAACCTCTTCAGCATCCTCTTCTTCCAGCCGGGTGACTGTTATTTATTCACTCGCTCTCGCGATTATTAGTTCCTCTGTGTCTTTTCTTCAGCTGCTCCCAGCTTCTCTCCTGTTATCTGCGTGTTCCGCTTTCTGTCTTCTGCTGTGTGCTTTCTTCATCTGTACTTGTGCATGTTCTATCTTCAGCTATCTCATGCTTCCGCACCACCTTGACAGCTCCGCGACTCCTGGTAGTTGCGACGAGGTCGCGATTGCCATGTGTCTTCATGCCGCAACTCAAAAGGTCAAAATTCAAAATGTTCTAACCAAGATTTCAAAAATACACAAAAACAGAGGCTAACAATCTACTTGGAATATATTCAGTCTTAGATCCAAATCTGAGTCATTCAGTCAAATATATTTTCAGAATTGCAGAACCCTTGATCAGTCAGTCATCATAACACATATTTTCTCACTCATTGATCAGATTTGTACATAATAAACTTAGCAGCATATTCAACAATCAAGCAACCCATATCTATATGAAGACTTCATTAACAGACAACAAAAAGATAGCAGCAATAATAAAAAACCACTGTAATGAGCTTCACAAAACCCTAACTTCCATATGCACCTTTTCTGAAGAAAACCCGTGTATATACACACTTTTACTGAGACGAACTAGCGTATAGATCTGTAAATATTAATTCAACATAATGTTTTCAAATCTATAGAACTTACCTATATTTATTCACTCCAATTCAGCAAACATGTGCCAAGTCTCAGGTCTAATCATCTATTCAATGGATCGTGCAAGGACATAGTCATTTTAGTTCTAGAGATCTTGATCCATCAATCTATCCAAGGGTGCATCATAAATTCAGATTTATCAATAAAACAGAGTTCATCCTATGCAGATATACTTCAAAGAGAAGTATTAGTGATAGCCCTTACATATGCACATCTTTTCACTATGATCCTCTTCTCATTATATAGATTTAGCCTTTACCAATAACATGAGTCAAAACCACACAACTGCCAATGGTATTCTTGGATGAAATCAAATAGATGATATGGCGCTCAAACCTGTGGGCTAATACCACAGTAATTCCCTTGGTATTATATTTTTGGAGCGCAAAAGGCATATGTGACTTGGATCGTGGATCATTCTTATCCGTGTATATATGCAACTTCTCTTGTACAAACCCAAGTATACAATTTTCAATATGAATATTACCAAATATTTTGTTGGACATTACACATTTCTTCTTATGGACTCCTGAGCTTCTACTGAAGACATATACTCCATAATTTCCCAGAGATTTGCCATGAAGGACAACATATTAAGACATAGGAATCATATTGCCAACATACTCCTACCACCTTAGGCTTCTACTACATTTTTTGGGTAAGAGGTCTCTTGACTTGCCCTTTTATTTATATAAAAGTCTAACGAAAATGTCAGATAATGTCCAAGCTAAAAAAGAAGGAAATGAAACTTCTATTTTTCACCATGGTTTGATTAAGTTGTTTGTGTTAGAGGAGTTGAAGAGATTAGGTAGAGATTGGACATCCTTTCTGTTCATGAGTGGTTTTGAACTAGATGTTGTCACTCCTAAAAGAGTTCCCAAACCTAGAGATATTTCATCACCAACAGTGGCAGAGAAGTTAGAACCAATGAGCATGGAGACAGAGCCTTTGCAGAAGATTGACACACCCAAAGCTACACCTGCAAAACAGAAGCCAACAGTTAGCAAACATGGCAGCAAGAGAGTTACTAGGAGCTAAACAGTGGTTAAAACAATGTTACCGATGAAATAGGTAACCTGACCTCAAAACAAGAACTCTAGCCCAAAAAGACTCAAAAAACATGAAAAAACACTCCAAAAACAAAAAAAAGTGTATTCCAGAACGCACTTGGTTTTTTTTTAAGGTCGAATTTCAACATTTTATAAAATTATGCTAAAAACAAAATTGTTTCTTGAAAAAAGGATTGAAAAAACACCCTCAAAACAAAACCAATTGATGCTGGAATAACAAAAAAAAAATTGTGTCATATTTTTGACATTTTAAAAAATAGAAATAACATTTTCTAATTTTTTAAATTCAAACATTAAAGAAAAACCTAAAATTTAAGAAAAAAATAAATTTAAAACATAAAAACATTTTAAAGCTTAAAATTTAAAAATATATAGGAATAAAAAAATAAAAATAAAAACAAAATAAAAAATTTAATTCAAACATTAAAAAAAAAACCTAAAATTAAAAAAAAAAGAAAAAAAAAGGAGAGAAAAAGTTAAAAAAAGAAAGAAATTATAAAAAATAAAATATAGAAATTAAATTTAAAAAAGAAAAAGAAAATGTTTTTTAAATTAAAAATTAAAAAAAAATTAAAAAATAAAAAAATAATAATAATAAATTTAAAAAAAAAAAAAAATTAAGAAATATATTAAATTTTTAATAAATTTAAAAGTTAAAAAAAAAAAAAAAAAAAAAAAAAACATTATTTAAATTAAAAGTTAAAAAATGAAAAAATTAATTAAAAATAAAAAATGAAAAATAAAATACAATAAAAAAATAAATTTAAAAAAAAATAAATTAAATTTAAATTATATATAGATATATATATATGAACTTAAATTAAAAATATATATATTAGATTTTATTAAATTTAAAAAGAAAATGTTAATATTAAAATAACAAATTAAATTTTAATAAATAAATGAATAAACAAATAAGTACAAATATAAGAAAGAAAAAAACTTATTGTTAAAATAAAAGTTAAAAAACTTTAAAAATCAATTAAAAATGAAAAATTTAAAAAATATATATTAAACAAAAAATAAAATAAAAAACAAATTAATTGAGAAAATGTCAGTTTAATTAAAAAAAAAAAATTGTGTGAAGAGATTGAAAATAGAAATTTGTCTATACCCCGATGTGTTTGTGGGTGAATGCCACTAAAAATCGTATGCTGATTAATATTTTGACCTTGCTTCCACAATGAACGCACACTCCAAGACTTTAATGTTGATGCCAATGCTCTCCGTTGGTTGTTACTTGAACAAAAAAAATGGCTTGTTGATATGTACCATAATAATATTTGTAAAGAGATGAAATTCCATAACGTTGTCCCAAGAATATCGAAACGTTCACTATTATGATAATTCCAGTTATCTGTTTGATCCAACATAGCAATGCATACCCACCATGCATACTTCTACTATGTCATTAAGTAATATTGGTCCAGACCATCCGTTGTAACGTTCCAGTCTTAGGTGTAATGCATATTATTATGTTATCGACATTGTAACGCTGCCATAAGATAGTAAATATAGACAAGAGGAACATTGAATTGTCTTCAATAAGACATGCGTTCGATTTTCCCATTGTTTTAGAATGATGATATATGCAATGTAACAGCTTCCCCTATAACATATCGACCTCCATCACACTGCATACAATATATAAACGTTGGTTGATATGTATTATGATGGGCAACAAAATTTTAACTAGAATTATCATAATAGTGAACGTTTCGAAATTTTAACTGGAATACCCAATAACATTTTTCCAGTGAAATATGTGGTGATAGGTATGTTGGATTTTTTTTTAGCATTAGTGGCTACGTGTCATGCCTACAAACCGACCCCGTGGTAACATCATCTGGTCCGTACACTAGTGTCTGCGACAGGTTGTGGAAATGACAGATGAGATACCACATTGACATTCTCCTTGCCTTTCTTTTCTTTTTTGGGTCTACATGTCATTTTAATCCATGAGCCCGCGCAACTATCGCTCTTTGATCTTCTTCTCGGGTTTTCAGAGGTTGTGAGGTAGGTGCACACCAGTGAGTGTGTCAAATGACATTAGCAGTACTCTTGACGTCTGAAAGTCATGGAAATTTTTTTACCAGAAAACGAAATTTAAGGTCAGTTCGGTACGATTGGTCTAGTGTCAAATTGAACCATGAAATCCAAGATCACCCTCCTTGCAGAATTTTGAAAGAAAGTTTTTTCCTTATCTGGTTTATGGGTTTCCGAGATTAGATTGGCCATGAGAATTTTTTTTTATCTGGTTTATGAATTCAAAAGATTGGGAGGCCGATTCTCCTGCCCAGCGGCTGGCCTCTGTCGCCACCTGGGCAGGAGGCTGATTCCGGGAATCGGCTTCCCGGAATAACTTACTGATACAGTGCAACATTGATGCATATTGGCAGGCGTTGGCAGCGTTGAGGAATAATAATTTAATGTACAACATTCATTATATTGGAAAATGCAAAAAAAAAAAATCATCCCATGAAAAAAGCATCGAGTAACGAGAATGCAAGCTTCTGCACTGATGGAAGCCTTCATCCCGATATGGTCCATGGAAAAATTGTACTCTGTGATCTAGGACAAAACGAAATCATAGAAATGGGGCAGGGCGTGTGACAAGCCGGCGGTGCGGTGATGATTCTGGCTAATCTGGATGAGGATGGAGACTATTCGCCCACCAGTCGTTATCTGTTCCCGACGACCATGGTAGGTCCCAACGTCGGGGAATACATAGAAGCTTATATCAACACGACTACCAATCCTATGGCAACTATTCAATTGGAGGGGCTGATAGTAGTTGGTAAAGCATGAACTACGGTCGTAACTACATTTTCGTCGAGAGGGCCGAGTACGGTGGTTCCGGAGATCCTTAAACCGAACTTGGTTTCTCCGGGCGTCAACAGATTCGCGGCATGGACAGGAGACGTCGGGCCAACGGGCGCCGCTTCCGATAAGGAAAGAGTAGACTTCAATATAATCTTTGGCACTTCGATGTCTTTCCCTCATGTGGCTAGCATAGCGGCACTTATTCGCTCTGCTCATCCGACATGGACACCCACTGCAATAAAGTCGGCTCTCATGACATCTTCTGTGCTATTTGACAACTGCAAGAGCCCTATAGGCGATTCATGTCATTCATTATATTGGAAAATGCAAAAAAAAATCTTTTTTTTTTAAATTCTTTTTTTATTTTTAATATTTTCTTTTTTAATTTGATTTTTTTTAATTTTTAGTTTTCTTTTTTAATTTTTAATATTTTTTAGTTCGTAACATTTTTTTAATTTTTAATATTTTTTAATTCGTAACATATTTCATTTTTTATTTTGTTATTAATTTTTAATATATATATATATATATATTTTTTTAATTTGATTTTTTTCTTTTTTGTTTTTAATTTTTTAATATTTTTTTAAAATTTAATTTTTAAATTTTTTTTTTTAATTTCAAAAAATTAATTTTTTTTTTTTTTTTTAATTCAAATTTTTTATTTTAAATTTAATTTGTTTTATTTTTTTTATTTTTTTATTTTGCTTTTAAATTTAATATTTTAGATTAATTATTTTTTAAAATTTAAAATTTATTTATTAAATTTTAATTTAATTTAATTTTTTTTAAATCTTTTAGTTTATTTAGTTTTTCATTTTTAAAATTTATAAATTGCTTTATTTAAAAAAAAACAGTAAATTTATGGATATTTGTTTTTTAATTATTTGCACGTGGTTTTTTTCATTTTTTTTGTTTTCTAATGATAATTTTTTTAATTTTAATTTTCTTTTTCAATTTTAGATTTTGTTTTTTTTTTTAATTTGTTTTTTTTTGTTAATATTAAAATTTGTATTTTTTTTCTTATTATTATTATTTTTTTAATTTAAATTTTTAAATTTAATTTTTTCTTTGTTGTATTTTATTTATTTTTATCTAAATTTTAATTTCGTAATTTTAATTATTTTTAAAGTTTCTATTTAAATTTTTTTTTTTAATTATATGGTTTTTTTTAATAACTTAGAAAAAAATGTTTTTGATGTTTTTTTTTTTTAAATTTTTCCGGTTAATTTTTGTTTTTTTCTTTAAATTACGTGTTTTTTTTTCAAATTTTGTCATTTCTTTTGATATAATTTTCGAATGTTTTTGTTTTTGTTTTTGTTTTTTTTCATTTATTTTTGTTTAAATTTTTTTATTTATATGAGTTAATTTTGTTTTTTTTACATTTTTATTGGTTTTTTTATTGTTATATATATATATATATATATATCTAAGTTTTGTGTTTTATTACCAACATGAAAATCACTAACATTTTAAAACAAATATTCATACTTCATAAATAAAAATATTAGAGTGTCAAAAATATGCACAAAAAAAAGGGGATGATTCTGCATCACCACTTTTCAAAATCGGGTGCTTTTTTTGCTACCAAAAAAAATTGGGTAACAGTGCGGTTACCTATTTCATCGATAATAGTGTTTTAAGGGTAACTTAGATGACATTTTGCATGAAATTGATATTGAAGAAACTCCGATTGTCCAAACTGAAGATGTTGAAGATGGGGGAAGAAAGATAAAGAAAGGCAAGACAGCTAAAAAGTTAGAATTTGCAGGTGATGATGATGGTTTCATGTTTCAAGCTAGAAAGCCAATAACAAGACATGAAATAAAGGTCATGGAAAGCAAAAAAGAGAATCAAAAGGTCAGTGAAACTACTCAGCCACCACCAAGCATCATAGACCTCTCCTCATCTGCAAAAGAAGAGCTGGTTATCAAACAAAAGAAGGGTAAAGAGAAAATCACTGAAAAGTCAGAAGTTGAAACCCTTAAGGATCAGTTGAAAGAGGCAGGTGAAGATATATCAGTCCTGAGGAAAGAGGCAAAGAAGCATAGAGCTGAAAGGGTACATTTTGAACAAATGAGGAAGATCTGGAAAGATCAAGTCACAAGTGTCTCAAAGACCTTGGAAAATATAGAAAAATTAATAAAGTGGACTCAGCCAATAAGAAGAGAGATAAAGCACATCAAAAAGGTAAACCTACACTTGCAATCCAAGAATAGGAAATTGAAGGACCAAGTGAAATATCTTCAAGAAAATTTGGATCTGATTCATGAAGAGTTGGGAAAGAAAGGTTTGAAAATGATTGTGGTAGAAGAGCCTATAGCTCAACTAATTGTTAATGAGGAAGAAACACCACTCGAGGAATAAGTTGAGATTGAATATGCCTTAGAAGGTTCATTAGATGTAGAGAATAAATATTTTGCAGTTGCAGGTTAGTTTTTTAAGACAGTTTTGAAATGGGCAATTTCTGGGTTTTTACACAGTTTCGTAGCGTTCCTCGGGCTTGAAGCCATGAATACACTACGAAAAAACTTGTAGCAGCCTTTTTGCTTCTAAAGTCATTTTTTGCATGAGTTAAGGAGGTGGATTCATGGTGGTGATGTGTCATGACTTGATTAACATCATGGAACAACAAAGGAGTGAAGTAAATGGGTGCAAAAGCTACTTTTCCCATGCTATCCAAACTCGCTAAGAAATTGTCATGTTTTCGTAGCGAGCAATTGCTAAAGGTTTTTGAGCATCTTAAAGGCAGTTTTGGCTAGCTGGTGACCTCCAACATGTCAATGGAGCTTATTATCAAATATTTATGACTCGAAGGAAGTGCTACGAAGAAAGGTCATCAGCCAAAGCAGCTTTGAAGATAAGGGTCATGCATTCCTAAAAAGTAGGGTTATATTCCATAGATCTAGGAGGATTTTAAATATGTAAAGTGGTGATGAAATCTGTCATGTGTCTCTCGAGCACGTGATATTTATTTTGCAGCCATCATTTAATTTTTTTACATATAGGACATATCAATGTAATAAATAGGAGTTAGAGTCCTATTAGGAGATGGTTTCTTTAAGTTGTAGATGTCAGTTTTCTATTAGAAGTTGTGTAATTCAATTATGAAAGGTGTCATACGAGAATTCAATGATCGAGCCACCAGGCGGATCATCCTTGTTGTAAAGAATTTCTATTTAAAGAGAAAGCATCGTAGTAAAGGGTTGGATAACATTTGCACCAAACTGTTGCTTTTATGTTTTTGACCTATATCAGTAATACAAAGTGACATTCTTCTTGATAGACCTCAGATTCTCATGAGGTTTTTGATGTCTTATTGATCTATATCCTTATGTTTTATCAATTGCAGTAGATTTCATCTCTATTGATTAGAATTCATAATTTTATGCTCTGACTTCCGTTAGTGATGAAATGATTGTGTTTTCCTATGTTTCATGTGTGAGTTTCCTCTGTTAAAGACCTCTATCTGCCTCAGCTTCCATGTTGAAGAGCCTTTGTCACTGAAAATACTAACTTTTACTCCATAAGCCCAATGGTAGCAAAACTACATTCTTTTCAACCTGCAATCATAAAAAACAAGTTACAATTTCCATAGAGTTAGCCATCTAGTACTATCATCATTCAATATCATAAAACTCCCTTGAGAGAACCCTCTCAAACTGAAGAGGCTAAGCTTTAGTTAGAAGTGGTTTGAAATAATTACACTGAGTTGTTTGATAAGTAGCCAATCAAGTTCAATTTGGTGATAACATTTTGGTGTGTCTGTAGGGAGTTTGAAGACATATTTCCTGAATTTTTTCTGCAAATACTGAAGCTGAACTCTTGGAGGTAGCAGGAGCTCAGATCGAGGCTACAGAACTACCTTGGCGACTCCATTGTTGAAGGATTCAAAAATTCATAGCTTCATGATGATTCCACTGGACTTATGAAGAACTTAGATGTTGCTATTCTTGTTTCGAGGTATGCATGTGTAGATTTTCAGAAATTTATGGTTTCCCAAATATTTTTCCAAAGGATGCATATTTTTTAAGGAATGGTCCAAAATTTAATGGAGAATATTTTGGTTTGACCTTGAAGCATATATAATATTTTTGTGACTTTACTGAGCTTCTTAGAGTCAGACATGAAGATATTTCCATCATATTGTTCTATGATTCATTTCAAGGGAAATGTAAACAATGGATTGAAAGTTTTCCTGTCAAAACTATTAAGTCATTTGCAGATTTTTGGCTTTTTTTTTTGGAAACATTGATGGAAAGAAAAAAGTTGGTGGTAGACTCTCCTTCCATTCAAGGTTTTAAACAATGGAATGATGATCACACTAATGAGGAGCTGGACAAAATTTTTTCTTCAACCTTATCTTCTTATTTAAAGTCATTTGAATGCAAGTCAAAAGATAAGATTCAATTTTTGGATGAATTTGCTAAGAACATTGAGAAAAACATTAAATTTTGAGAAGATCAAATTTAATCCTATAATATTCATGGTCAAGATCAACCTTTTAAAAAGTTTTTCATTCCAAAATACAAAGAGAAGGTGGAGCTACCTTTTATTTTGATAATGAGGAGGAATTCATTGTTCTTGAAAATGAGTTTGATAGCACACAAGTGAAATATTATGTTGCTAAATAAAGCATATATAAGTTTTCTAAAACTGCAGAATGTCTTGAGAATTATCAAACATACTATGTCTTCTATGAACCCATAGCTTACTACATGGAAGAGTTCTACAGTCCAAATTTCCAATTATGTTTTCATTGTGAAAATCAGACCCATTTTATGTTGCCTTGGTTATTTCAGTATCCAGTTTGCATTTGGTTCAAGTGCAGTCAAGGGGTTCAAGTATCAGATCAACTCATTAACTGGCTTTATTAGAGGTTTCATGTTGCTTGAATCAAACATGAAGATTGTAGCTGTCAAGGTAGGTAGGAGTGTGTGTGAATAATCTCAAGTAGACTGAGCATCTTTTCATTATGTACAAATTTAGTTTTTCAGCAGTAATCATCAAGCTTGAGCCCGAGGCGAAGGCCATAAGGGTTTGAAGAAGGCTTGGAAAATTTCAAAGTTTTTATTTCCAAAAATATGGATGCCACTAGAACTACAAGTTCTTTGGTGTACCACAGGAGCACACCATCCCAAGTGGAGCCACTATTATCACACATAAATTTTGAAACAATTACTTGACATGGTCATAGAGTTCACTCCTCAAAAGGATAAGGTCTCCTTAAGCCTTTTTCCAAATTGGTATAGGAAAATTTTACTTTTTATATGGTTAAACCTATCCTAAGGTTCAAGGTCACCTCCATTTAGGTCATGTCATCTCCCATCAGTCATAATTAGGTGTCAGATTTCATTTCCCAAGCGTTTAATTTCAAAAAGGACACTTAAGCCAGTTTTACCTCTTTTCGTAGCGATTTACACTGTGAAATAACAGTTTTCGCTATGAAACTGCCTAATAGATTCATATCGAAACTGTCAGAGAATGAACTAGATATGCTACAAAAAACTGTTATCATGTCTGTCTTGTCAAACCTAGGGTGAAGTGTCGGTTCATCATTGGAGGAGTTAGAGTGGAGGTCATTCGAGTCTGTTAGGGTAAATTCAAATGTACAAGGTCATGTTTGAGGTCATCATTACCATTTTTAGCATGCATGTGTCATGATTAAGGCATGAGTTGTCATTCAAACCATAAAAGGTTACCCAATTAGTATTTTTATCATTCTTCACTTTATCCTTGCATGTTATTGGGTTTCTGGAGAGCTACTTCATCGAGCCAAGAAGGTTGCTAGCATTTTTCAAAGATTGCAGGTGTCATTAATCAAGCGAGGATGAGAAGAGATAAAACCACCATGGCTACAAGGAAGAAAACCAACAAAGGTGGTCATTGCCACAGGTATGAACCCATGGACATGAATTTGAAAAATGAAGACCCAACTACCATGGAGGTATTCAGAAGACCAGGTTTTTTGAAATTATGCCAAAGGTTGCAAGGTTGTCATCTACAGGTTTCTAAATATTTTGCTAATAGTTTCACTGGGAAAACTTCAAAGGTGAGAATTCTAAACCTCATAGTAACACCAGGCAACATTTCAGCAGCAACAAGAATCCCTAGAGGATGGGAATAGTGGTTTAAAGGCATCATGTTCACCATGCAGGAATGCAAAGAATTCATCAAGCCAGAGAAAAGTGAAATTGATCTCAATAATGTTATTGTTGGAAACACTGAGAGGGGGGGTGAATCAGTATTCATTTCAATTAGAGCATTAGTTAATCTTCAATTATTATCAGTGTTTGTACAATGATAGTAACAAACAAGAGGAACACAAATGCACATAGTCTTTAAGGTGGAAACCCTCTCCAGGACAAAAACCACCTAGTGCTTTTCTAATAATTCTTTAATATTCAACTCCAATTGAAAATAAAGCTCCAACTTCCTAGAATCTAGAAAAGAATTCTTCTCCAACTCCCACTGCATGGATGCTCCAATGTTCAATATTTTTCAGTAGTCAACTGAATGGATGCCCCAATACCCAATGAGCTACAACTCACCCTAGCACCACCCTACCACCCTATAGAAGAATAAAAGAAGAATGGAATCCCATACCAGGGAAAATGGTCCACCTTACAATGATATAGAATGACGTAGAAGAGGAATATATACTAGACCATAACCCCAACTTTGACACAACCACATAATGATGATCCTAGACCTCCCAACACTTCCTCTTCAACCCTTGGCAGATAGATACTAGTACAACTTGTACAATAATGTATTTACAATGACTAAATACAATGATACCTTTACAATGATTGTATGCAGTGTTGTCCACTTGAATACTTCATATGATGAACTTCTTACTACTGTTATGGACCTTGTTTGTTGCTCTTGTCATGCTACCCTCTACTGCACCTTGCTTTTCTTTGCTGCCGTAGAAAGTCTGGTCCTTTGCAACCCTTGACAACACATGATCTAGCTTTTTATTTCCTTCTAGGAGCTCGATATTGAATCTAGTGTATCTCTATTATTTAAGATCCTAAATATCTGATTTTCGGTCCTGTAGTATTCCTCTGAGTCTTCTTTCCAATGCCATAGGTCTTACCCAATTTGGATTATTCAAGAAAGATTTATGCCCAATCTCTCACAATGCCCTAATTATGGATTGTTTCAACATAGCGCACTTGTATGGCATTCCACGTGTCACTTTTCTTCATTTGGATCTAAAATTGATAGAGATAAAATCAAAGACTGTGAAATATCTACCAATTTTTACAAAATTCCAATCCGATACTCAGAGAGAGAGTTATGAAGATTTTACCAAGGTCGCTTATTTGAGATGAATTTCAGGAGCCTGCAAAAACCCTGACTTCCACAGATCATATCTACACAAATATTGCGCAAATTGATCTAAAATTTTTACTGCAGCTTCCTCAGGATTTTGGCTTCCCCTCATAAAAATTTCAGCTTCTGAACCTTCGTAGAAAAAAATTAAGGCGAAAATGCCACGATGACCTGTTTCAGATGGCTGAATCCCATGCATAAGGAGGAAATGAAGATCACAATTTATATAAATGCTTAGGTTGAGAGGGGCTTCAAAAAGTGAACGTGCGAGGGATTTTAGGAGCATAAAAAATATTAATTATGACTTTTAATGACCCATTCCCCAACCCCATGGGGTTTTAGCCCACTAACTGAGGTTACAAACTTCAAACATGAATATCTCTCAAACCGTGAAGAATTACATGGCGTGCCATATGTCAATGGAAACATCTCGACAAGTAGAAACCATAAAAAGCATTATTGAACCATAATATATTAATTTGGTAGGTCAAAATTACCATGCAATATTTTCTTAGCCCCTGGTGTTGCTTGGGTTGACATCAGTGACAACCGCTGATCAACAATCTCCCCCTTTGGCATTGATGGCAACACAAGTACTACCCCTACGATCATGACACCTCTCACTACAAATTTCTCTCCCCCCTTTAACATCAATGGAAAAGGGTAACTCCCCCTGAAACACAACCATCCTGCAGACCTGTACACACTTCCACTCCTGCTGACACACAACCGTCCTGCAGACTTGTAATCTAATGAGAACTTGGGAGAATCCCAAGCTTTTGACAAAGATATTCAAATGCTTCATGAGGTAAAGGTTTAGTGAATATATCAACAATTTGTTCTTTTGTACAAACATACTCAAGTTTGATATTCTTTTCAGCGAATTGTTCTCTAACAAAGTGATATTTGATCAGAATGTGTTTTGTTTTTGAATGCATGACAGGATTCTTGGAGATGCTGATGGCACTAGTGTTGTAACAGAACATGGGAATAGGCTCACTGAATTGTACTTGAAGATATTGCAAAGTTTGTTTCATCCAAAGGACTTGAGTACAACATGATGTTGCTGCAATGTATTCTGCTTCCGCTGTTGATAACGAGATTGAAGTTTGCTTTTTTCTCAACCATGATACGAGACAACCACCTAGATAGAATGCTGCTCCACTAGTACTCTTACGATCATCAACGCTTCCTACCCAATATGCATCTGTAAAGGCTTGAATAATGAGATTGTTACCCTTGGGATACCACAAGCCATATTCTTCGGTGCCCTTTAGATATCGAAGAATTCTTTTGACGGCAATAATATGTGATTCTTTTGGTGCTACTTGGAATCTTGATACTTGTTCAACTGCTTGCACAACATCTGGCTGAGAGGCTATTACATATAGAAGACTACCAATCATAGATCTGTACAACCTCTGATCAACATCCTTAGATGATTCGTCTATGCTCAATTTGCAACCTTTTACCATCAGAGTAAGGATGGGTTTGCAATCTTCCATTTTGAATTTCTTGAGCATTTCCTTGATGTACTTGGCTTGACATATAAATATTCCTTTCTCTTGCTGAGATATTTGAAGCCCTAAGAAGTATGTCAACTCACCAAGTAAAGACATCTCAAACTCACTGTGCATCTCTGTAGAAAATTTCTTACTTAGTCGATCATCATTACTACCAAATATTATATCATCCACATATACCTCAACGATTGTTAAATTATCTTTATCTATTTGTACATAAAGATTGCTATCAATAGTACCTTTCTTGAACCCTTGTTGACATAGATATCCATCAAGATGAGCATACCATGCTCTGGGAGCCTGCTTGAGACCATATAGAGCCTTCTTTAACCTGCAGACATAGTCTTCTTTTTGTGATAGTAGAAAACCTTCAAGTTGTTCGATGTAAACTTCTTCTTCTAATTCTCCATTCAGAAATGCTGACTTAACATCCATTTGGTAGACTTTGATTTTTCTTGAACATGCATAGGTGAGAAACATTCGGATGGCTTCCATTCTGGCAACTAGTGCAAATGTTTCATCGAAATCAATTCCTTCCACTTGTGCATAGCCTTTGCAAACCAATCTTGCTTTGTTTCTGGTAACCTGCCCATCTTCATTCAATTTGTTCCTGAACACCCATTTAGTCCCAATGACATTTTTATCTTTTGGTCGTGGAACTAATTCCCAAGTGTTATTCTTCTCAATTTGATCCAATTCTTCATTCATAGCTGCTACCCAATGTTCATTTTGGTTGGCTTCCTCAAAATTACTAGGCTCAAAGGTTGCTAGAAAAGCAACATGAGCTTGTTGTGATGAACGAAGCTGTTGACCTTCATTTATGTCACCAATGATTTGATTTGATGGATGGTTCTTTTGAATCCACTCTTTTTTTCTCCTTGGAGGAGCTTCTTGTTGTTGTTTTGGTATATCTTGATGATCATTGTTTACTTCTTCCTCGTTGATAGTTGCTTCTTGTTCTACAATTTTATCTGTGTCTTTTTCAGCCTCTGTCTCAAGTTTCAAAGATTCTAGATCCTCATCATTACTCGCTAGAACACCATATTCGTCAAATGTAACATTTATGCTCTCCACTATCTGTTTTCATCTTAGATTATAGCATTTATAGGCCTTTCTTTTGTGTGAGTAACCAACAAAGATACCTTCATCAACACGTGATTCAAACTTACCCAAATTTTGATATTCTCTTTTGATATAACATTTTCTTCTGAAGATTCTGAAATATTTTACATTAGCTGGTTTTCCTTTCCATAATTCATATGGAGTCTTGTTGCAATTATTTCTGAGAATACTTCGGTTGATAATGAAGACTGTCATATCAATTGCTTGAACCCATAATTTTTCATCCAATTTTGAGTCCTTCAACATTGTTTTACCCATTTCCTATACAATTCTATTCTTTCTTTCAGCAACTCCATTTTGCTTAGGTGTTCGTGTTGTTGAAAATTTCCTTTTTATTCCATTTTCGTCACAGTATTTCTAAAATAATTTGGAAGTGAATTCTCCACCATTATCTGATCTTAAACACTTTATTTTCAAATCAGTTTCATTTTCAACCAACTCCTTGTAGATGTTAAAGCACTCAAATGCTTCAGATTTTTTCTTTAGGAAACTGACGGCTGTCATCCTGGTATATTCATCTATCTTTAACATGAAATATAATTCTCCGTCTAAGCCTTTTGTTCTCACAGGACCACATAGATTAGTATGTATCAATTCCAATGGATGTGATGGAAATTTTTCTTTTGTTTTAAATTGGACTTTTGTCTGCTTGCCATGCCGACATGCCTCACATAGTGTGTTGGAAGATTTTGAGATTTTCGGCATTTCTCGTATTGCTTCCTTTTTTATTATCCTGACAAGATTTTCAAAGTTTATGTGACCCATTCTTTTGTGCCATAACCAACTTTCATCTTCTTTAGCTAGTATACATGCTTTAGTTGCTTCATCCAAAACATATATGTCGTTTGAAGCTCGACTTGTTGTAGCCACAATTTTACCATACCTGCCTTTCCTGATTTCACATTTTGTGGAGTTGAATAGCATTGTGTGTCCTTGATCACACATTTGTCCAACACTGAGCAGATTGTGATTCATGGTTTCGACCAATAGAACATTCTTGGCTATAACATATTTGCTTCCGATAGTGACGGTACTTGATCCTATAACATTTGAAGATCCATCATTTCCAAAGGATATGGTTCCATCCTTCTTCTCTTTTAGAGATACAAATTTATTTCTATCTGGGGATGTTAGGACCCTTTCAGCTGGGGGGGATGTTAGGACCTCACTATGTACCACTTTTTACTATATATTTTGACACCACCTTACCTTTATAACCATGTTTAAAAAGGATTCCATCATCATTTTCATTCACTTTATCCAAAGGTATATAAAATCCTCTTCTTTACTATATATTTAATCTGTTTACATATAATTCCATATTAATCTTATATTTCATCATTAATAAAAGGTAGATTGTTGCTAACATAAGTCTAAAAGATCGCAGATAATTTATGTGCTGTGCTGGAACAATCGGCTGTTGCTGAAACAGTCAAACTCCGTTGCTGAAATAGTCGACTCCGTTGCTGAAACAGTCGACTCTGTTGCTGAAACAGTCAGCAGGCACGCAAATTCCGTCATTACTCGTAATTTGCGATTCTGGAAGAGTATTTTTTGGAACAATGGAAACAACATGAAGATGAGCAAGGAAGTGGTTACACGGATTATTCTGAAGATAGTACTCTTTTTGTATCTGTTGTAACAATATCTTTTTATGGAAGAATAGCCCTGTTTTAAGAAAGAAGAACAGATTTGGGATAAACATAGATTTTCTCTAATGTAATTGTAAGAGATGTCTCCTCTTTAAAAAGATGAGACATCATCATTAGAGAGGAGTTTGAAAACTACAGGAGAACATTGTGTTTGAGAGGACGGGAGCTAGACTCCATTTGTAATGTATCATTTCTTTTGACAGATGAATAAAAGTTCCTTTTGAGCGCTTCAATTTAATTCTTTCCCTGGGGAATCTTGTGAGAGGGAAAGGGCCCGCCTTCCTCACAAGATTCACCCAACTGTTCCTGTAGTTTGTTAGATTTATTTATGATATTCGCACTTTACTTTAATTCTGTTTGCTGAAATACCAGTTACACAGTTCTGTAGTTTATTGAGCATTCTGTTTCCTTTAACGCTGCATGTGTTTAGTACATTCATTCTTAAGAAGTTGAGAGATATATTTCTGTTATTTGTTTGAATGTATGATGCTGGGAAGCAAGTGCTGAAGATTCCTGTACAAAGGAATAGGGTCTTGTTCCCATTGATTGCCTTTCTTTTCCCTGCAGTGTGATTAGAAACAGGAGACAGGTGCTGAAGGTTCATGTTCATGGGAATAGGGTCCTGTTCTCTTGAGTTCATTTTCTCTACAGAGTGATTAGTGTCAGGCAGCAGGTGCTGAAGTTCCTAATTACAGGAATAGGGTCCTGTTCCCTGTTATGGTTGATTGGTTTCCTTTCCTGCAGAATGATTTCCCTTTATTTGGATTCTTAAAAACTGCAATAGAGGAATTGCTTCTACTATAATATAAGTAAACTTCATCTTTGATTAAACAGGGTGTGAATAATTAGATTTGTATGATTAATAATTGTGTGACTTTTTACTACAACATTATTTTGCTTTTGGAATTGAGCATATCCAGTGCGTGATTGTCTTTGGAATAAACAGACCTCCTCGGGTTGACAATTTATGTGGAGCTTGAATTGTTAAAACAATTAAAGCGACCAACATTTTGGCGCCGTTGCCGGGGAAGGCAATTATAGATTTCAAAAGCATTAATATTTTCTTTCTAGAAGTGCAGATTGTATGAGAGGACGCGGAACCCAGAAGGAAACTAACCCTACAGGTGGCAAGGGCAAAGGAAAGGGAGGAAGAAAGACTTTCATTGACGAGATTGTGTCAAAGGCTGAATCATCACAGAGATTAAGTTCTCGAAGACCAAAACTTCAGCACTCCCCTCAATCAGCTTATAAAACAGAGGAAGTTGTGGGCCCTGAAAACATAGAGGAGCCGGTGATTAAAGGACCAGCAATCAATGCTGGAAAGTCAGAAGAAAGTACTAGAAAATCAGCAGAGCACATTGAGGAAATAATAGAGAGTGTTGGACGACCAGTGGAAAACATTGAAGAGCCAGTATAAGACCTTGACGATCAAGCAAGTGCAGTAGGAGAACATCCAATGGAAGGAAACAACGAAGACTTCTTTGGTGGAGGACGTGTAGATCCTGAAGGAGAAGGAAAGGATGAAAATTCTCTCTCTACCTTGGGATTTCCTATCAGTGATCTCCCTAGAGGAACAACTCCTATGAAGAATATTCCATTGTCAGCTTTACCTAACTTCCACGGTCTATCCTCTGAAGATCCGGATGAATTTCTTTTTGAATTTGATATATTATGCAGAAGTTATGATTATGTTACTAATGCTCAAAAGTTGAAACTGTTTCCAGCAACATTAAAAGGAAATGCTTTAAGATGGTTCATGAGTCTTAGGAGTCAGGTAATCACAACATGGGAACAGATGAAACATACATTTCTGCTTAAATATCAAGACTACTGCCGGACGAGAGAAAAGAAGGACGAACTATTCAATATGGCACAAAAGCCAGATGAGAATCTGGAGGACTACGTAGAAAGGCTGCAGTATAATATACAAAGATCTGATCATTCGAATATAAGTAAGGAAATTCGTAAAACAATATTACTTAGAGGATTAAGGGATGATTGTTTAGACATGTTAAACATGCTTGGCAAGGGAGATATATCTAAAGAATCATATGATGAGATTGTTGAACTTTGTAAGAGGTGTTCAAGGGGAGCTGCAAGGAACAGAGTAAGTAATAGAGATCCCACCTATTCAAGAGTGTAGAAATCAGCCAGTGGGGGAGCAACAAGAGCTGAAATAGGTAATTTACTTGAAGAATTTAAAACTGAGATGTTAAGTTCTTTTTCTTCACAAATTGACACTTTTCAGGTTAAGAAGAAGCAGGCTGAAGCAGAAGCAACTCTGGCTATCTTTTGCCCGAAGTGCAGAGACAAACATCCACTAAGGGAGTGCCCATTGGACAAAATACCAATCTGCACCCTTTGTGAGAAAGATCATGAAACACAAAAGTGTCCATCTCTACCAGGAATAAAGGCAGCATTGCAGCCAACAGAAGAAGAAGCTGAATCAGTTTACTTACTAACTCAAAGAAGACAATGGCAACCAAAAGGACAAGGTATGAATTCTAGTATGCCATTTAATCGTTGGAATAATTATTCTGCTTTCAGTCAAACAAATTACCCTCCCTTTAATCAAATGCAATACCCACCCTTTAATCAAATGAATTTCCCACCCATGCAACAATCAAACCCTCCCTTTGTTGATCCTACAATGTGGACTCCTTGGCCCCCACAGCAACCATCTTCTTTTAACCCTTGGAATTCAAATTGGAGAAGCCAACAACTCCCGTATCCAAATCAATTTCCTCAATTTCAACAACCACTTCCTCTGCCATCAAATGCTCCGCAAAATAACCAAATGAGACCCCAGCTACCTGTGCAACCAAATCCTAACCCCAATAATAAATTTGTGCAAGTCATTGATATTCAGAATCAGTCTATATTTCCTACTATGCAAAGTAATGATATTCATTTAAGATCAGGGAAAATAGTAGAGCCTATTATTGATGACATAACCTCTTCTGATTCTGATAAAGAGGAAACTAAGAAACATAAGAAAGCACAACCACCCTCTAACAAGGGTATTGAAATAACAGAACCACCATTCCCCGAGCGTTTAGTCTTAACTAGAACGCCTGAAACACCTGATTTTAATCTTTTAGGGGAATTGCAAAACTTGTATGTTAAAATTCCACTTTTACAAGCACTAAGAGATGTACCAATTTATGCCAGAACAATAAGGGATATTTGTGTTAAGAAACCTAGTAGGAAAATTAAAGATCCCCTTACAGTACATGTGATGGGTGATTTATCTGCATTAATGTCCAGAAAAACCCCTCCTGTGAAATGTGGTGACCCCGGCCATCCTACTGTGACAGTTCAAATTGGTAAAACAATGATTCCTCAAGTTCTGGTAGATTTAGGTGCTACAATAAACATAATGACTCTTGAAACTTCATAGTTGTTACAGCTGAATAACACAATCAGAGATACACCTACCATTCTAGAGTTGGCTGATCGTTCTACAATTAAACCTGAAGGAGATGTTGAAGATATACTTATCTCAGTTGAATCCTGGAATTACCCAGCTGATTTTGTTGTATTGCAGACTAAAACAAAGCTGGGGGGACATCCTTTAATTCTGGGGAGGCCATGGCTAGCCACAGCTGATGCCTTTATCAGTTACAGATCTGGTTCAATGACAATTTCTAATGGTTATGAAACCAAACATCTTACTATTTATCCTCATGCTGCACCCATAATTAATAATGAAGATTCTATGTGGATGGATTGTGATGATAATGCTATTCAGCCCATTCTAACTATTGGACAAGTCTTAACTCTTAAAGACAATACAGAGGATGAAATAATTAATAATTTTATTTGTGAACCTTCCTCTGTAATTGCTGAAACACAAAATCAATTGACTACAATTTTTGAAACAGATACCCAAGAAAAGATTGAATCTGAAGACTTATCTCAGACATTAACCACCATCTCATCTAAAAGCATAACAGTTGAAATTGAACCTGGCAAGACATTAAACATAAATCCTGATCTAACAGTTGCTGAAACACAGCAGTTAATGAAGTTATTACATGAAAATAAGGAAGCATTTGCATGGGATTACACAGATATGAAAGGGATCTCTTCTAAACTATGTACTCACCGAATTTACATTAAAGAGGGATGTCGACCAGTATGTCAACCCCAAAGACGAATGAACCCTAATTTACGAGAAATTGTTAAAGAAGAACTTCAGAAATTGCTTAATGCGGGATTTATATACCCCATATCTGACAGTGAATGGGTTTCCCCATTGGTAATTGTCCCTAAGAAAAATGGGAAATGGAGAGTATGTGTTGATTACAGAGCCTTGAACAAAGCTACTCAAAAGGATCACTTTCCTTTACCTTTCATTGATCAGGTGTTGGATAGTCTGGTAGGGAAGAAATTATTTTCTTTTCTAGATGGATTCAGTGGGTATAATCAGATTATAATTGCACCCCAAGACCAGGACAAGACCACCTTCACTAGCCCTTGGGGAAATTTTTCTTATAGAGTTCTTCCATTTGGGCTATGTAATGCACCAGCAACTTTTCAAAGGACTGTTATAGGAATCTTTTCTGATATGCTGAATGACTCTATGAAAATATTTATGGATGATTTTACTCCTTATGGTGTGTCTTTTAAAGATGCATTACAAAATCTTGAGAAGGTACTTAAACGATGTATACAAGCTCACCTCTCCCTAAGTACTGAAAAATGTCATATGATGATGAGTGAAGGAGTAGTGCTTGGACATTTTATTTCATCTCAAGGTATTCAGGTAGACCCATCTAAAATATTGGTCATTCAGAATCTTCCTGTTCCTAAAACAAAAACTGATGTGAGAAGTTTTCTAGGACATGCTGGATATTATAGAAGATTTATTAAAGATTTTTCTAAGATAGCTTCTCCATTATTTGTGTTGCTTATGAAAAATTATGAATTTAAGTGGACTAATTCTTGTCAGAAAGCCTTTGAAGAACTCAAGCATCAGTTATCTACTGCTCCTATTTTTGAGGGGACCTGATTGGGCCCTCCCTTTTCATATATCTTCTGATGCTTCAGACACTGCAATTGGAGCTGTCTTGGGACAAGAGGAGAATCATCTTCCTTATGATATCTACTTTATCAGTAAGAATATGACCCCTGCTGAGCTTAATTATACAGTTATCGAAAAGGAGTTTCTTGCAGTAATTTATGCCATTAATAAATTTTGACACTACATCACTGGTTATTCTACTTTTGTGCACACTGACCACTCGGCTATTAAGTATTTAATGAACAAATCTATTACAAATGCTAGAGTTACTAGATGGCTATTATTACTGCAGGAATTTGATATCACAATTGTAGATCGGCCTGGTAAAGAAAATGTGGTGGCTGATTTCCTTTCACGGTTAAAAACTGACAATGATATTCCAGTAGATGATTCTTTTCCTGATGAGTATTTGTTTGCAGTTTCTGCTCACTCTCCATGGTATGTAGATATTGCCAATTATTTGGTTGCAGGAAAATTACCATCACACCTGTCATACAGAGAAAAGAGAAGAATTGTTCAACAAAGTGCCAGGTATAGCTGGATAAGTGGGTATCTTTTCTACACAGGGCTTGATCAGGAAATCCGAAGATGCATTAGGGAAGATGAAGTGTATGAAATACTGAAAGCTTGTCATGATGGCCCTTGTGGAGGGCATTTTGTTGATAAAAGAACAGCACACAAAATTTTGAGGATGGGTTACTATTGGCCCTCATTATTTAAGAATGTAAAGAAATATGTGAGGGCTTGTGACAGCTGCTAGAGAATGGGTCAACCCAATCATAGAGATCAAATGCCATTAAACCCCCAGGTAGTTTCTGAACCATTTGAAAGATGGGCCTTGGATTTCATAGGACCCATTAATCCTCCATCCAATCAAAGAACTTATATATTAGTTTGTACAGACTATATGACTAAATGGGTGGAGGCCAAAGCACTTATTAGAGCCAATGAAGAGGTTGTCCTAGCTTTCTTATTTGAAGAAATCTTCACTAGATTTGGAATTCCTAGAGAGCTAGTTACAGATGGAGGACCTCCATTCCATTCTCATGGTTTTAAGTCTACCCTTCAGAAATATCATATTCATCATAGAATGACTACACCATACCACCCCCAGGCCAATGGGTAGGTGGAAAGCACAAATAAAGTATTAGAAGCCATTCTAACTAAAATAGTGAAGGACAACCGGAAGGATTGGTCTCAGAGGCTCCCTGAAGCACTATGGGCTTACAGAACTACTTGGAGAAACACTACAGGTTTTTCTCCCTATGAATTGGTTTATGGTAAAAATGTTGTTTTTCCTGTGGAATTTGAAATTAAAACTCTAAGAACTGCTTTAGCTGTTAATCTTGATTTGACTGATGTGCAGACAGCTAGGTTGCAGCAGCTTCTTGAGTTGGATGAAAAGAGATTAGATGTCATTCACCAAACAACCATGATTCAACAACAAAGAATGAAGTGGCATGATAAAATTATCAAACACAAGCAGTTCCAAAAAGGTAATTGGGCCTTATTGTATGACTCTCGGTTTGAAAATTTTCAAGGTAAGCTACGTACACGTTGGCTTGGACCATATGAAGTAGATGTTGTTTTTCCTAATGGAACAGTAAGACTTCTAACAATTGATGATTCTAAAACACCTCTACTAGTCAATGGTCATAGGCTTCGTTTGTACCAGCGCCCTGTTTCTAAAGAGGATTTCAAAACTGCTTGCATGACTGATACACATTATCTTTTTCTAGGGGAGTCTTCTGCTCCTCACAACATTTAATTTTCTGCACTGTATTTCTAGTATTAGATTAGATTTAAAACTAATAATCCCTGTCAAGGGTTGGCATATTACAATTGAATTTTGCAGATTCTAGAAAAGCTCATTAAGGAGGACAGATTCATCACAAGAAGATCTGAAGCTTCAATCACAGAAGCTTGTTCCCTTCATTTCAACCCATTTCCTAGCAATATCCCTTTTATCCCATTTCTACATTATTTCCCTTTTTCCCTTTTTCCCACTTCTACCATTCCTGAAATATCATCCTTCAGCCAGTATTTCCTATTCCTCACTGCTAAAATTATCCCTTATCAAATACTTCCCCCACTTGTCTTAAATCCAAGTCATTATATCCCATTTTCTTGATTTTTCCCTTTGCTGAAACACCAGTTTCAGCAACATGTCATTCATTTTTCCGTTGCTGAAACACCAGTTTCAGCAACCTATCATTTATCTTTTCATCATTAAAACATCATTTCTTCCCTCTGCTATACAAGCTTTTCAGTTCTCCACTTTTACTCTTCAGATCCTTTGGGTGAATATTATTCAGTATTGAGCAGATCCTGATATGCTCCTGTTCTACATTTCAGAGAAATCTACAGATTCTTCCATTAATATCAAGCCATTATGAAGCACTCTATACTTTGAATTTTAAAGACAAAGGTAAAAATATAAGGTATGTGGTTTTTATGTAATGCAGTTAAATAATATTTTAAAGAGAGGATCTTGCTCATAATGATGACAATCTCCGCACACTTAAACATCATTGCACCATACGTATGGGGGGGAATTTCGAAAACTGAATCATCATTCCAAACCATCCAATCCTCCGTCACTTTTCATATCCATTATTTCCGCCGTCATTGAGACTCCATATCCTCTGTTGCAACAATTAGCTTGACCAAAGCCTATGTTTCTGTTCTATGCGCCTCTGCATGTGACTCAAGCTAGTAGCTATGGGAGGGACGACTATCAGACACGAGCTTGGTTCGATAACTCTTCTCGAATTTTTCCCGGAGGCCTACCAAATTTTTCAACAAGAAGGATGGACAACATACTTCGAAAGGTTAGGAGAATTTGATCAGCAGCAAGTTTTAGAGTTTGCACAGAATCTTCAGGGGAATTATTCAGTGGTTCAAGGGGTCCGAATTTCAGTCACAGAGGAAGATATAGCACAAGTTTCAGGTTTTCCGGTTATAGGTGCTCGCTGGTTCAGTAGGAAACAGGTTATTTTAAATTCACAGCAAGATTTTCTTCTTCCAGATGAACCGGTTGAACTTAAAGGCCGCGGTATAAGTCTGCATTCATTACCTTGACCATGGCCAACAGTAGCTGAATTCATCAAGCACTATTTGACATGCGAAGGGCGTGACCAGGTAGTCTATCAACACGACTTCGTTTTAATGAATCATTTGAGGCATGGTCGATTGTCAATATTCCCTATTATCTGCTTGGTTGTATCAAAAACATGTCATATTATTGCAGACGGGTTAAATTCCCACTGTTATCCCTTACCCATCATCGTTTATGTCAATTATTAATTCAGAGGGGTTTTTCTCAGCAAAATCCCCCTCTGAATAACCCACTCCTCATTCCCCAGCAAGCCGAAATTCCCCAACAAGCCGGAAGTTCCCAAGAAACTCCTGAGAGTTCTTATGAAAGGCAACTGGACGATATTCCAGACCCCCCAGTAATTCCATCCTCGGAACCAGTTGACCTACCCCCAAGTTCATCCCACTTAGTAGAGTCACCCCTTCCCACTATTCCTATCCCTAGCAATGACTCTCCAACACCCCCATCTCCACCTACTCATAAAAGAAAGAGACGAACCCCAACAGTCTCTGTCTCAAAACGACAAACAAGGGCCACATCCCAAGTTTTCACTTCTTCCGAAAGCCCTTCCCCTAGAAAAGAATCTTCTCCTACAAAGAAAAGGAAAGACACTGACTTCTCTACTTTCCTACCAAAAAGGAAAATGAAAATGACTGTTGAAACTGGAGTTACTCCCATTTCCCCTGACCCCGCCACTATCCTGTTAAAACTTCAATCCTCACCACCATTCCAAATTCCCCAACCCGTCTCGTCCTGTGGTGCTGTCACACAAGAACCAGTGAACCGAGATAACATGACATCATTTATTGCTCAAACAATGATTTCCACACAAGAACCAGTCACTTACCCAGAAGCTGAAACACAAGAACCAGCCACTGTGGTACAAGAATCATACACCAAGCATGATAATACAGGGAAACCAGCTGTAGCTGCTCCACAAGAACCAGCTACAGCTGTGGATCAGCAAACAACCCCAGCAGAATCAACCAGCACACAGGGTTCACACACTATGGCATCTTTGTTGGAGGAAAATGAGTTTTTGAAATCAGAACTAGAGGCCTATAAGAAAGAATTAATCATGGCACGAGAAGCCTTTGATAGAGAATTGAATCTCTACATGCTCGCACACACAGCATCAGCACAAAACAAGGATCCATGCAGAGAATACATGTGCCATGAGTGTGGTAACATTTACCAACAGGCAGGATACAAAGTAGTCAAAATTCAGGTATCTGAGGCATCTACATCAGCTGCAATTAAAGAAGAACGCCCTACTGCTCCACAAGAACCAGTAGGGCCCTCAAAAAGTCTGGAAAAAGAAACTAAACCACAAATATCCCGCCCTGTACTAGTCAGCTCAGCCACTCAGACAATGCCCCAACCCAATACTTCTAATGCCGGGACACAGACCCTACCATGGAAACAATTAGAACTTATGAATAACTGGAAGAAACAATATGCTGTGGATCAAGACAAAATATTGCAGCAGCATAAGTTGGCCTGGCAGAATCACATGTATGCCAACTGGGATATTTGGGAACAGAGATTGCAACAACTCAAGGATTCCAAGAAAGAAGTCAAGGAATCAAAGGAAAAGTTGGTTTTGATGTTTTCATTAGTGCAAAAATTGATGGCTACCCGAAAACCCTCCTTGAATTATTCTCTCTTCCTCTCTGAACGTCTGGTTTATTTTCAATTGAAGGCAATAAAGGATGGCAGACCTCATGAATTGTTTACTGCGGAACGATTTGTTAAAAATTTTGCTGAGGTCCCTGAAAGTGACCAATATTTGTTGTGTGAACTTTGTCTCCATAACGAGGCCATGCCTGAGAATAGAAAAGTCAATCTCACTCCAATTGTAGGTGATGTACAAATTAGCGCATTCGTTTCATTCCTGGCCAATCAGATCACCTGGAAAACTGTGTTTATTGCAAGTAGGCATAATGAGGAGAATAGGCTCCTTTGGATTAGACCGGAACCTTTAAATCCGGACATGTTTGTAGCACAATATCACCGATTCTTGCAGAAGCCAGGAATGCACAGGTACATACAACAACTGCAAGCTTCAACACTTCTAAAGTTTCTACAACTAATCAGAGTAAAGGAGACTGCTGCATTGAATGCCAACACTATGTTTTGGCAACAGTCATGTAAGGAAAGACAAGAGTATCACCCTTTCAGCCCTGATAATCTTCAAGCTGCACTCTCCAGGGTACCTAACTACATCAGATGCATTCGACATTGTGGAGCAAACTGGATTGGTTACCATTTTCATTTTCCAATTCTATGGATGCCTGCAAAAAAATACCAGTGTCACTACCAATTGGCTGACAGAGATGAGGTTGTAGCATGGCAGCAATTGCAGAACAATCGAGGATTCCGAGCTCCGACAGAAGCCACCTTCTCTAGCTACTGCTTGAGCAACTTGCATGCACAGAGTCAGTACTCAGACTCTGACTCAGACTAGGAGTTGCCTGAGGACATGCAACCCTTTCAGCTGGGGGGGATGTTAGGACCTCACTATGTACCACTTTTTACTATATATTTTGACACCACCTTACCTTTATAACCATGTTTAAAAAGGATTCCATCATCATTTTCATTCACTTTATCCAAAGGTATATAAAATCCTCTTCTTTACTATATATTTAATCTATTTACATATAATTCCATATTACTCTTATATTTCATCATTAATCGAAGGTAGATTGTTGCTAACATAAGTCTAAAAGATTGCAGATAATTTATGTGCTGTGCTGGAACAATCGGCCGTTGCTGAAACAGTCGACTCCGTTGCTGAAACAGTCATCAGGCACGCAAATTCCGTCACTACTCGTAATTTGCGACTCTGGAAGAGTATTTTTTGGAACAATGGCAACAACATGAATATGAGAAAGGAAGTGGTTACACGGATTATTCTGAAGATATTACTCTTTTTGTATCTGTTGTAACAATATCTTTTTATGGAAGAATAGCCCTGTTTTAAGAAAGAAGAACAGATTTGGGATAAACATAGATTTGCTCTAATGTAATTGTAAGAGATGTCTCCTCTTTAAAAAGAGGAGACATCATCATTAGAGAGGAGTTCGAAAACTACAGGAGAACATTGTGTTTGAGAGGATAGGAGCTAGACTCCATTTGTAATGTATCATTTCTTTTGACAGATGAATAAAAGTTTCTTTTGAGCGCTTCAATTTAATTCTTTCTCTGGGGAATCTTGTGAGAAGGAAAGGGCCCGCCTTCATCACAAGATTCACCCGATTGTTCCTGTAGTTTGTTAGATTTCTTTATGATATTCGCACTTTACTTTAATTCTGTTTGCTGAAACACCAGTTACACAGTTCTGTAGTTTATTGAGCATTATGTTTCCTTTAACGCTGCATGTGTTTAGTACATTCATTCTTAAGAAGTTAAGAGATCTATTTCTGTTATTTGTTTGAATGTATGATTGATGCTAGGAAGCAGGTGCTGAAGATTCCTGTACAAAGGAATAGGGTCCTGTTCCCATTGATTGCCTTTCTTTTCCCTGCAGTGTGATTAGAAATAGGAGACAGGTGCTGAAGGTTCCTATTCATGGGAATAGGGTCCTGTTCTCTTGACTTTATCTTCTCTACAGAGTGATTAGTGTCAGGCAGCAGGTGCTGAAGTTCCTAATTAAAGGAATAGGGTCATGTTCCCTGTTATGGTTGATTGGTTTCCTTTCCTGCAGAATGATTTCCCTTTATTTGGATTCTTAAAAACTGCAATAGAGGAATTGCTTCTACTATAACATAAGTAAACTTCAGCTTTGATTAAACAGGGTGTGAATAATTAGATTTGTATGATTAATAATTGTGTGACTTTTTACTACAACATTATTTTTTCTTTTGGAATTGAGCATATCCAGTGCGCGATTGTCTTTGGAATAAACAGACCTCCTCGGGTTGACAATTTATGTGGAGCTTGAATTGTTAAAACAATTAAAGCGACCAACACCAGGTTTTAGTTTTCTCGTAAAGTAAGCATATTCTTCATCTGAAAGACCTTCTCCATCATCTCCCTTTTCTTCACACTTGTAGGTGCATGTCATTTAAATTGAAGGTTATTTTTCCTTATTGGTTTTGTTAGATGCAACGAACGCAGTTTCTAGATTTGAAGTACCCTTTTATTCATCAATTCTCATTTCATATGCCATGAGAACTCCATGTAAATCTTCCTTGCTGAGTTTGTCCAGATTTACACTGTATTCTAAGACCGATACCTTTGGGTTGAATCTCTCTGGAAATGTTCTAAGAATATTCCGTATAATAGTCTTCTCGTCAACTGGCTCTCCTAATCCTTCCAGAGTATTGGATATTTCATCAACGTATTGGAAGTATGCAGCAATGTTGCAATCTTCCTTCATTCTAAGTTGCTCTAATTTTTCTCTATAGATTTGAAGCTTTGCTTCTTTGACATTTGAGTCACCTGCATATATATTCTCAAGCTTGTCCCATACATTTTTGGCGGTTTTACAACCCAACACCTTATGATAATCAGATTCAATAAGTCCACCAATAAAAATATTCTTTTCTTTTGCATCATTTACCAAATTCTTCTTACCTTGTTCATCTGCGGTTGATGTAAATCCATTTTGAACAATGTCCCATACTTCGTAACCTTGTGCCAAGAGATATACCTCCATTCTTCCTTTCCAAAGTGCATAATTATTTTCATTGAATAGAGGTACACCATTCTTGGTATGCTCCATGACCTCCTTCCAGCTGTTAAACTGCTATTGAAGGAACCTGGCTCTGATACCAATTATTGGAAATACTGAGAGGGGGGGTGAATCAGTATTCCTTTCAATTAGAGCATTAGTTAATCTTCAATTATTATCAGTGTTTGTACAATGATAGCAGCAAACAAGAGGAACAAAAATGCACACATTTTTTAAGGTGGAAACCCACTCTGGGACAAAAACCACCTAATGCTTTTCTAATAATTCTTTAATATTCAACTCCAATTGAAAATAAAGCTCCAAATTCCTAGAATCCAGAAAAGCATTCTTCTCTAGCTCCCACTAGATGGACACTCCAATGCCCGAGATTATTAAGTAGTCAACTGAATGGATGCCCCAACACCCAATGAGCTACAACTCACCCTAGCACCACCCTACCACGCTATAGAATAATAAAAGAAGAATGGACTCCCATACCAGGGAAAATGGTACACTTTACAATGATGTAGAATAATGTAGAAGAAGAAGATATACTAGACCATAACCCCAAATTTGACACAACCACCTAATTATGATCCTAGACCTCCAACACTGCCTCTTCAACCCTTGTCAGATAGATACTAGTACAATTTGTACAATAATGTATTTATAATGACTAAATATAATGATACCTTTACAATGATTGATTGCAGTGCTGCCCACTTGAAGACTTCATATGATGAACTTCTTGCTACTGTTATGCACCTTGGTTGCTGCTCTTGTCATGCTACCCTCTTCTACACCTTGCTTTGCTTTGCTCCCGTAGAAAGTCTGGTCCTTTTCAACCCTTGACAACACATGATCTAGCTTTTTCTTGCCTTCTAGGAGCTATATATTGAATCTGGTGTATCTATGTTATTTCAGATCCTCAATATCTGATTTTAGGTCCCGTAGTAGTCCTCTGATTCTTCTTTCCAATGCCATATGTCTAACCCAATTTGGATTCTTCAAGAAATAATTATGCCCAATCTCTCACAATGCCCTAATTATGGACTGTTTTAGCAGAACGCACTTGTACGGCATGCCACGTGTCATTGTTTCTTCATTTGGCTTCGCAATTGATAGATAAAAATTAAAGAATGTGCAATATCTACCAATTTTTACAGAATTCCAATCCGATACTCAGAGAGATAGTTATGACGATTTTACCAAAGTCACTTCTTTGAGATGAATTTTAGGAGCCTGCAAAAACCCTAATTTCCACATCTCATATCTCCAAAAATGTTGTGAAAATTGATCTGAAATGTTTACTGTAGCTTCATCGGGATTTCAAAATTTCCTCATAAAATTTTTATCTTCTGAACCTTCATAGAAAAAAAGTTAGAGCGAAACTGCCACGATGACCTGTTTTAGATGGCCGTGTTGAACCCTTAGTTAAACTGAGAGGGGGGGGTGAATCAGTTTAACACATACATGGACTTTTAAAACTTTTCTTTTAAATCTTATTTACACCTTCATTTCATGGTCAACTTAATATGTGAGCAGTATTACTATCAAACATATTTGTTAATGTAATAGCAGATTGAATATGAGAGCAGCAAGTATTAAGCAGATGAGATAAATCACATCAACACATAAACATCATGCACAGAGACACTAGATATAAGTGGAAACCCATAAAGGGAGAAAACCACATCTTATTATTGTTATGATGCAAAAGCAAGCTCCAACTCCCTCTCACCACTGTTTTCTGCAGGCACCAACCTACAGGAGGCTCTATCCTCAATTCTGCAAGCTACAACTTGCAAGGAAGCTCCAACTCCCATCAATTTTCTGCAGGCACCAACCTACAGGAGGCTCCAACCTCAGTCAGCTACAACTGACATTTTATGAAGCTACAACTTGATGTGAAAGCACCAACTCCCATCTATTTTCTGCAGGCACCAACCTACAGGAGGCTCCTACCTTAGTCAGCTACAACTTGATAGGGAAGCTCCAACTTCCTTATTCTTTCAAAAGAAAAACACTTGCTGATTTACCTTGGATATCAGCTATGTTCTGTACTTTCTCTTCTACTGTTCATCAACTCTTATATCAGACCTGCATCATATCTGCTCAGCCCTTCCTTCTTCTCTTCTTTTCTCCTCAATTCTTCATACTCAGCATTCTCTATATTCACACTCTCTGACCTCTTGTAGCTTTCTTATTTTCTTCAACTATCTTCAATTCTACTGCACACTCTCTCCTCTTCTCATTCTATTTTCATCAATCTTTCCTCTTGGATATTACCCCCTTTTTATACGAGATAGCTTCATGACTATTTGTATTCTACTGGGAATTCGAAATGGACAGTCATGTCTCTTTACCTTCTGCCTTCTCATCTCTTTTCGGCTTACTCAGAAAAATGTAACTGTAGGTGCTTATTTTAATATTACAGTGGGATATTTGCTCTCTTCCGGAGACTTGCCAATGCATCACAAACAATAAAAACAATTAAAACATTTACATTCGAATTACAATGTGAACTCCGGCTCACTCATTTTGTCTCTTGGCTTGCTGCGCATTTGTCTTTTCTCTAACTGTCTCTTTGTCCCTTTCTCTTCTCTATATGCCTTTCTGTTTATGGCTGTTGCGTAACTCCTGAATTTATGAACTGCATTTTTATTTTATTTTTATACCAGCACTTTATATATAAATGAATCTGCTGACTGTAATTCAATCCTTTACACGCAGCAAGTGTCTTGTTGATGTGGCGAGTTCCGCAGGCTGGAACATACATATATTACAATTGTATTACATTAATAATCGCCCTCCCATTAAGCTGAGGCCCGTGGATCTACAGACCACGCGGCATGTTTTAATACAACCGCAACCATGTTTTATATATCTCACAGCAATGATTTTATATAAACAATCGCCCTCCACCTTAAGCCTTTGGTCTTATATTACAATCCAATAAATCAAATCACAGCCTCTAATATATGAAGGGGTCCGGCCCCACATCTCCGTTGGTGGATCGGTGGTGTCAAACAAAAATTGCGATTGCGATTGATCAAATGGACGTGATGACCACATAAAACATGGCTCATAGCGCAATCGGGTCCGAAATTTGAACAAATGCAATCGGGGCACACAGTATAAAAGTTCCGATTGCAATCAGAACACGGATGCGATTTGCACATATTAACTCCCGCATATAACAAGATCAGGTCTGCCACTTCAATCACAACATATTACACAAGTCGTGCGATCAATCGGAAAGTTCCGATTGCGATTACGATCCCAGATGCGATTGAACCTATTAAATCCATCGTATAATGCCATCGGGTCCGCCACTTCAATCACAACATATTACACAAGTCGTGCGATCAATCGGAAAGTTTCGATTGCGATTAAGACCCCAGATGCGATTGAACCTATTAAATCCATTGTATAATGCCATCGGGTCTGCCACTTCAATCGCAATCGCAAGTCTTTTAATATGTGTTGCGATTGGGCACTGTTCATTGTATTTTGCCGATGCGATTGGGAAAGGACTTCAAACAAGTTTGAATTACAATTCATACCTCAATCGGGTCCAGACTTCCAATCGCAATCGTAACTCATATGTTCTCCGATGCGATTGACCAATGCCGATGTGATTTGACCGTAACTCAAATATGTATTATCCCCCGTTTATACACCCATCGGGTCTGGGCTTCAATCGCAATCGCAACTCTCAGTTGGTTGCATGTTCCGCTGCCCTTGCGATCTCTGATTGCGATTGGGGAGGGGTCCCACCTTATCAAACTTTGTTTTATGCGCTCCATAATATAAATGCCTTGGACCTTTGTTTATGTGATGCACTGCACATATATGTTTATATATATTTTTGCCGCTGGAGTGAAGCGATTCCCGAAATAAGTTTGTGTTATATTATATGTATAACGCCGGTTGGAGTGTGCGATTCCCGAAATATGGTTTTGTATTATATGCATTGTATTGCCGCTGGAGTTAAGCGATTCCCGGAATAAGTTTGTGTTATATTATATGTATAACGTCGGTTGGAGTGTGCGATTCCCGGAATTATGCATATGAATGTATCTGTCGGCTTGGGCGATTCTCGGAATTTTATAACGGCTCTGCCTCTGCCTCTGCTGCTCCTGTCGCTCTGCCTCTGCCTCTGCTTCTTTTTGCTGCCCTGCCTTTGTTCTTCGCTGTGCCTCTGCCTATTTCTGCTTCAACACTACCTCCTTTGCTGCCTTTGTTACTTCTTTATCTCTTCCTTTCTGCTATATCTGTTGTCTTAGTTTCTTTGTGCTCCTTTCTCTATTGCGTATATAGAATCCACTCCACCTGTTATACTTGTAGCACATCCTATGAGGCTCCGATCTTCTACGCCTTCAATTCAACAGTTCTTTTCCTCAACTTCGAACTCCGCTACGTTACCAGAGTTCTGCTCCTCATCTTCATTTAATTCTGCAGAATGAATTGATGTATTCTCCTCAACAGTGCTTCACAGTCTTCCCACTAGAATAATTGTTCCTCATCACTCTGTCTCATTCCTCAGCTACTTGTCTTATGCTCTCTTTGTTTCATCTGCTCCTTGACTGATGCTACTCCTTAATTCTCCTTTTGCTGCCTTAGGTGTTCTTCCTTTGCCATCTCCTTTTCCTTGTTGCTGCCTCAGGTGTTCTTCCTTTGCCATCTCCTTTGCCTTGTTGCTGCCTCAGGTGTTCTTCCTTTTCCATCTCCTTTGCCATCAATGACAACATTTCCAACAGTCTCCCCCTTTGGCATTGATGGCAACACATCCACCAATAATCCAATGCTTCCTCCAAGTCTTCCTCTGTCTAGCTTCTTTTAGAAGACCCTTTCCTCTATTACCTGCTTTTCCTCCCCCTTTGACATCAATGGCAAAGGGTTGCACATTTCTTAGTGTAGATTCTATCTTTTCATTTTCTCTCTCTGAGATGTGTTTAGGCATTCTTCTTCTGACTTTGTAACATGCTGCTCTATACTGGTGTACAATATTTGTTGAGAGAACACTTTTGAGAATATTTTAACTTGTATATACATATTAAGTCGATATCATTCCAAAGTAATGACAGCTATAATTAGACTTGTATAATAAGAGATGCATCATTGGATCAAGACTTAAAGATTGTGAATGCTCCGAGTGACATATCAGGCTTGCTTCAACTACACTTTGGTTTATATCTGATGTAGTGTGCCAATATATTTCTGTTGAGGAAGATTGCAGATGGAATATGTCTTCTTCTGCAATAGACATCTGTAGTCAAAATCTATTCCGTTGTGATGATGCTAATATATCTTCTATTGCTGTGGTTCACCTGTACTGCCTATTGTTGGTAATCTGTGCTAAACTGCTGACAGGGATAATACACTTAAAGACTGAAAGGTCCTTGTTGTTATTGTAAATAAATGAATCACACCAGAGCTTATAGCTTATTGTGAGGATAGGCAATATCTTTCAATATAAGAGACTAATGACTTTCACTGCTTACACACTCTTCCAAAACAACCCCTGCAAATCCTTTGTGCTTGAGGTTCTTTTGCCATAGTTATTTGATCTTGAGGACCTGTATCATATTGTTGTTCCATGATAACTCTTGATATTCTATTGATAGATATGCGACCTGTACCTAGTACCAATTGATATTACCTTGATAAACCATGCAGAGATTTCATTTTAGCTTGCACATGAACCCATAGTTTCCACTATTGATCTTCCCACTGTTCACACCAACAATCATCAATATACTAAATCTGATCTTGGCATCATTAACCTGCTACTTATTTTGTCATCTTGATTTGAAAGAATGTCACTGCATTTTATTTTCTATGACAGTTCCAGAATCACTGCTGCTTTATACACTGCTTTATATACCAATTCAACTGTTACCATGGCTTCTTGATGCCTTTTTAATAATCGCAACCAGACTTCATAACAAACCTTTGAAGATTTGAATATACCACTCGCTTTATAGTTCGTCGCCCGACCTTGTATTAATACTCCATGCTTTGAAAAACAAACTTTATAATAAGACTTTCGGACTGGCCCACCTATGCACCGTACCTCCTCTATCTTCCGCGCACTTTTATTAAACTTTGCGTATCTTCATCGAATAGTCACCGCCGGATGTCCCCTTTTCAAATCAACGGTCCTGAGAAATTCCGCTCGGTGTCCTGGTACTGACGTTAACTTGCGAAATCGCAGGTTAAACGGTGGCTTCCAATACCACCTATGCCACGTGTCAACAATCTTATGGAATCGCTAGCCCTCTAGATAATACTGCCTCCGTACCAAAAGTGGTTCGAAATAATCTGGAAACCATAAGTGGTTTTGCTACAGTGTTTCACCAAGGTTCCGGTCTTCTTTATTAAATAGTCGTTTTTCAGTATATTATAATGATTCGAACCCACTCATGAAGGTTTCGCTCCACCATTCACATTGCGCATTTGACTATGGTTCCACTTCACCATTCACAACCCTTGCACCATACATAACCTTTGTCGATTTCCACCATACATAACACAGTTTCGATTATTCTTATGCAGAGGTTTCTTATGCATTTCTTACAAATATTCTGCTACAGGGTCTCATTCATACGGAATTCTCGTCACAGGATTTAACTAGTCAAATGCCTTTACTGCCTCTATTCTCCTTCTAACAATTTTGCTGGCTATTGTGAGTTTCATATGGTCTTCTTCTTCCATAGATCTCTATTAGAGAAAATTCCTTTCTCTTACTGATCTCATAGCTGTTATCATTCCAAGGAGATCTTCTTAGACTAATTTCATGGGGTAAATATATGAACTGCTCTCCCCCTGGGATGTTGCTTCATATTTGTCACTGGATGGATTTTTGCTTTGCTTCCTAGAGCAGCTCCCCCTGAGACTATGGTAGATTTATTATGTTATTGAGATGATAGGCTCCCCTTTTCTCTTTTCTTTCCATACTCTATTGGGGTTCATCATAATGTCTGCACTCCTTTCTGATTCATAGTTTTGTTTGATTGGATTGGATTTCATCATCTGTCTGGAGTTCTTTAATATATATGGCAGTTTACAGTCTTTAGCTTTGTGACCACGCTTGAGGCATACATAACATCTTATTTGACGAAGGTGCATTTGAGCTGATGTATAATATTTCATTATCGTTTTTGAACATAATTTACAATCAACATATTTATGTCCAAATTCATTGCATGCATAACAGTAGCCATGGAAATGATTTGTATACCTGGTGGAAGATTGTCTTTTCCCTTTGCTTGCTTGAGGGGTTCTTCTCTTTTGCTGCATATTTTGCTGGTTGGAGTTGATAGACCTTCTCTTACATTGTGCTGCATTATGTCCTGGTTTATGACAAGAGAAACATGTGTTATTTTTCATAGGAGGAAAGAACCTCCTTTGACAACTTCCAAATTTATTCACTTCATCCTTAGGAGCATGTGAGCCTTTAGTAGCTTATTGTTTCATCCCTTCATTCTTTGTCTTCTCATGTTTTTTCTTGGTTATGTTTGTTTCTTTACAAATCTTGTTCTTGCTGGCTTCTTCTTCAGTGTGAATCTTCTGAGCTGCTTCATCTTCCTTTGCTGCCTTTACAAAAATGACATTCCTTTTATCTTCAATATTGGACTTGCTGGTTTCCCCTTCATATCCTATCCCAGCCTTTATGTGAGGTGGTCTTTGAGCATTGAGAATTTGGTCCAACTGTCTAGAGCTTTTCATTAGAGGTGTATTCATTAGTAGTTCTCTTTGGGATTTTTCTAAGTTCTTTCTTAGGCTCATCACTTCTTCTTCCAATCTTTCACATTCCTGACTTTTCTTTCTCATTTGTTGCAGCAGAGTGTCTTCTATCTTCCTTGATTCTTCAAGGTGTGTCTTCAGGCCAACAATTTCTTTCTTATCTTCAAATTCTCTCTCATCACATATTTGCATCACTGTCTTAAGGTCTTTGTTTTCATTCTTCAATCTTTATATTTCAGTCAAAGCAGTGTCAAGTTTGGCCCTTTCTTCAGTTGCAATTTCTTCATGGTTCTTACTACCATTCACACTAGCAGGTACTTCATTTGATTGAGAATCTTCTTTTTGACATGAATTTCTCTTTTTCTTAATTCTCTTATCCTTCTTGTCAGTGCAGTCCTTAGTGTCTACTCCATGTATGAAGTGCAGTCTATCCCATATTTCTTTTGCAGAGGTTAAATCCATTATCAACTCAAGGTCCTTGTTATGAAGATTGTCATATATCACACATTTTGCCTTAGCATTCCTCTATTGTTCTTTCACTGTGGATGCGTCTGTGCAGTAACCATCACAAACAAGCTTCCATACCTCTGGATCATCAGCCATAAATCCTGTCTTAACCTTATCTCTCCATTCAGGAAAGTTAGTTTTATTCAACACAGGTACATTTTGATAGTCCATGACTCAACCAGATCTCCTTCAAGCTATTAAGCTTACACCAAAGGAACTTGCTCCGATACCAATTGTTGAACCCTTAGTTAAACTGAGAGGGGGGGGGTGAATCAGTTTAACACATACATGGACTTTTAAAAATTTTCTTTTAAATCTTATTTACACCTTCATTTCATGGTCAACTTAATATGTGAGCAACAAGTATTACTATCAAACAGATTTGTTAATGTAATAGCAGATTGAATATGAGAGCAACAAGTATTAAGCAGATGAGATAAATCACATCAACACATAAAAATCATGCACAGAGACACCAGATATAAGTGGAAACCCATAAAGGGAGAAAACCACATCTTATTATTGTTGTGATGCAAAGGGAAGCTCCAACTCCCTCTCACCACTGTTTTCTGCAGGCACCAACCTACAGGAGGCTCTATCCTCAATTCTGCAAGCTACAACTTGCAAGGAAGCTTCAACTCCCATCAATTTTCTGCAGGCACCAACCTACAGGAGGCTCCAACCTCAGTCATCTACAACTGACATTTTATCAAGCTACAACTTGATGTGGAAGCACCAACTCCCATCTATTTTCTGCAGGCACCAACCTACAGGAGGCTCCTACCTCAGTCAGCTACAACCGACATCTATCAAGCTACAACTTGATAGGGAAGCTCCAACTTCCTTATTCTTTCAAAAGAAAAACACTTGCTGATTTACCTTGGATATCAGCTCTGTTCTGTACTTTCTCTTCTGCTGTTCATCAACTCTTATATTAGACCTCCATCATATCTGCTCATCCCTTCCTTCTTCTCTTCTTTTCTCCTCAATTCTTCATACTCAGCATTCTCTATATTCACACTCTCTGACCTCTTGCAGCTTTCTTATTTTCTTCAACTATCTTCAATTCTGCTGCACACTCTCTCCTCTTCTCATTCTGTTTTCATCAATATCTCCTCTTGGATATTACCCCCTTTTATACAAGATAGCTTCATGACTATTTGTATTCTACTGGGAATTCGAAATGGACAGTCATGTCTCTTTGCCTTCTGCCTTCTCATCTCTTTTCAGCTTACTTAGAAAAATGTAACTGTAGGTGCTTATTTTAATATTACAGTGGGATATTTGCTCTCTTCCGGAGACTTGCCAATGCATCACAAACAATAAAAACAATTAAAACATTTACATTCGAATTACAATGTGAACTCCAGCTCACTCATTTTGTCTCTTGGCTTGCTGCGCATTTGTCTTTTCTCTAACTGTCTCTTTGTCCCTTTATCTTCTCTGTATGCCTTTCTGTTTATGGCTGTTGCGTAACTCCTGAATTTATGAACTGCATTTTTATTTTATTTTTATACCAGCGCTTTATATATAAATGAATCTGCTGACTGTAATTCAATCCTTTACACGCAGCAAGTGTCTTGTTGATGTGGCGAGTTCCGCAGGCCGGAACATACATAGATTACAATTTTATTACATTAATAATCGCCCTCCCATTAAGCTGAGGCCCGTGGGTCTACAGACCACACGGCATGTTTTAATACAACCGCAACCATGTTTTATAAATCTCACAGCAATTATTTTATATAAACAATCGCCCTCCACCTTAAGCCTTTGGTCTTATATTACAATCCAATAAATCAAATCACAGCCTCTAATATATGAAGGGGTCCGGCCCCACATCTCCATCGGCGGATCGGTGGTGTCAAACAAAACTTGCGATTGCGATTGATCAAATGGACGCGATGACCACATAAAACATGGCTCATAGCGCAATCGGGTCTGAACTTTGAACAAATGCAATCGGGGCACACAGTATAAAAGTTCCGATTGCGATTAGAACACAGATGCGATTTTCACATATTAACTCCCGCATATAACAGGATCGGGTCCGCCACTTCAATCGCAACATATTACACAAGTCGTGCGATCAATCAGAAAGTTCCGATTGCGATTAAGATCCCGGATGCGATTGAACCTATTAAATCCATCGTATAATGCCATCGGGTCCACCACTTCAATCGCAACATATTACACAAGTCGTGCGATCAATCGGAAAGTTTCGATTGTGATTAAGACCCCGGATGCGATTGAACCTATTAAATCCATTGTATAATGCCATCGGGTCCGCCACTTCAATCGCAATCGCAAGTCTTTTAATATGTGTTGCGATTGGGCACTGTTCATTGTATTTTGCCGATGCGATTGGGAAAGGACTTCAAACAAGTTTGAATTACAATTCATACCTCCATCGGGTCCGGACTTCCAATCGCAATCGCAACTCATATGTTCTCCGATGCGATTGACCAATGATGATGCGATTTGACCGTAACTCAAATATATATTATCCCCCGTTTATACACCCATCGGGTCCGAGCTTCAATCGCAATCACAACTCTCAGTTGGTTGCATGTTCCGCTGCCCTTGCGATCTCTGATTGCGCTTGGGGAGGGGTCCCACCTTATCAAACTTTGTTTTATGCGCTCCATAATATAAATGCCTTGGACCTTTTTTTATGTGATGCACTACACATATATGTTTATATATATTTTTTCCGCTGGAGTGAAGCGATTCCCGGAATAAGTTTGTGTTATATTATATGTATAACGCCGGTTGGAGTGTGCGATTCCCGGAATATGGTTCTGTATTATATGCATTGTATTGCTGCTGGAGTTAAGAAATTCCTGGAATAAGTTTGTGTTATATTATATGTATAACGCCGGTTGGAGTGTGCGATTTCCAGAATTATGCATATGAATGTATCTGTCGGCTTGGGCGATTCTCGGAATTTTATAACGGCTCTGCCTCTGCCTCTGCTGCTCCTATCGCTCTGCCTCTACCTCTGCTTCTTTTTGTTTCCCTGCCTCTGTTCTTCGTTGTGCCTCTACCTGTTTCTGCCTCAACACTGCCTCCTTTGCTGCCTTTGTTACTTCTTTGTCTCTTCCTTTCTGCTATATTTGTTGTCTTAGTTTCTTTGTGCTCCTTTCTCTATTGCATATATAGAATCCACTCCACCTGTTATACTTGTAGCACATCCTATGAGGCTCCGATCTTCTACGCCTTCAATTCAACAGTTCTTTTCCTCAACTTCGAACTCCGCTACGTTACCAGAGTTCTGTTCCTCATCTTGATTTAATTCTGCAGAATGAATTGATGTATTCTTCCCAACAGTGCTTCACAGTCTTCCCACTAGAGTAATTGTTCCTCATCACTTTCTGTCTCTCATTCCTGTTCTTGTCTTGTACTCTCTTTGTTTCATCTGCTCCTTGACTGATGCTACTCCTTAATTCTCCTTTTGCTGCCTCAGGTGTTCTTCCTTTGCCATCTCCTTTGCCTTGTTGCTGCCTCAGGTGTTCTTCCTTTGCCATCTCCTTTGCCATCAATGACAACATTTCCAAAAACCCTAACTTCCACATATCATATCATATCTTGTTGATGAATTTTAGGAGCCTGCAAAAACCCTAACTTCCACATATCATATCTTCAAAAATGTTGTGCAAATTGATCTGAAATGTTTACTGTAGCTTCCTCGGGATTTCAAAATTTCCTCATAAATTTTTTGTCTTCTGAACCTTCATAGAAAAAAAGTTAGAGCGAAACTGCCACGATGACCTGTTTTAGATGGCCGAATCCCATGCATAAGGATGAAATGAAGATCACAATTTATATAAATGCTTAGGTTGAGAGGGGCTTCAACAAGTGAACGTGGGAGGAATTTTAGGAGCATAAAAAATATTAATTATGACTTTTCAATGACCCATGCCCCAACCCCATGGGGTTTTAGCCCACTAACTGGGGTTACAAACTTCAAACATGAATATCTCTCAAACCATGAAGAATTAAATGGCATGCCATATATAAATGGAAACATCTCGACAAGTAGAAACCATCAAAAGAATTATTGACCTAGAATATATTAATTTGGTAGGTAAAAATTCCCATGAAATATTGGGTTAGCCCATTGTGTTGCTTGGGTTGACATCAATGACAACTGCTGATCAATAGTTATCCCAAGGAGTTACATGAAGAACAACTTTTCAAATTTGTTGATGATCATTCAGAAGTATTTCACATGTGAAGGAATATTTCACATGGTCTACTCCTACCACCTCAGGCTTCTGCTGCATTTTGTGGGTAAGAGGTCTCTTGACTTGCCCTTTTATTTATACAAATTTCAAACTAAAATTTCAGATAAGGTCCAAGTTAAAAAAGAAGGAAATGAAACTTCTCTTTTTCATCATGGTTTGATTAATTTGTTGGTGTTAGAGGAGTTGAATATATTAGGCAGAGATTGGACATCCTTTCTATTCATGAGTGGTTTTGAAGTAGATTTTTTCACTCCTAAAAGAGATACCAAACCTAGAGATATTTCATCACCAACAATAGCAGAGTAGACCAGTGAGCATGGAGACAGAGCCTTTGCAGAAGATTGACACACCCAAAGCTATACTTGCAAAACAAAAGCGAATAGTTAGCAAACATGGCAGCAAGAGAGTTACTAGGAGCTAAATAGTGGTTAAGAGTAACTTAGAGGACATTTTTCATGCAATTGATATTGAAGAAACTCCCATTTTCCAAGAAAAAGATGTTGAAGATGGGGGAACAAAGCTAAAGAAAGGCAAGACAGCTAAAAAGTTAGAATTTGTAGGTGATGATGTTGGTTTCATGTTTCAAGGTAGAAATCCAATAACAAGACCTGTAAGAAAGGTCATGGAAAGTAGAAAAGAGACTCAGAAGGTCAGTGAAACTACTCAGCCACCACCAAGCATCATAGACCTCTCCTCACCTGCAAAATAAGAGTTGGTTATCAAACAAAGGAAGGGTAAAGAGAAAATCACTGAAAAGTTAGAAGTTGAAACCCTTGAGCAGTTGAAAGAGGCAAGTGAAAAGATATCAGTCTTGAGGAAAGAGGCAAAGAAGCATAGAGCTGAAAGGGTACAGTTTGAAAAAATGAGGAAGATATGGGAAGATCAAGTCACAAGTCTCTTAAAGACCTTGGATAATACAAAAAAACTGATAAAGTGGACTCAACCACTAAGAAGAGAGGTCAAGCACATCAAAAAGGTAAACCTACACTTGCAATCTAGCAATAGGACTTTGAAGGACCAAGTGAAAGATCTTCAAGAGAAATTGAATATGATTCATGAAGAGCTGGAAAAGAAAGGTTTGAAAATGATTGTGGTAGAAGAGCCTATAGCTCAACTAATTGTTAATGAGGAAGAAACACCACTAGAGGAATAATTTGAGATTGAGTATGCCTTAGAAGGCTCATTACATGCAGAGAATCAAGATTTTGCAGCTAGTGGTCAGTTTTTGAAGACAAATTTGAAATGGGCAATTTATGGGTTTTTACACAATTTCGTAGCGTTCCTCGGGCTTGAAGCCAATAATACGCTACGAAAAAATTGGTAGCAGCCTTTTTGATTCTAAAGTCAGTTTTTGCATGATTTAAGGACGGGGATTCATGGTGGTGATGTGTCATGACTTGATTAACATCATGGAACAAAAAAGGAGTGAAGTAAATGGATGCAAAAGCTAATTTTCCCACGCTACCAAAACTCGCTACGAAATCGTCCTGTTTTCGTAGCGAGCAATTGTTAAAGGTTTTTGAGCATCTTAAAGGAAGTTTTGGCCAGTTGGAGACCTCCAACATGTAAATGGAGCTTATTATAAAATATTTATGACTCGAAGGAAGTGCTATGAAGATAGGTCATCAGCCAAAGTAGCTTTGAAGATAAGGGTCATGCATTCCTAAAAATTAGGGTTATGTTCCATAGATCTAGGAGGGTTTTAAATATTTAAAGTGGTGATGAAATTTTTCATGTGTCTCTCGAGCATGTCATATTTATTTTGTAACCATCATGTAACTATTTTACAAATAGGATAGAGCAATCTAATAAATAGGTTTTAGATTCCTATTAGGAGATCGTTTCTTTAAGGTGTAGCTGTCAATTTTGTGTTAGAAGTTATGTATTTTAGTTATGAAAGGCGTCAAAAGATAATTTTATGATCGAGCCACCAGGTAGATCATCCTTGTTGTAAATAATTTATATTTAAAGGCAATTCATTGAAGTAGTAAAGGGTTGGAGAACATTTGCACCAAACTGCTGCTTTTATGTTTTTACCTATATCAGTAATACAAAGTGACATTCTTCTTGACAGACCTAAGATTTTCATGAGGTTTTTGATGGATTATTTATCTATATCCGTATGTTTTATCAATTGCAATATATTTCATCTGTATTACTCAAAATTCATAATTTCATGCTCTGACTTCCTTTAGTGATGAGATGACTATGTTTTATGTGTGAGTTGCCTCTGTTAAAGATCTATATTTGCCTCAGCTTCCATGTTGAAGAACCTTTGTCACTGAAAGCACTGATTGTTGACTCCATAAGCCCAATTGTAGCAAACCTGCATTATTTTCAACCTACAATAATAAAAATCAAGTTACAATTTCCATAGAGTTATCCATCTATTACCATCATCATTCAATATCATAAAACCCCCTTGAGATAGCCCTCTCAAACTGAAGAGGCTAAGCTTCAGCTAGAAGTGGTTTGAAACAATTACACTGAGTTACTTTACAAGAATCCAATCAAGTTCAATTTGGTGATAACATTTTGGTGCATGTGCCGGGAGTCTGAAGACATATTTCCTGAATTTTTTGTACAAATAGTGAACTTGAACTCTTGGAGGTAGTAGGAGCTCAGATTGAGGCTGAAAAACTACCTTGGAGACTCCATTGTTGAAGGATTAAAAAATTCATAGCTTAATGGTGATTCCACTGGACTTATGAAGAACTCAGATGCTACTATTCTTGTTTTGAGGTATGCATGTGTAGATTTTTCAGAAAATTATGGTTTCCTAAATCCTTTTCCAAAGGATGCATATTTTTTAAGGAATGGTCCAAAATTTAATGGAGAATATTTGAGTTTGACCTTGAAGTATATATCATATTTCCGTGACTTTACTAAGCTTCTTAGAGTCAGACATGAAGATATTTTCATCATATTGTTCTATGATTCATTTCAAGGGAAATGTAAATAATGGATTGAAAGTTTTCTTGTCATAACTATGAAGTCATTTGCAGATTTTTGGCTTATTTTTTTGGAAACATGGATGGAAAGAATAGAGTTGGTGGCAAACTCTCCTTCCATTCAAGGTTTTGAACAATTGAATGATGATCACACTAATGAGGAGCTGGATGAAAATTTTTCTTCGACGTTGTATTCTTATTTAACGTCATTTGAATGAAAGTGAGAATATAAGATTCAATTTTTGGATGAATTTGCTAAGAACATTGAGAAATAAATTGAAGTTTTAGAAGATCAAATTCAGTCCTATAATCTTCATGGTCAATATCACCTTTTCAAAAGTTTATCATGCCAAAATACAAAGAGAATGTGGTGCTACCTTTTTATTTTGAGATTGAGGAGGAATGCATTGTTCTTGAAAATGAGTTTGATAGCACACAAGTGAAACCTTATGTTTCTAAAGAAAGCATATATAAGTTTTCTAAAACTGCAGAATGTCTTGAGAATTATTAAAAAAACTATGTCTTCTATGATCCCATAGCTGACTACATAAAAGAGTTATATACTCCGAATTTCCAATTATATTTTCATTGTGAAAATCAGACCCATTTTATGTTGCCTTGGTAATTTTAGTATCCAATTCGCATTTGGTTCAAGTGCAGTCAAGGGGTTCAAGTATCACATCAACTCATTGACTGGCTTTATTGGAGGCTTCATGTTGCTTGAATCAAACATGAAGATTTAAGTTGTTAGGGTAGGTAGGAGTGTGTGTGAATAAGCTCAACTAGACTGAGCATCTTTTCAGTATGTACAAATTTGGTTTTTCAATAGTAATCATCAAGCTTGAGCCCGAGGTGAAGGCCATAAGAGTTTGAAGAAGACTTGGAAAATTTTAGAGTTTTTATTTCCAAAAAGATGGATCGCACTGGAAATACAGGTTCTTTGGTGTACCACAGGGGCACACCATCCCAAGTGGAGCCACTGTTATCACAAATAAATTTTGAAACAATTACTTGACATGGTCATAGAGTTCACTCCTCAAAAGGATAAGGTCTCCTTAAGCCTTTTTCCAAATTGGTATAGGAATTTTTTTTTTTATATGGTTAAAAATATCCTAAGGTTCATGGTTGCCTCCATTTAGGTCATGTAATGTCCCATTAGTCATCATTAGGTGTCATATTTCATTTCCCAAGCGTTTAATTTAAAAAAGGACACTTAAGACAGTTTTACCTCTTTTCGTATCGTTTTACACTGTGAAATAGTAGTTTTCACTTCGAAACTACCTAATAGTTTCGTAGAGAAACTGTCAGAGAATGAACTAGATACCCTACAAAAAATGTTTTCATGTCTTTCTTGTCAAACCTAGGGTGAAGTGTCACTTCATCATTGGAGGAGTTAGAGTGGAGGTCATTTGATTCTATTAGGGTAAATTCAAAAGTACAAGGTCATGTCTGAGGTCATCATTACCGTTTTTAGCATGCATGTGTCATGATTAAGGCATGAGTTGTCATTCAAACCATAAAAGGTTACCCAATTAGTATTTTTTTCATTATCCGATTTATCCTTGCATGTTATTGGGTTTCTGGAGAGCTGCTTCATCGAGCCAAGAAGGTTGTTGGAATTTTTTAAAGGTTCCAGGTGTCATTAATCAAGCGAGGCTAAGAAAATATAAAACCACCATGGTTGAAAGGAAGAAAACCAAAAAAGGTGGTCACTGCCACAGGTATGAGCCCATGGAAATGAATTTTCTAAATGAAAACCTAACTACGATGGAGGTATTCATAAGAACATTTTGTTTGCAATTCTGCCAAATGCTTCAGGTTTGTCATCTATAGTTTTCTAAAGATTTTGCTAATAGTTTCACTGGGACAACTTCAAAGGTGGGAATTCTAAACCTCATAGTAACACCAAACATCATTTCAGCAGCAACAATAATCCCTAGAGGAGGGGAATAGTGGTTTAAAGGCATCAAGTTCACCATGAAGGACTGCAAAGAATTCATCAAGCCAGAGCATAGTGAAATTGATCTCACAAATGCTATCCCAAGGAGTTACATGAAGGACAAATTTTCAAAGATGTTGATGATCATTGAGAAGTATTTCACTTGTGAAGGAATATTTCACATGCTCTACTCCTACCACCTTAGGCTTCTGCTGCATTTTGTGGGTAAGAGGTCTCTTGAATTGCCCTTTTATTTATACAGAAGTCTAACTGAAATGTCAGATAAGGTCCAAGTTAAAAAAGAAGGAAATGAAACTTCTATTTTTCACCATGGTTTGATTAATTTGTTGGTGTTAGAGGATTTGAAGAGATTAGGCAGAGATTGGACATCCTTTCTATTCATGAGTGGTTTTGAAGTAGATTATGTCACTCCTAAAAGAGTTCCCAAACCTAGAGATATTTCATCACCAACAGTGGCAGAGCAGTTAGAACCAATGAGCATGGAGACAGAGGCTTTGCAGAATATTGACACAACCAAAGCTATACCTGCAAAAAAAAATCCAACAGTTAGCAAACATGGCAGCAAGAGAGTTACTAGGAGCCAAACAGTGGTTAAGGGTAACTTAAAGGACATCTTGCATGCAATTGATATTGAAGAAACTCCCATTGTCCAAGCTGAAGATGTTGAAGACGAGGGAAGAAAGCTAAAGAAAGGAAAGACAGCTAAAAATTTAGAATTTGCAAGGGATGATGTTGGTTTCATGTTTCAAGCTAGAAATCCAATAACAAGACATGCAAGAAAGGTCATGGAAACCAAAAAAGAGACTCAGAAAAGCCTATAGCTCAACTGATTGTTAATGAGGAAGAAACACCACAGGAGGAATAAGTTGAGATTGAATATGCCTTAGAAGGTTCATTACATGTAGAGAATCAAGATTTTACATCTAGAGGTCAGTTTTTAAAGACAATTTTAAAATGGGCGATTTTTGGGTTTTTACATAGTTTCGTAGCATTCCTCAGGCTTGAAGCCAGGAATACGCTACGAAAAAAACCTGTAGCAGCCTTTTTGCTTCTAAGGTAATTTTTGCATGATTTACGGAAGGGGATTCATGGTGATGATGTTTCATGACTTGATTAACATCATGGAACAACAAATAAGTGAAGTAAATGGATGCAAAAGCTACTTTTCCCACACCACCAAAACTCGCTACGAAACTGTCATGTTTTCATAGTGAGCGATTCTTAAAGGTTTTTGAGCATCTTAAAGACAGTTTTGGCCAACTGGAGACCTCCAACATGGAAATGGAGCTTATTATCAAATATTTATGACTCGAAGGAAGTTGTATGAAGATAGGTCATCAACCAAAGCAACTTTGAAGATAAGGGTCATGCATTCCTAAAAAGTAGTGTTATGTTCCATAGATCTAGGAGGGTTTTAAATATGTAAAGTGGTGATGAAATTTTTCATGTGTCTCTCAAGCATGTGATATTTATTTTGTAACCATCATGTAAATTTTTTATCGATAGGATAGAGCAATGTAATAAATACAAGTTAGAGTCCTATTAGGAGATGGTTTCTTTAAGGTGTAGCTGTCAATTTTCTATTAGAAGTTATGTATTTCAGTTATGAAATGTGTCATAAGAGAATTCGATGATCGAGCCACCAGGAAGATCATCCTTGTTGTAAATAATTTCTATTTAAAGACAAAGCATCGAAGTAGTAAAGGGTTGGATAACATTTGCACCAAACTGGTGCTTTTATGTTTTTGACCTATATCAGTAATACAAAGTGACATTCTTCTTGATAGACCTGAGATTCTCATGAGGTTTTCAATGTCTTACTGATCTATATCCTTATATTTTATCAATTTCAGTAGATTTCATCTCTATTTCTCAGAATTCATAATTTTATGCTCTAACTTCTTTTAGTGATGAAATGACTATGTTTTCCTATGTTTTATGTGTGAGTTTCCTCTATTAAAGACCCATATCTGCCTCAAATTCCATGTTGAAGAACATTTGTCACTAAAAATACTGATTGTTGACTCCATAAGCCCAATGGTAGAAAACCTGTATTCTTTACAACCTGTGTTGACACCTAATCCTAAGGGGTTGGGTGAGATTGCATATAATTATAATTTAGTAAATAAGGAAGGCCAAGAGTCATTTTGAACTGAATCCCAATAGCCTCACCTCTTTGTATAAGTACACACAGAATCTCCATCTAATACACATTGATTTTTGCGGAGTTACCTCCTGGTCTGACATGGTATCAGAGCCAGTCCCATTTTTTGCATTCCTGCCTTTGGTGTAACTCCCTCATGTTTTTCATTTTTGTAGACTTTCATTCTGCATTCAATTTTTTTTTACTGCTCCAGGAATTTTTTCCATTCTAGAATAATTCTGCAGTTTTTTTTTCACATTCTTCCTACTTTTGTTTCTACACACCACTGTGCAATTTCTGCTCAAATTCTAAGCAGAGTTAAATTTACTGTAATTTTTTTTTTTAATGTTCACACTCATTGCCATTCGCCTCCCTCACGCTCATGCTCACCTCTCTTCCCCACCCACTCCTTCACAGTCCCTCTTGGCCTCTCGGCCCCATCTCCCTACTCTTTCACAGCACCCATCCCCCTCACCCGCTCTCACCGCTATCACCCATCCACCTCACCTCCCTCCCCTTGGCCCTCGGCCTTCCCATGCACCCCCTCACATGCTCTCACCCATCCCCCTAACCTCCCTCCCCTCGAACTTCCCACGTACCCCCTCACCCCCTTCCCCGCTCTCTCCCTCACAGCCCTCCCCCATCCCTTCGACTCCTCACGCTGGCCCCCACGATCGGCTCTCCCATCCCTCCAGCTCTCCTTGGCCTTCCCACACACCCCCTCACCTCCCTCACCTAGCCCCTCCCCCTTTCCACCTCTCCCTCCCACCCGACGCGGGCTCCCTCCCCTACCCGGGCTCTTGCTCTTGCAACCTCTGCTGCACCTCCCTCCCTACATTTTTTTCTTTATTTTTTTTCTTTTTCCCAACCATAATATCAATCTGATTTTTACACATTTTGGCCCCCCTAGTAATCACCTTCCCCTGTAATCACCTCCCCCAGTAATCACCTCCCCCAGAAAACACCTTCCCCAGTAATCACCTTTCCCAAAAAACACCTCCCTCAGATAATACCTCTGTTTTTTCCCCCTAATTTTTTACAACAATTTTTTTTTTTTTTTTTCTTTTGTAGGATTGAGATTTTTTTACCTTGACAGCAAAGTATTTTTTCCTTCAAAATAACGCATTCTCTCATATCTATTGTAGGATTTTTTCTCTCTGGCAAGGAGAACTATCCTGAATGGTCTTGGAAAATGAAGCACACTCTCATTTTTAATGAGCTGTGGAGAGGAATTTGTGAAGGAGAAGAAGACCTTCCACCAGAAAAGCCCACTTCAAACAAGGAGATCGCCATTTGGGAAAACAAGAAATACAAGGCCTATGCCTTGATTTCAACTTCCATAAATGAAGAGGTGAGTCGCCATATTACACCATTTTCAAATACCTATGAAGCCTTGAGCAAGCTAAAAGAACTCTATGACTCACATTCAAAACTTGAAATTGTTCAATTAATGATTAAGTTGTTCAGTCTGGAATTGAAAAATGATGATCTTCTTGCTTTAGCTTCAGAATTAAGATCTATCATGCATGACATTAAGAGAACTGGTGTAGATGTTGACATATCTCTCATAGCATATGTTAAGGCTTTTTATCCCACTTACGCACATTATCTTGAGTCATTGCAAGCGAGTGGAAACCTTGTGAAAATCACTTTTGAGTCCCTTGAGAAAAATTTTGCAGAAAGAGAAAAAGATTTTGGAAAGATGACAACCCATCTGTCTTCTAAAGCGGCTGTATGCTTTGCACATAGAGAGAAGAGTCATGCTCAATATTCTTCTAGAGGAAGAGGTAGCCGAAGAGGAAGAGGAAGAAGAAATTTCAGAGGAAGGGGGGCAAACAAACTCAAACTGAAAGATCTGATCTTCATTGCATACGTTGCAATAAAGATTAACATGATGCATCTACATGTAAGCTGCCTTAGGATAAAATTGAGCCGCAAAGGAATCAATAAAAAGGTAAAACTCATGACAGAGACAAAGGTAAAGCACCTTAATCCTCTCATTATGTTGTAGCACATTATAACAATGGAGTAACTAAAGACTTGTTTGATGTTTCATTTACTTCTTGGAGAAATGATTGGTTGCTAGATTCAGGAGCAACATGTCACATGACATTTAGAAAAGATTTTTTTGAAGAATTTACTGACAAAGTTGATGGAGCATTATACTTCACAGATAAATCTAGATTCAAGCCATCAGGGCTTGGAGCAATCGGGCATAAGTTGCCTGGTCTTCCAGATCATCTTCTACATGAGGTTCTATGGCTCCTTGAGTTGAGGAGAAACTTGTTGTCCTTGGTCCACATCTGCTAGTACGGACACTCCATTCACATGTTTGACGGCAAGGTTGAGGTCAGAAAAGCAACATATCGCTCACTTGTCATGGAGGGAATAGAAGAAGGAAGACTCTTGAAGCTGCAAGGTTCCTCTGCTCATGCACAAAACTTTGCATTCATTCCACATCATGATGAAGGTACATTCCCATCAAGTCTTTTATGGCATGTTAGATTTGGAAACTTAAACTATGACAACCTTCAATTGTTGAAGAAAAATGGTGTTAATGGAATACCTACAATTCCTAGGAAACTTAAGCAATGTGATGCTTGTATTCTAGGAAAGCATAGCAAACAACCATTTCATGATTCACATTATAGGGCACATAGAAAACTTCAGCTTATTCATTCAGGTTTACATTGCCCTATTCTTGTTTCTTATGCAAATGAAAATAAATATATGATGACATTTATTGATGATTACACCAGAATGTGTTGGGTTTACTTATTGAAGAACAAGTCTAATGCTTTTCAAACATTCAAAAATTTTCATGCATGGATTGAAAATGTTGCACAAACTCATATTGGCTCTTTACATATTGATAATGGAAAAGAATACACTTCAAAAAAATTTGAAAATTATCTTCGTCAACATGGGATCAAACATCAAACAACTGTGCCCTATAATCCCTAATAGAACGGTGTAGTTTAAAGAATGAACAGGACAATTTTAAATATGGTTCGCTCCATGATGTTTATTAAGAATGTAAAATCGATGTTTTGGGCTAATGCAATTTTATGTGTTGTATACATAAAGAATAGGTGTCCTTCAAATTCAATCAAAGACAAAACTCCTTATGAAATGTGGCATGGCCACATTCCTTCGGTTAAGAATTTCAGGGTCTTTGGTTCCACCTGTTATGCTTTGATACCCAAGGTACAAAGGAATAAACTTGGTGCTAGAAGTTGAAAATGTATCTTCTTGGGGTATTACAATACTTCCAAAGGATATCGTCTCTATGATGAAGTCAATAAGAAATTTGTAATAGCAAGAGATGTCATATTCATTGAATCTTCCAAGACTGACAATGTTGTTGAGCAGAAACTTGATCGCCTGGATATATTCACACATGAAAATTATTTTCAATAATTTGATAATCAGATTCCACATCTTGAAGGGGGGATTCCTATACTGAATCAATCTGTGGAATCATTTCCCGAATCACTCTCTCCCCCACATGAAGAACCAACCACGGATGACACCTTGAACGATGTGATTGACGGAATTGAGAGATTGAATCTTGATTCAATTCCAACTCGGTCAAATGAGCAGCCTGGACCATATTAGAAAGGTTCCCACAAATGGTTGACAAAGACACTAGAAAATGTTCATCCCGATGAGGTTGGAAAGACAGTAACAAGAAGTTCCACTAGACAAAACGAAGATGATGTAGATATTTATGATTCACCTGTTGATATGGATATTGCTTATAACTGTGAATTGAGTTTTTCTACAGATCATGAACCAACTTCATTCAAAGAAGTCGCTTCTCATGATGAATGTAATGAAGCGATGAAAAAGGAGTATGATGCCTTGATAAAGAATGGCACTTGGAAGCTGGTTGATCCTCCTTTGGGAACCAAACCAATTGGCTGTAAGTGGTTCTACAAGAACAAGTAAAAAGAAGATGGCTCACTTGATAAGAACAAAGCTAGGCTTGTGGAAAAAGGTTTTTCACAGAAAGAAGGGGTCAATTATGAAGAAACTTTTTCTCCCACAGCAAAATTGGCCACCTTCCAGACACTCTTTTCCCTAACAGCTCAAAAGGGATGGAAATTCCATCAGATGGATTTAAAGACCACCTTTTTGAATGGATATCTAAAGGAGAAATTTTTTATGTCCCAGCCAGAAGGATTTTTTGTGAAGGGCCAAGAACACAAAGTATCCAAGCTTATAAAATCTTTGTATGGCCTCAAGCAAGCACCGTGAGCCTGGTATGAGAAATTAACTGAGCATCTTCTGAAACTTGACTTCAAACATTTTGATCTTGATGATGCAACTTTGTTTGTTAAGAAAGTTGGAAAAACAATTATATATCTTGTGGTGTAAGTAGATGATCTTTTGATGACAAGGAACAATGAGAGTTGTATTGCATCCATAAAGAAAGAATTTAAGAATGGTTTTGAAATGATTGATTTGGGTTATGTTCATTACTATTTGAGTATTGAAGTAACTCAACATCCTAAATTTATATTTATTTCTCAAAAGAAGTACATTGGAGATCTTTTGAACAAGTTTGGCATGGATGAATGCAATCCCTTAACCACTCCAATGGAACAAAAATTGAAGCTCACATCCATTAAAGGGAAAGAATTCGAGGATGCAACGAGGTATAGACAACTTGTAGGAAGTCTTATCTACCTGACTACCACCAGACCATACATCTCATTTGTTGTTGGAATCCTCTCCAGGTTTATGCAAAAACCTTGTGAAGGACATTGGTCTGCTACAAAAAGAGTTCTAAAGTACTTGAAGGGGACTCAAATATACACAGGTAGGGAATTTCAGCTTGGTCGAATACTCTGATTCAGACTTTGATGGGCACAAAGAAACTGGGGTGTCTACTTCAAGTTATACCATGAGTCTTAGATTAGGATTTGTCTCATGGAGATCACACAAATAGTCAGTTCCAACAGTTTCCACAACCGAGGCAGAATATGTGGTAGCAGCTGAAGAAACAAAGGAAATTGTGTAGCTCAGGAAAATCCTAGAAGATTTGTAGATGAAACAAATTCATTCAACACCACTCATGATCAACAACACTTTTGCAATAAAGTTGGCCAAGAACCCGAAGTTCCATGATTGAACAAATCACATCAATACAAAATACCATTTGATTCGACATCATGTTCAGGCCAAAACCATCCATCTACATCATTGTTCCACAAATGAGCAAACCACATACATCTTCACCAATTCACTTGAAGAGAAAAGTTTGAAAAGTTCACAACGATCCTTGGAATCACCAACATCCCTTCATATTAAAGGGGGGAATGTTGACACCTAATCCTAAGGGGTTGGGTGAGATTGTATATTATTGTAATTTAGTAAATAAGGAAGGCCAAGAGTAATTGGGAAGTGAATCTAAATATCCTCACCTCCATGTATAAGTACACACACAATCTCCATCTAATACACATTGAGTTTTGCAGAGTTACCTCCTGGTCTGACAACCTGCAATCATAAAAAACAAGGTACAATTTCCATAGAGTTAGCCATCTAGTACTATCATCATTCAATATCATAAAACCCCCTTGAGAGAGCCCTCTCAAACTGAAGAGGCTAATCTTCAGTTAGAAGTGGTTTGAAATAGTTACACTGAGTTGTTTGATAAGCAGCCAATCAAGTTCAATTTGGTGATAACATATTCCTTCAACCTGTTTAATTACCAATTCAGAATCTCCACAAACTAAAATTTTTTGGGCACCCAATCTTTTCAAAATTTCCAGACCCAAAAACAAAGATCCATATTCAGCCATATTATTTGTGTGGTAAAAATTCAGTTTGAAATAATAGAACTTACTTTCATGATCAGGATTATTGATCCTTATGCCTGCTCCAACCCCGTCTCTTCCAGCAGATCCATAAAAGTTCAACAACCACCAACCCTATACTTTTTCCTCTATGATTTCCTGATTTTCAACTTCTTCAATTTCTGCTTTCCCTTCACTTTCTGCTTCATCAGTTAGCTCATTGAAAAGAATTGTTGATCCTAATTCATTTTCAACAGCATAAATGGGAAAATTCTGAGGTTTATCCTTGCTTCTTACCATAATGCCATCCTAGTATCCCTATATATTTTTCTTTGCTCACCAAAAACAAGAATGGTGGCATATGTCAAGTCCATCTGCATGGTTCCCTTGATTTTTTTTTCCCAAGATCTGGATAAGAGCATGCCAAACTTGGGTGGAATATGTGCCACCACAATGTCCATTACCATTGTCTTGGTAGGCACTTGTGTTAGGCCAACAACAACATCCTTTATCAATCCTATGCATTGAAATATTTTAGAATCAAAATAAACAAATCCTTGTATGGCCTAGTGATCTCCAAACCCATCCTCACGATAATCACCTTATGCATGAGGTTATGAGAAGCCCTTGAATCCAACATGGCATTGTGTAAGGTCATGTCATGGATACTAAGGCTAACATAGAAATGAGGTACTTCTTCATTCTTCTCATCTTCTAATATTGGTCCCATGTATACGGTAGGATGGTATTCTTGTACATTAAGGATATTTGAAGTTCTTGGTTGAGAATTCAACATTTTTACAATTTTTCTTATGTACTAATTAACCTTAATATTTTTTCCAAAAGCGACTGGGATCTTGATTTTGGAGATCTCATTCTCCAAGATGAAAATAAAAGTAATATTTTCACTCTCTTTTACTGGGGGAGGAAGTGGTAAATCCTTTTTAGCCTCAGCTGCTTTAGGAGCATCCTTATTTGGCTGTGTTTTATTTGCAGTGATGGGAACATTTCTGTTTCTGAGAATGTATTTCTTCTACATCTCAAAGATTGTATGTTGATAACCCTTAAGATAGTCATATTGTTCCTCACCCTTATTTACATCATGGTCAGACTCATCATGCTCTTTTTTGGTCAAAAACATTCCAGACATGTTTTCATCTAGGCAGTGAATGGAGTATTATTGAATTTCAGGCTGAATTTATTCTTCATCAATCAAATTCTGCTAAAAAGGAGGCCTTAGTTGAGGGTCAGGCTGATTTTTGTTTTCCCTTGGTATTTTCTAATTTTGAGGCCTTCTAAACAGTGTATTTCTAAATTGTGTCTCATGTTGTGTAGGAGGTGCAGAAGCATTTCCAAGGGCAAGCCTATCCATGATTTTTTCCATTGTCTTCATCATAGAATCAAACTTATCATCTGAGGTGGAAGGATTTTCTTCTTCTTTTAGTTTTATTTTACCCATCTTAGAATTCTTAGCTACTATCATGTTTAATTCTACTTTCACAACATCATTCTTCATTTCTGCTAGTGAAGTAGATTATCTTTCTCTAAGCAAGATAGATAAGTCATAATCAAATGCCTCAACATAGCGCAATTGAGCAACTCCTGGTGGAGGTTTAAGATGAGAAGGTATAGAATCATAGAATTTATTAAATATCTTGGAGAAATTTTGGACAGTTTCATCTACAACTCTTTTTAGACTATTGTATTCAGTAAGGGCCTGCAAAGGGTTGTTCTATTCCCCTATTTCTCAAGAAACTATCCTCAAATTGATTCCAATTATGCAAGCTTCTTGTAGCTAGGGCTTTAAACCATTTTCTGACCTCACCAGTGAAACTTTGAGAAAATAGTCTCATTTTGACATATTCATGGTCTACCTCCTCTCTGCCTATGAAATCATTGAATTGGTCTACATGTTTTTCAGCTATAGTTTCTTCATCACTCCCCAAAGTTTTAATTCTAGCAGAGTATTTACTTGGGAGGGAATTAAGGACAGCTGGGAGAACAAGTGGAGCATAGCTAGCAGGTGCAACAACAGGTGGAGGTGGAACATATCCAGCCATGATAACAGGGACTATGGTATTTTTGGGGAAAAGAAGTAGTAGAAGATGAGTTGTTAGGAGGTGCTGTAGTTGGTCTTTGTAGTCTAGTTACAAATGAGCTCCAATCAGGTAAAGGAATATTGGATTTCCTTCTAAGCAAGAATTAAAATGGGTCTAATTCCTTTAACTTATCAAAAGACTCCCTCTCTAACAGTAATTATGATGTAACTGCCTCCCAAAATTCTTCCCTTTATTTTTTATTCACTAGGGTTGAGGTATCAATACCTCATCTTTGTAGGTCTATAAAAATATTAGTCAATTCATTTTCACTTTAAGACCTAAACAAAACTTCCTGAATCTTATCATCAAATTTCTTATCTTCAGGACTTCTTACAATTTCAGAGGACAAAGCTCTTGAGTGTGATGGAATACTTGATTTTGAAGAGTTGCCTTGAATGCCTCTAGAAATAATGTTTGGATTATCCACAATTGTAAGTGGGTTAGGATCTGGATTTCTCCTTGTATATATCCTTCTCGAAGCCACCTTTAAACATGAAAATTTGTAATGGAGTCACCAAGGTAGTTTTAGCCTCAAACAAATTCTAAGCTTCTGCTACCTCTAAGAGTTCAACTTCACTGTTTGCACAAAATTTTTAGGAAATATGTCTTTAGGCTCCCGGTAGATGCACCAAAATGTTATCTCCAAATTGATCTTGATTGGATGCTCATCAATCAACTCAATGTAACTCTTTCAAACCACTTCTAACTGAATATTAGCATCTTCAATTTGATAGGGCTCTCTCAAACGGGGGTTTTGTGATTTTTAATAAAGATAATACTAGATGGCTAACTCTATGAAATGTAACTTGGTTTTATATGATTATAGGTTGAAAACTAAAGGATTGCTACCATTGGGCTATGGAGTCAACATCAGTAGTTTTAGTGACAATGGTTATTCACTTGGAAGCTAAGGCAGATAAAGGTTTTTGACAAAGATAATTCATACACATAACATAGGAAAACACAGTAATTCCACCTCTAAAGGAAGTCAGAGCATAATATTATGAATTCTGAGTAATTAGAGATAAAATCTACTGCAATTTATTAACATAAAGATACAAAGAAATAACACATCAAAAACCTCATGGGAATTTCACTTTGTATTACTGATAATGGAAAAAAACATACAAGAAACTGTTGGAGAGGTAAATCCCCTCTACAGACAGAGGCGATCCCTACTAGCCTAGATCGGGTCTAGCAACAATCAGTCATGTAGTGACGCAGGTCTCTAGTTACAAAAATGACAAAACATGACGAGTTTCCTACCTCAAGTCCTACACAATGGTCGTTGGAGAAAGGATGATGCTTCTCGTCCTCCGCTTTGGCAGATCACGATCCTTCCGCTTAACACGTCCGAACACCTGCACACATGCGAAGAAACACAATGATACACATCATAGAATCTAAATATTTTAACTATACATCATTCAGAGAGGATGTAATTCATTGCATCAAAAACAAAGACACATGAATGAAACCATAATCAAAGTCACTTATCATTATAATAATGAAAGAAAGATACAACCCAAAGCTCTGACACCCAATATTCCTTCGGTGGGGTCGACAGCAGAGCACGTCTCAATGAAGCTCGTCGGAAATGGGACAAAGCTCTCTCTCTTTGGCTTGGATCTCAAAGGTTGTCTGGAGATAGTCTCCTTGCTATAAGTTCAGCTCTTCTCTAGTGCTATTAGGACTACTAGCTTGCTAAGGGAAAATGGCAAGCTTATATAGATGGTGGAAGGGGATTTGGGATCCCTACAATTGTGGGATTGGCCCTATCCTCAAGGAAGCTTCCATGATAGGTGGAAAACTACCTCCCCTAAATGGAGATCCAGAGCCAAACCTCCCAAATCATTTAGAGACTCGTTCAGGAGTTTGTTGGAATCAAACTTCTGCCATTTATTTTTAAAAAGCATGCCTTATTAAGCTTGGTGCGAGCGAGACACTGGGATAGAGCGCCAGTTAGTGCGCCCTCTTTGGTGGATTTTCCCCATTGGCACGAGGGCTAAACTGGCTGGTCACGCCAAGGCAAAAAGATCAATTTTTAGGGTTTTTCAAATGAAAATTTCTTCAGAGGAATGATTTTCCTTGTCAAGAGGGATGCCATGAAAGTGGTTTCAGGTCATGTCACTGCTCATAGGTCACGGAAAAGGCCCTTCAATGTGTGGGACGGGGGATTGCAGGAACAGTGACAAATTACTATGTAACAGATGCCCCCTAAAGCATGAGACCCGAGAAAGAGAGAGGGGTGAAATGCTTTATGAGAATGTGTCCAACTGAAAACACTTCCATCGGAAAACTTGCGTAGACAATTACAACTGATATCTCAAATACAGGATATGTGGTATGGGCGTAGCCATCCATAATAGAGTATAAAATAATCAGAATCCAAGGTATGGACGCTGTTGTACCTTGAGAAACAATTCCTTGTTGTGTAAAGGAATCCATGCTCAAGACATTAAGGATTATGTCACAAAATAAAATATATCTGTCTCTGAATTTTAAACCTCAAACATTGATTATGTAACCATTAAATAAAAAACCATGGATGTTCTGCAATGCTATATCCCACTTATGCTAAAATGAATGAACGGAAGAAAAAGAGAAGAAGATTTTAATCTGATGCGTTGCTTCAAACAGAATCTATCATTTCAAAACCCTGGAGAATTAAGTAGAGACAAAGTTAAAACAGAGGAGCGCACATTAAGGTGTGTTTAACTCTTAAATACATATGTATAAAGAGACCCGCTGCACTTACTCTATTTTAATCATAGATGGAAAACATTATGTAAACTAGAAAAACTTTTCAGCACAAACAGAATGATAGGAACTTGCATACTCATTCATAGATTTTTCATTCTTCAGTACAAAAACTTGGCTTCAAGGTCCAAAAACTAGGAACCTCCGCTCCTCCTTTCCCCTCTTCTTTTATGTCTGCCCTCTGATGTAACTTCCTAACTGCTTTGATCAGTTATAAAACTAATTCGTGGAATTTTTGGAATTATTTACATTTACAAAGTATCTGTTTTAATATTATATATATAATATATAATATAAAACCCAAAAGGCTTTACACTAGCGCAAGTAAAAATAATTGGGTCCCATTGCCCATATGTATTTATCAACACAACCACCCATGGTTTTTGAAAACCAATAACCACCTACGGGGGGTGCTGATGGCAGCTTGTACGAAATAACCTCGAGACCCCGCAGTGCACCATAGCCGTCGATATTGTAGGTGGTGGTTTCAATTAAACCATTTACGGGGGGTACTAACTCTCATAAACTTTGTTTAATTTATCCCCCCGCAAACCATTGGATCTGAGCTAATTCTTCTTCCTCATCTTCCGATGACTCGAGGTCTTCATCATCCGGAAATCCATCCAGGGCTTCATGATCTGTTGTAGTGTGGTAGATACGAATACGCTCCCAGTTTGAGATGTGTGAGGGAGCTTGAACTCTTTCTCAAAGACTAAATCCAGTTCAATCTAGTCACATTTTCCACGGGACAGTGTCCCAAGCACAAACTTTTTCCCATCCACGTGGACATACAAAGAGACCCTTTCATTTTCCTTAGCGCCTTCTTTATCCCAATGGCAGCCTGGGCTACATGATTAATGTACAAATTTGAAAGAAACTGCACACAGGATGTCACAATTCGAAGTTTCTTTCACTAATTAGTCGTAACTTCATTTAAAAGCATGTGTTCTATTTCCCCTGTCTCTTGACCCAACAATCTATTTTCATCATCATCATCATCATTCTTTTTACGAGTGTGAATTTTTAAATAATCGGTTGAATCAAGAGTATCCATCCTAATCTGCTGCATCTCCAATTCCGACTGAGATTCTAGACGGGCTCTATCATGATCTCTGGGATAAGTGCAATAAAGGAATGTATAAATGAGACAAAAAAGAGTCAATGGAATACTAATGGATGTATATAGTGCCTTTGCCAATGAAGCGGCATTTCCCCTATCTGTTTCTATTTCATCAGCTTTACTAGAACCCTCAGGAATAGGTTTGTATCCATAAACATGTTTGAGCGAGAATGCCAACAACTGGTGGGCAAATGATGCCAGTACTGATTCAAAGGACTGGTCTAAAGCGTAGAGGGTTGTTCTTTGCCTTTCAGGAACAATTTCAGCAAATATAGGGTTATTGGTGGCAGGGCCATTCCATGATATTGAAAATGCAATGATGAAAAACATTAGTCCAAGCACAAGCCCAGTAGATGGATCATCAGGAAAAACTAACAACAAAACTGCCGCCAAAGGGATACCCAAACCGGAACTTATTTGGGAAAGAACGATCCTGCCAGCGTTTGGTAAGTACCTAGCCAGAGTGTCACCCATATACCCACCAAATAATCCACCTAAGGAATTAGCAATAACAAAAAGACCCATAAGGAATGTTGTCTGTTCATGAGAAAACCCAATGAGTTACAACCACAATGGCACAAAAGACAGTTCCGACCAAGGAAATGATCCTACAACCCCCTGAGCTACAATAATCTGAAATGTCTGAATTCGCATTACTCCTTTTGCTTCCAGAATAAGAGCCTTCAGAGCCTTTTAGTTCCCTTTTTTCTAAGATTGGCATTAAACCATTTGAAAACCGTGAGTCTGTTGCAAAAACACAAACCGAAACTCCAACCACGACACTTATTGCTGCAACTAGGTGAAAAGAAACTCTCCAGCCTGGAATCCCCATTATTGTTGTGGCAGCAAGCAATACAAAAAAAAGACCACCTAATATGGACCCAATGTTGCCTGTAATTTTTAGCCAACCAAATGCCAACCCTTGGTTCCCCTCATCCGTTGAATCAGCAACAAGAGACTGGATGGAAGGCACTACTAATGCAAGTCCAATCCCATTCAATGCTCTTGATACTACAATCTTAGATTGTGTGAGATATTCCCAGTTACAGTGATCCCAAAAGATGCTAGAATAGCTAACTGTACTTATTTGAGGTGCTGCTATTGTATATTGTAATGATTTTGATTTAGCTATCCTTGTAGAGTTGTTGTTGATGCAACACTAGGTAGCCCCAAATCAGGACTAATAGGCCCTCTATTTATCTTATTATTCATAGAAGATGGTTGTGATTTAGACTCAAATCCTTTGGACTGCGTTTGCAACCTAGGAACAGTTGCATGATTTTGAGTGGAAAGGTATGCATTTTGTTGTTGGAATGATTAAATGTGCTTCTGCTTGTTGCTTCATTTTTCCCATTTGCTTTACTCCAAATGTTGTTATCAAGCCAAAATCCTAAGAATGAGCTGGCAATGTAGGTGTGCAACTATCAACTTCTGTAGATTGAGAATTCAAACTTGAAAATTTCCCAGAGCTTCTTCCGACTTTTTGCTGAGTGAAATTGTGCTACAACATCTAGCTCCAATTGGGGACAGTACTTTAGTAGAAAAGTGCTGAGAACTTGTAGATCAGTAGCCTTTATTGGGCATGGAGTCGAGTCAAACTGAATTTTCTCCCAATCTAAAATCTCTGAAAATCTCAAACTTTTCTGAACCCTCTCTTCTTCTATGATCTTTATTCTTGAACTGAAAATTTTAAATTAGAAATACTGCAATTGGAAATGCTCAACTCCTGAGCTTATTTATGTACAACTCCTATAGATATAAGCACGGTTGAACTTAATCAAGTGAATTCAACCTTCTAATGGGACCAATCCAACATCTGCTTGTCATATTTAATACCTTCATACTGCTGAAATTTAAAAATCAAAAGAGGAATGTACCATGAAAAATTTTCATATACAAAATTTTGTACATACCCTTTCATTAAAGCTTGTTGCTGACCAAAGAAATTTGCCATATATTCAGCAATTGGATCATATAAATCATGAGACAAAACTTTGGTTACCTTCTTTTCTTGAACATTTTGCAGAAATCTTTGAACATGGCAGCTTCTTTCATTTTTTGACCCTTCAATTAGGAACTGTGTGTTAGGAAGCTGACTGCCACTTCCTGTAGGAAAGCATTCAGGCTGAAAATAAAAATCCAAGGTTTGCTCTCCACAATGCTGATGGTCTTCATATAACATCAATTCTTGACAAAAATTTTCCTCTTCTTGCAAACATGTCTGAGAAACTGCACTATTTTCCTCACTACTCGCAAAATTATTGCAAAGATCTTCCATGCTTTCATAGTGTAGTTTAGCTGTTACAACTGAGTTTTGACTAGAATCTTCAAAAGAATTGGATTCTCGTTCTTCAACAATACAGGAACCTTTTGACACTTTTTGAAAAACTTTATTTAGTTCTGAACTTACATTCTCTTGTAAATAAATTCCAATGTTTCCTTCACAAGCCCTCTTATCTTTGACAAAACTTGGACTTTCTGCATTGCAGGAAAAATTTCTACAAGCCCATGCATTATCTTCGATTTCTTGCGCATGAAGAAACATCAGCTTTAGCATGCTAGGCTTTCTCTCCTTGAGATAAAAATCCAAGGCAATAGAAAGAGCTTGCAAATAATAGACCATGGTTGCTGCTTCTGTAGGTCGAATTTCTTTTGGCATGCTGAAATAAACTTTTTGAAACCTCCTATTAAATTCAGAAATTGATTCATTGCTTTGCCTTCGGATTGAATATAATTCCAAAAGGTGCTCTTCATATGACTTATTCTCGCCCCAATATGTAAGAAATACATCTTGAAGATCTTGCCAGGATTTAATTGAACCTGCTTCCAAATACTGGAACCATTGCTGAGCATCCTGCTTTAAAGAATGGAAAAACATCCTTAAAGCTACGTCTTCATAAATGATTTGAAATTTGTCTAGAAAGTATTCAAATTCCAAGATATGTGATTCAACTGAAATGTCCTTCTCCTTCCCGGAGAAAATTGTCAAGGACTTGAATCCGTTTGAAGGATATTGATGGAGAATAGCGGGCAGCTTCAGGGGTTTAAAGATTTCTCTATTTTTGAACTGAAAAGCAGTCAATTTCTTATGAGGCAAAATACTATCATCCGAAGATGATGAATCATCACCTTTACGCCTAGACTGTGACTGATTATCTTCCGAGATTGTAATACAACAATCATCTCTCCTTTCATGTTTAGGAGATACACTTGTGTCAAGATTTGTAATACAAGTAGAAGCAAAATCATCTTTTTCCAATAATGAATTTACATTTTGGGCCTTGTAGTCTTCTAAGAAAACAAAGCAGGAAACAATCCTTTTAATATAAATGGGAAAATGGATCACTAAACTAACAATAAAAAATAGAACCTCCTTTAAAAAGCGAAAATTCTGATACATGTTTTTCCATGATACTTTCCCATCTTCTTGCCAGGAAAAATATTCATCTAATGAAACTTTCATCCGTGGAGTCGCCAGGTGAATAATAAATAACCAATATTCAAATCTGAATCTTGTTCACCATAAAAAAGAAAGGATTATGAAACCATTTGCTGCAAGGTATGTGACCTCGGATTTGGATTTGTGAAAATGAGAATTTTGTACAAAGTAAAAACAGCCAAAAAGTACCTCCTCACTGAACAACCAGAGGAAGTAAAAAGAAAAGCCAGGGAAATGAAATTCACTGCTTCGTCCCCGGCAATGGCGCCAATTAATGTTGTACCTTGAGAAACAATTCCTTGTTGTGTAAAGGAATCCGTGCTCAAGAAATTAAGGATTATGTCACAAAATAAAATATATCTATCTCTGACTTTTAAACCTCAAACATTGATTATGTAACCATTAAATAACAAACCATGGATGTTCTGCAATGCTATATCCCACTTATGCTGAAATGAATGAATGGAAGAAAAAGAGAAGAAGATTTTAATCTGATACGCTGCTTCAAACAGAATCTATCATTTCAAAACCCTGGAGAATTAAGTAGAGACAAAGTTAAAACAGAGGAGCGCACATTAAGGTGTGTTTAACTCTTAAATACATATGTATAAAGAGACCCGCTACTCTTTCTCTATTTTAATCATAGATGGAAAACATTAAGTAAACTAGAAAAAAATTTCAGCACAAACCAAATGACAGGAACTTTCATACTCATTCATAGATTTTTCATTCTTCAGTACAAAAACTTGGCTTCAAGGTCCAAAAACCAGGAACCTCCGCTCCTCCTTTCCCCTCTGCTTTTATGTCTGCCCTCTGATGTAACTTCCTAATTGCTTTGATCAGTTATAAAACTGATTCGTGGAAGTTTTGGAATTATTTACATTTACAAAGTATCTGTTTTAATATTATATATATAATATATAATATAAAACCCAAAAGGCTTTACACTAGCGCAAGTAAAAATAATTGGGTCCCATTGCCCATATGTATTTATCAACACAACCACCCATGGTTTTTGAAAACCAATAACCACTCACGGGGTGCTGATGGAAGCTTGTACGAAATAACCTCAGGACTCAGCGGCACCATGTAACCGTCGATCTTGTGATGGTGGTTTCACGAAACCATTTACGGGGGGTACTAGCTCTCATAAACTTCGTTTAATTTATCCCCCCGCAAATTGTTGGATCTGAGCTAATTCTTTTTCCTCATCTTCCGATGACTCGAGGTCTTCATCATTCGGAAATCCATCCAGGGCTTCATGATCTGTTGTAGTGTGGCAGATACGAATACGCTCCCAGTTTGAGATGTGTGAGAGAGCTTGAACTCTTTCTCAAATACTAAATCCAGTTCAATCTGGTCACATTTTCCACGGGACAGTGTCCCAAGCACAATTTTTTTCCCATCCACGTGAGCATACAAAGAGACCCTTTCATTTTCCTTAGCACCTTCTTTATTGGTCTTTGCTGCTCGGGCTAAATGATTAAAGGAATAACTTTGGAAAGAAACTCAGCAAGGTAAGTATTGCCGTTAATTTGAAGCTCTTTCGCAATTAGTCGTAACTTCATTTAAAAGCATGTGTTCTATTTCCCCTGTCTCTTGACCCAACAATCTCTCATCATCATCATCATCATTCTATTCATGAGTGTGAATGTTTAAATAATCGGTTGAATCAAGAGTATCCATCCTAATCTGCTGCATCTCCAATTCCAACTGAGATTCTAGACGAGCTCTATCACGATCTCTGGGATAAGTGCAATAAAGGAATGTATAAATGAGACAACAAAGAGTCAATGGAATACCAATGGATGTATACAGTGCCTTTGCCAATGAAGTGGCATTTCCCCTATCTGTTTCTATTTCATCAGCTTTACTAGAACCCTCAGGAATAGGTTTGTATCCATAAACATGTTGAGCGAGAATGCCAACAACTGCTGGGCAAATGATGCCAGTACTGATTCAAAGGACCGGTCTAAAGCGTAGAAGGTTGTTCTTTGCCTTTTAGGAACAATTTCAGCAAATATAGGGTTATTGGTGGCAGGGCCATTCCATGATATTGAAAATCCAATGATGAAAAACATTAGTCCAAGTACAAGCCTAGTAGATGGATCATTAGGCAAAACTAACAACAAAACTGCCACCGAAGGGATACCCAAACCAGAACTTATTTGGGAAAGAACGATCCTGCTAGCGTTTGGTAAGTACTTAGCCAGAGTGTCACCCATATACCCACCAAATAATCCACCCAAGGAAGTAGCAATAACAAAAAGACCCATAAGGAATTTTGTCTGTTCACGAGAAAACCCAATGAGTTCCAACCACAATGGCACAAAAGACAGTGCCGACCAAGGAAATGATCCTACAACCCCCTGAGCTACAATAATCTGAAATGTCTGAATTCACATTACTCCTTTTGCTTCTAGAATAAGAGCCTTCAGAGCCTTTCAGTTCTCTTTTTCCTAAGATTGGCATTGAACCATTTGAAAACCATGAGTCTGTTGCAAAAACACGAACCGAAACTCCAACCATGACACTTATTGCTGCAACTAGGTGAAAAGAAAATTTCCAGCCTGGAATCCCCATTACTGTTGTGGCAGCAAGCAATACAGAAAAAAGACCACCTAATATGGACCCAATGTTGCCTGTAAGTTTTAGCCAACCAAATGCCAACCCTTGGTTCCCCTCATCCGTTGAATCAACAACAAGAGACTGGATGGCAGGCACTACTAATGCAAGTCTAATCCCTTTCAATGCTCTTGATACTGCAATCTTAGATTGTGTGAGATATTCCCAGTTACAGTGATCCCAAAAGATGCTAGAATAGCTGACTGTACTTATTTGAGGTGTTGCTGTTGTATATTGTAATGATTTTGATTTAGCTGTCCTTGAAGAGCTGTTGCTGATGCAACACTAGATAGCCTTAAATTAGGACTAATAGGCCCTATATTTATCTTATTATTCATAGAATATGGTTGTGATTTAGACTCAAATCCTTTGGATTGTGTTTGCAAACCGGGAATAGTTGCATGATTTTGAGTGGAAAGATATGCATTCTGTTGTTGGAATGGTAAATGTGCTTCTGCTTGTTGCTTCATTTTTCCCATTTTCTTTACTCCAAATGTTTTTATCAAGCAAAAATCCTGAGAATGAACTGGAAATGTAGGTGTGCAACTATCAACTTCTATAGATTGAGAATTCAAACTTGAAAATTTCCCAGAGCTTCTTCCGACTTTTTGCTGAGAGATATTGTGCTACATTGTACGCAACCATCCGTAAAAGGACTAAAGAGACTCAGGTATGGTCGCATCCATCCAATAAATGAGTCATGTAACCAATCATGATAATCCACAAAATACGCAACCTGGATTCCATCAGACAAAACCTAGGGTCTTGCGTTCCATCTCGACCCGTACAGAGTACAAGTCCTAGCATGTGAATATGTGAGTTAAGGTCGAACATGCAAGAACATTGTTTGATTACCAGCCAATGATGAAAACCGTTAATAGACACGAATGGAACCACCAATAATGATGATGGCCCTCAAGGTAATATAGGTACAATCCATGGAATGCGAACAGTGATCTGGTGTTGAACATCCGTAGAATCATTCGATCAAAGGCCAATGATGAAAACCTTGTGTCAAATGCGAAGAACTTGCCATTGAGGCATGCAGACTTCAAGGTACCTGAAGGGAGTCTCTAGATCAGCTTCCTGGATAATGAGCTAAAGTCGATAGGAAGTGACCTTGATCGAAGGTGGGCCATAGTGTTTCCCACATCATCGATGCGAGAAATAGGAACATAATTTTTGTGAGTCAAAAGATCGTAGAGAATCGCAGGAGGGCCGAGAAAAGGTAGGAGGTTTCACCCTTTCGAACATACGGGCCGCACGACACTCAGACTGTATTTGACATCAAAAGATTTGAGGTCATGACGATGAGGCGAAGAGTAGATGAGTGGTCAGAAAGGATAACCCAAACCCACGGAGGCAAGTAGAAAACGAGATGAGATGTCCCCAACCCAACACGAATGCAGACAAGTGCCATGTTCAAGAGCGACATACTGCCGACACGACGATGATACTAGTTTCATTTTTCCCCACCATTTCTGGTGAGTACCCCAATTATTTTTGAAAAAAAGTTTGAAGGGGATAGCATATGCTTGTGATATAAGTTCGTCCTTTAGACAAATCCAACCTAGTACATTTAACGAGCCCTAGGAAGGAGGAACTCGAGTATCGTCATTACGACAGAATCCGATGTCATCAGGTTTTAACGAGTCTGACAAAGGAAGAACTTGACATATTTTCATGTTTAGAGAGTTTGAAAAGACAGCGGAAAAGTAAACTCCAACAGTCCCTTTTCTTAGATAGTTCTTCAGATCCGTAAAGGTAGAAAACTGTGTTTGAGAAAACCTCCTAGTCGCGATAGGCTAGGGTATTCCTTTTTCGTAAATAATTTATCCCAACCCGAAAAAGGGGTAAACGTATACTGGGTAGATGTCGTTTCACAACCAATTTAACGAGATAAAAATGACAAGTGACTCGGAAATATTTTCATGTTTAGACAGTCAGAAAAGAGCCGAAAGCAGACTCCTCCCCGGGAGGAACGAGTGGTATAAAGGGTAGCTATTGGTTCCTGTGAATAGGAACTGCTTCCGAAAATCAAAGGTCGAGAGGTCATTAACAAGACCACTCATCGCAGCCACTGTGAACGGTTAAAACAACCAAGTGAAGGCATATGATCGGCCAAGAAAATAGTGACGATGGAGTGAGAAAACCAAGGCTCATCTGGCAAAAACAGGCTGATAAAATGGCAATCACAAGAGGTAAAATGGGAATGGTTTCATTTTTATACAAGCTTGAAATCAAGAAAATCTGCTTGAAGTTGGTTTCATTTTTACACAAGCTTGAAACAAAGATAAAATATGCTTGAAAGCGGTTTCATTTTTACACAAGCTTGAAACAGAAACAAACTATGCTTGAAAAAGTAAGCATGCCCCCAGCATGGTGACTCAATTCGAGGTACATGCCCCCCCTCAAGCTTCAATCCATATGAAAGGCAAATGGAGTGAAGGTTCAATTTACGAGATCAAGAGAAAGACTCGACTGGGATTTTACGAAATCTTATCAAAGACTCAAATTAAATGGGAACGTGTTTCATTGTTTTAACGAGGTTGACACATTAAAAGAACTATCCTGCAGGGTCAATCTTTCTGTTTCCCATGGTTTAATATTTCGAAATGGAACAAACTATGCTCCAACCACTTTGCTTCATTTTACAATGACACAGGAAAAGAACCATGCTCCGACAACCTTGTTTTATTTTTTAAGGAGCTTCACACAGGAAAGGAACCATGCTCCGAAAACCTGGTTTCATTTTTTAAGGAGCTTGACACAGGAAAGGAACCATGCTCCGACAGACCTTGTTTCATTTTTTAAGGAGCTTGACACAAGAAAAGAACCATGCTTCGATGACCTCATCATAATGAAGAAGAATTCATCGCTTCCAAGAGTTCCACGTGCGATGGAAGGAAAACATCTTGGAAGTCAGGACCCAATGCCCCCAGCACCTGATGCACAATGGCACTATCACGGGGTACAGGCACAGGGTAGGTAGCCACATAGTTGACCTGCGGTGGGGTAGATACAACGAGTGGATAAAAACTAGGAAGGGATGATGGCGGGCCAGATGCCACATCAGCACCAAAGAACAAAAGCTGATCAATGGTCACGATCCGTCCTTCATGCGGAAAACAGACCACACGAAAAAGGGAGGAGACAAGTGCTCCTATGGCATAGGTGTAATCGTGCCCCAAGAGCGTATCTGAAACTAAGGGGATGGGAACAACCATCACGTCAATATGGATGGTTTTGCCTTATGGATGGTTTTGCTCCTGCAGGGGCAATATGTAACCTAAAGGATCCCTTGCAATTTGACTAGTTCTTCCGTTAAAGGCCAACAGATTTTGCATACAGGCATAAGCGAAGGCGAACCAAATGCTTGCCAAGTAGTTGAGGATAAAATACTAACAGAGCCACCTTCATCTATAATAGTATTTCGTGGGTACAACCAGATCAAAGGTCTTTACGGTGATCTCATAATGCACGTAAGACGGAAGGTGGTGTCCAGCGCAAATCGACCTCCAACTGGGGCAGCGAACAACTAGACGAGGGGGCTACCATCGAACTCAGATGGCCCCCTCAGCAGCGAGAGAAGAAGGAGACCCTCCATGACCGCGTAGTCAGAAGGGAGATCCTCCGAGACCCTCCATCACGAGAGGTGGAGGAGCAACTTCTTGAGGTATAGGGACAGGAGAATCTTTCTCCAAGTCCAAGGAATCTAAAGAAACAAGAAGAACCTGTGGGATATGAGATCCACTCTCCACGAGAAAATACCTGGTGCACCGCAAACGGGGCCAGCTCAACCGATCTCATGACCAAGGGTTGGATCTTTGAATGGATTCGACCTCACCTAGGCGGGAGTGGATCAACTAAGATGCCTTAATTAACGGAGGCATCACTGGTGGAGACCCAAAGAAAGACTTCGTAAATCCACCAAGGCACGGGAAACAAGCTTCCTTAAACAAAACTTTCTCTTAGCTTCATCCATATACTTTAAAAGGTGAATGGGATGATGCCCTTCACACAACTTAGAGGATTGGTAATCTTACTCTGTTTAGGAGCCTTACCAGTACAAGTCGAAGACGTGCCCCCAAATCGACTTGGCCAAAGGAAACGGTGGCAGACCATTGGACCATACCAAGCGCTCGTAGTTGAGGGCCTCGAAGAAGATGGTCTCCCCGGGGCAATAACATGCAAGGGAACTTGACTTTCCGTAGAGGGTTGGAAGGTTTATCAATGGATGGTTTCTTAGGTGCAGAAATTGCTGCAGCTAGCCTCTCTTTTATCGTTCTTCTTCTTCTTCTTAGCCACCTGGTTACTCAAATCTAGACTTTCACCAGGCAAAGTAGAAGAGGAGGATGCATAAACAGGCGAAGAATGGGAGAGGTTCACCTTGGAATCAACATGATGTTGTTCAGGCGGAGGAACTGATTGACTAGTAGCCAGGACATTCGAGACCACAGAGGTTGAAAACAACCAAACAGGAAACCCAACAGTTAACCCAAGAAGGGACAACGTTGCCATATAAGGAGCGCCAACATTTTCAAAAGGAGGAAAAGGACCAGGATTCCCTTTGGAGGGGATTCCTTGGTTGGTGAACTCTGGAAAAGTTGCCATCAGAAACGACCTTAAAACAACACCCTAAGGAAACTAAATTTTACCAGGAATATTTCGTGGGCAGTTAATTTTAAAACACTAAAACCAGACTCTACTGTTTCATATTTTAAGAGTCGAGAAACAAGCAAAAGGTGACTCTATCGCTTTCAGTTTGGAAACAAGCATGAAAGGACAAGCGCTTGACGATCTTTTCAAATTTAGGGAGTCAGTAAAGATCAAACTAACTACTCATAATTCAGGAAAAAGGGTGTGGCCAGATATCCAGATCTACATACCTGTTAAAAAATGAAAGAGAAATCAACTAAGGACTTGACATACATGCGTAATCTCCCGAATGCTATGTCTAGTGTATCACGGTATATGTGCGTATCAGCTCTCAAGGGATAAAGGATAGCAAAACCTATGGGTTCTCCTTTATATACGCGACGAATGGGGAGCACAAGTCTGTAACTATCACTGCCTAAAGCCAAAGGCGAACGACAACTACTAGGTTTAACGACTCCCGAACACGTCACTAGCCTAGACCCTAGATATTTCGTTAATGTTTCAATGCCGCCTAAAGGTTAATTGAATAAATTTTATGGTTTATCTTCAATTATGTCTCAGTTTCAAGGCCCTACCACATGTCATCTGACAATCTATTATATGTAGCTATATGGGAAAAGAAATCTTTCAATTCGATGAATGCTATCTAGTTAAGGGAAGAGATTCAAACAATGATGCAACAAACAACAATACAAAAAATGAAAATTTTTCCAAACTATATGACTTTCACTATCCAAAAGTAGTCTAAAACATTCAAAGATGCGAATTATGCAATGTAATCTATGCAAAATCCTCTTTTTTGAAAACTATGCAATTGTAATCTATGCAAAATTTCCTTTTTCTTTTCAAATGATAAGAATGCACTCAATGCATTTTTCGATGAAATGAGAATCCACTTAATGCATGCTTTTAATGAAAGAGAATGCACTCAATGCAATTTTTAGCTTTCAATCATTAAAAAATGTGATCTAATTTCAATGATAAATCTCAAGAATAATTTTCAATGCAATGTGATATAATGCATTTTAACGAAAAGAAAAATTTGAGACGAAAACAAAATGAACGCAAATCTCATTAATGAAAGGATGAATGCAAAAGGGATGCAAACAAACACTAAGAGTGAAATCGTTGTTTTGAACACTTTGTAACGAAATTCCTCAAAAGGCTACAAGACATATGAGGTCAAACACAAAGAGGACTTCCAAAGCATGAGATCAAAGCAAGGCATTCATTTCCTTTTACATCAAGCAATCATGGAAAGAAGACATTTCAGCTAAACAATGAGCAATATAATCTATGCTCATACAGAGAAAATACTGGAAGGGAAGACACAGTAGTGAAGGATTTAGGGAAAAAATCTCAATTTTCACACACCCTGAAATTAGCACGACTTTTGTGGGTGAAACTAGCGCCAACTGGCGCAATTTGCTCACTGAAAACTAGCGCCAATGGCCAATTGGCACGGGTTGCTAGCTGAAAACAAGTGGCAACACCTGAAAATGAAAAAAACAAAGAATTTCTCCCAACCAATACTAGACTCACCACTTCAAGAAAAATCTAAAAATAACCCAGAAGCAAAAGTACTAACCAAAAAAAAAACTCCCAAACAAGGGAAAACCCTAGCAACTACAGGAAATGACGCGGCTGTCTGGTTGTAATCAGTGCTAGACAAGGGATGGCGTGGGTGATGAAATGGAAACTTGCGCCAATGGGCATAACTGTCGGGTGGAAACCGCACCAATCAAGCCAACAATGAAAGGATGAAAATTTTGGAAAAGCAGAGGTCAGATCTGATCCTCTGGGGATGAACAGGGGTCTAAGACCAAAGGAGGTGAACCATAAGAGAAAATAAATCAATCAAAAGCCAAAAACAACCAAAAGAGGAAAGAATAACTCCGACACATCCCTAGTGGAGTCGCCAGTTTGTTGGAGAGGTAAATCCCCTTTGCGGACAGAGGCGATCCCTACTAGCCCAGATCGGGTCTAGCAACAATCAGTCACTCAGTGACGTAGGTCTCTAGTTACAAAAACGACAAAACATGACGACTTGCCTACCTCAGGTCCTATGCAATGGTCGTTGGAGAAAGGATGATGCTTCCCGTCCTCCGCTTTGGCAGATCACGATACTTCCACTTAACACATCCGAACACTTGCACATATGCAAAGAAACACAACGATACACAGCATAGAATCTAAATCTTGTAACCATACATCAATCAGAGAGGATGTAATTCATTGCATCAAAAACAAAGACACATGAATGAAACCATAATCAAAGTCACTTATCATTATAATAATGAAAGAAAGATACAACCCAAAGCTCTGACACCCAATATTCCTTCAGTGGGGTCGACAGCAGAGCACGTCTCAATGAAGCTCGTCGGAAATGGGACAAAGCTCTCTCTCTTCAGCTTGGCTCTCAAAGGCTATCTGGCGATAGCCTCCTTGCTATAAGTTCAACTCTTCTCTAGTGCTATTAGGACTACTAGCTTTCTAAGGGAAAATGGCAAGCTTATATAGATGGTGGAAGGGGATTTGGGATCCCTACAATTGTGGGATTGGCCCTATCCTCAAGGAAGCTTCCATGATAGGTGGAAAACTACCTCCCCTACATGGAGATCCAGAGCCAAACCTCCCAATTCATTTTAGAGACTCGTTCAAGAGTTTTTTGGAATCAAAATTCCTTCATTTATTTTTAAAAAGCATGCCTTATTAAGCTTGGCGCGAGCAGGATACTGGGACAAAGCACCAGTTGGTGCGCCCTCTTTGGTGGATTTTCCCCATTGGCGCAAGGGTTGAACTGGCTGGTCACGCCAAGGCCAAAAGATCAATTTTTAGGGTTTTTCAAAGGAAAATTTCTTCAGAGGAATGATTTTCCTTGTCAAGAGGGATGCCATGAAAGTGGTTTCAGGTCATGTCACTTCTCACAGGTCACGGAAAAGGCCCTCCAATGTGCGGGACGGGGGATTACAGGGATGATGACAAATTATTGTGTAACAACAGCAATTTGGTACAATATTCTCCAACCTCTTGATGTTCGATGTTTAGTCTATAAATAGAATTTCTTTACAATCTAGATGATCAGCCCAGCTGGCTAGATCTTCAAATTCTACTCTGACATCTATCATAACTGAAACCACTAATCTTGAAACAGAAAAAGGACAACTATCCTCTAAAGAACACAAACTCCTAATAGGACTCTATCTCCTATTTATTACATTTTTTTATCCTATCAGTGAAACAATTACATAATGGTTACATAATTAATTTCACATGCTCGAAGGAAAAATCACCATAATTCACCACCACTTTACATCTTCAAAACACTCCTAGATCTGTGGAACATAATCCTGCTTTGTAGGGATGGATGACCTTCCCTTAAACATTGTTTTGACTGATAATTTGGCTATGCGGCACTCCTTTTGAGCCATGAATCTCTACTGGTATGTTCCACGGACATGTTGGAGGTCTCCAACTAGAAAATGTGCTGTTGAGATGCTCAAATTCTTCAAAGTCTCCTCACTACAAAAACATGGCAATTTAGGCAGTTTCTTAGTGAGTTTTAGTAGCATATGAAAACTTGCTTTTCCATCTATCTCTTTGAGTCCTTTGTTGTTCCAACACCTTAATTATGCCAAGACACCTTGCAAACAGTCAATCTCCTTTCATAAAACTTGATAAGACTAAGTTTTGAGGCAAAAATGCAACTACAGTATTTTTCGTAGCGTATTTCTAGCTTGAATCTTGAGGTACGCTACGAAACTGTCCAAAAAACCAAGAATTGTTGTTTACAAGATTGTATTCAAAAATTGTTCTCCAGCGGCAAAATTTTGGTGCTATGCATGTTATGAACCTTTTCAAACACGTTCCAACTTAATTTTTACTCTTGCGGTGTTTCATCTTCATTTATAATCAATTGGATGATGGGTTCTTCTATCACTTTCATCTTCAGTCCTTTCTTTTCCAATTCCACCTGAATTAAATCCAATTACTCCTGAAGATCTTCCACTTGGTCTTTTAATGCCATGTTTTTGGATTGCAAGTTCAATTTTATCCTTTTGATGTGTTTGAATTCTCCTCTTAGTGGTTGAGTCCATTTGATCAACTTTTTTGTATTGTCCAAGGTTTTTGAAACACTTGTGACTTGTTCTTCCCATATTTTCCTCATTTGTTCAAATTGAACCTTCTCAGCTCTATGTTTCTTTGCCTCTTGCTTCAAAATTTTTATCTCTTTACTTGCCTCCTTAAACTTCTCTTTAAGGGTTTCAATTTCTAATTTTTAAATAATTTTCTCTTTACCCTTTCTTTGCTTGATAACTAATTCCTCTTTTTTCTGTGAAGACAAATATATGATGTTTGATGGCTCAGAAACTTCATTTATTTTCTTAGTCGCTGTTCTTTCCATGAACTTCTTTGCATATCTGGTCATTGGCTTCCTAGGTTAAAGAATGAAACCAACATCATCACCTGAAAAATCCATTTTTTTAGAAATATTACCTTTCTTTAGCTTTCTTCCTCCATCTTCAATCTCTTCAGCTTGCACAATGGGTGACTCTTCAATGTCAATTGCATGCAAGATATCCTCTAAATTTCCTTTAGCCAAAGTCTGGCTTCTAGTGACTCTCTTGCTGCCTTGTTTGCTAACTGTCTGCTTCTATTTTGCAGGTGCTATTTGAGGTGTGTCAGTATCCTGCAAAGGTTCTTCTTCCATGTTCTCTGTTTCTGGAGGAGATGATCTATTTTCTTCTTCAACTTCCTCTGTCATAGCTGGTGATGAAGTAGTTCTAGGTTTGGAGGCTTTATTAGGAGTAACCACATAAATTTCATATCCAACCTCTGTCTAACCTCATAAACTCCTCTGTATAACCTCATCAACTCCTCTAACACTAACAACTCAATTAAACCATGATGAAAAAGAGAACTCTCACTTCCTTATGTCTTGATTTGAACTTTGTCTGACATTTTCCCTAGAATTCTGTATAAATAAAAAGGAAAATCAAGTGACCTCTTACCCATAAAATGCAGAAGAAGTCTTATATGATAGGAGTAGACCATGTGAAACCTTCCTTAACTGATGAAATACCTCTAAATGACCATCAACAACTTTGAATAATTGTCCTTCATGAAACTCCTAGGGATAGCAATTGTCAAGTAAATTTCATTGTGTTCTTTCTTGATGAACTCTTTGCAATCCTGCATTGTGAATTTTATGCCTTTAAACCATTGTTCCCATCCTCTAGTTATTACTATAGCTGATGAGATGCTCTCTAGTGTTACTGTAAGGTTCATAATTCCAACCTTTGAAGTTGTTCCTATGAAGCTGGTGGAAAAATCCTTTGAAACCTGTAAATGAAACCCCTGCAACCTCTGACAGAATTGTAAGCAACCAATTCTTCTAAAAACCTCCATAGCAGTAGGGTATTCATTGAGTAAATTCATGTCCATGGGCTCATACCTATGACAATGGCCACCCTTGTTTGTTTTTTTTCTTGTATCCATGGATGTCTTATAGTCTTCATAGGCTCGCTTTCTTGATGACACCTACATAATTCGAACTTTCCATCCACCTGCTTGTATCGATGATGTAACTCTCCAGAAATCAACTCACATGCAAGGATAAAGCACAATATGACAAAAGGCTAACTGAGGTAAGGTTTTATGGTTTAACTGACAGCTCAAGCTTTAATCATGACACATACAAGCCCAAAAAGGTAATGATGACATCAAAACATGGCTATGTACATTTGAATTTATCATAACAAAATTGAATGACCTCCACCCTAACTCCTCTAATCATAAAATGACACCTCACACAAATCTTACAAGACAGGTTAAAAAAACGGATTTTTGTAGCGAAATTAGTTATGCCTATAATAGATTCGGTATGAAACTATTAGGCATATTCGTAGCGAAAACTATTGTTTGTATGTGTAAAACACTACGAAAATTTGAAAAAAAATGTGCCCTTTTGATTTTGAATTCATAAGGAATGAAAAAATACACCATATGTGATAAATTTGACTGAAATGGCATAAATGAAGGTGATCCTAGAACTTAGGATAGGTTTAAAATGTAAAAAAAAAAATCCTATACCACAATGAAATGGCTTAGGAGACCTTATCCATTTGGTGAGTGACCTATATGACCTTAATAAAGAAATGTTTCACAATTTAATGAGTGATAAAACTTTCCAGGTAGTGGTTGGAAAAATTCTTCTTTCTCTCCTCCATTTTGGCAAAACAATCCATACTCATCACAGTGGCCTGCCTCTACCTCACAAAATCCAAACTGGTCCCAAAAATGGCAGCGACCCTTGGGAATAACCAATTCGCCTATGGGAACATGTCCTAAACCTCAACCCACATTACCATCTCCATATTCATTACCGCATAATTATTAGCCTTTTATACGTCAATTTCCAGCTCAACTGAATCTAAATCCCAATAATAGACCGGTCCAACTGATACAGATCGTTCAAAATCCAGACCTTGAAATCAAACAAAAATAATGCAGAAAACTTAGGCTGAGATCATGATGCGTTATTGACCTGGGGAAATTGAAAACCTCTAACAAGACAAATTATAACCCCCAGCCGTAATCAATCCATCAAGTGTGATCAACACAAAAATACAACATGGATAAGACAAAGTTGAACAAGAGGATCCCGGAAAAATTATCAATAATTCTCCCCTATTCCCTGAAAGATTAGTGATACCTAAACCAATTTCCTATCCAGATTTTTATCTTCTAGGGGAACTTAAAAATATTTGTATTAAAATTCCTCTCCTCCAGGTCATTCAAGACATCCCTATATATGCTAAGACAATTAAAGACTATGCATGAAAAAGCCTGTGAGGAAAAAAAAAACTTCACCAATTGTCCATGTCATAGGGACCCTATATGATTTACTCTTGGACAAAGAAACACTAGTAAAATACGAAGATCCAGGAAGTCCCATAGTTATAGTCCAAATATATGGCCACTCTTTTCCAAACACATTAGTCGACTTGGGCACAACCATTAATATTTTTGACTGCGGAAACTTGTGAAACACTTGGTATCACAGATTTGGAACCAACCACCACCTTGCTAGTACTTGTTGACTGATCAATTTTTAAACCAGAAGGAAATTTATAGGATATCATGGTTTCTGTTGAGTCATGGGAATACTCGTTTGATTTTCTAGTCATTAATTCGAAAAGTCGACTAGATGGACACCCCTTAATTTTGGGTCGACCTTGGTTGGAAACAACCGACACTTACATAGGCTGTCGTACATGCATCATGACTATTACTAAGGGATATGTTGTAAAAAACCTTTTTCTATATCCCCCTACCAAATCAAGTCTTCCCATTGTAAAATTTCATAAACATCCACTCGCATACTTGGAAGAAAATATCCGTTCACCACTCACAGTATCAAAAGCACTTGAATTCAAATATCATACTGAATATGATATATTTAGTAATTTTATTAATTAACCAACTACTGTGAAAAATGAAAAATGCCAAATGTTAAGAGAAATTATTGACAATGAGGCCTAGGAAGATCCTTTAAAATACAAGGATGACAACCACATACCCATAACTATCATTCATAATAAAAAACCTATTGAAATTGAACTAGGATAAATTTTAAACATCAATGAAAACCTGGACAATGACCAACAACAGAAGCTCATTAGATTTTTACAAAAATATAAAGGGGCCTTTGCATGGGACTATCCAAACATGAAGGGCATATATCCCCAATTGTGTACACATCATATTTACACCGAAAATGATGCTCGTCCCATTAGGAAGCCTCAACGAAGATTGAACCTGCACCTTAAAGACATCGTAAAAGAAGAATTATAGAAGTTGTTGGATGAAAATTTCATTTATCCTATTTCGGATAGAAAATGGGTCTCTCTACTAGTATTTTTCCCTAAGAATAATGGAAAGTGGTGAATCTGCATGGATTACAGGGAATTGAATAAAGCCACGCAGAAGGACCACTTCCCTCTTCCTTTTATCGATCAAGTATTTGATACATTTGTAGGAAAGCGATTCTTTTCTTTTCTTGACACCTTCAGCGGCTATAATAAGATCCAAATTTCCCCTAAATACCAAGAAAAAACTACCTTCACCTACCCATGGGGTACGTTGATTACATAGTATTACCTTTCATCTTATGTAACGCCCCAACTACATTTTAGAGGGCCATACTCAACATTTTATCTGATATCATAAATGAAGGACCTGAAGTTTATATGGACGACTTCACCTCATATGGGGACGATTTTTAACAAGCACTGCAAACATTGGAAAAAGTGTTGGAATGGTGTATCACCACCAGGTTATGTTTGAGTAACGAAAAGTGTCACATGATGATGATGGCAGGCATAATCCTAGGACACTAAATTTTTGTGGCTGGAATACAGGTAAATCTAACAAAGATAGATGTAATTCTCTTACTATCTACACCTTGTACTCAGACAGAGGTACGTAGCTTCCTCAGATATGCAGGATATTATTGTAGGTTCATAAATTGTTTTTCACAAATTGATGCACTTTTGTATGATTTAACTGGAAATGTCAATTTAAATGGTCTGATAAATGTGACACTGGTTTTACAAATTTGAAGAAATTAGTCTCGACTGCACTAGTATTGTGTGGTCCCAGCTGGAAACTACCATTTCATATTTCGTCAGATGCATAAGATACAAAGATAGGCGATATTCTCGATCAAGAAGAGGAAAAAAATCCCTATGCTATTTACTATATCAACAAAAATCTCACCCTTGCTAAACTAAATTATACAGTAACAGAAAAGGAATTCTTAGTAGCCATATATGCCATAAAAAAATTTAGACATTACATAACTAGCTATCAAGTATTTTTGTATACTGATCATTCTTCCATTAGGTACTTAGCTAATAAACCAATTAAAAATGGGTGAGTGATTCATTGGATGTTACTTTGCAGAAGTTTGACATCACTATTAAATATTGTCTAGGAAACGAGAACCCAGTCGCAGATTTTCTATCTCACGTTCCAAAGATAAATGATCCACTAGTAGTAGATGACCAATTTCCTTATGAACATTTGTTTGTTTTAACAGTGAAAGCACCATGGTATGCAGATGTAGAAAATTATCTTACAGTAGGAAAACTACCCAGTCATTTAATAGAAAAAGAAAGGAAGTTGATTTTCAAGCTGTTAAATTTGGACAACTAGGTCCAAACTCCATCTTGTGATGCTCAGATGAAGATTCCAATATTTTTATTGGATTCCTCTTTCGGAGAGGTGTAAAATCAATATAAAATGATTTTAATCTGATGAGTAGAACATTTATTTTGAATTTATTATTTATAATAAATTTAAGTGCAGGTCGACCTTAAGGTTTTACACCCCCAAAAGATGTGTCACACACATCAATGATGGATATAAATACAGTCAACGTTGGAGAGCTTTTCATTCATCTCATCCACACACTTCTCATTGGATACAAGTATCTAAGAAACAATTCTCACGTGGGAAAAGGATGAAGTAGCTGCAGCTGGAAAAAGGACGAAATTTCTGCAGTTAGGGTTTCTAGACGAAATTTTCTACAGTTAGGGTTTCTGGGCAAGTTTGACCAACATTGACTTTGGTCAACACATGGTCCATTTGAGCTGAAATTTTGTGGAGAGTTCGATTTTTTAAGGCCATACTCATTGGCACAAAAATCGAGGTCAAAAGGTTGACCTAAGTTAGAGCTGCATTGACTTTATTATTGCTGCCCTGCGTTGACTTTTTCTGGACTGCGTTGACTTTTCTAGGATTAACTTTGAGTTGACTGGCTGATTTATTTGAGTACTATTGTGACACATTCTGGGTTGGCCGACCAAGAAGACTTTGTTGGTTGAAGCATCCTGCTGACCGCCGTAACGCACCAACACATTCCCTTGTTTCTGGTTTGTCTTCTATAGATCCACTGGTATGTTCTATCAACATTTTACTTAACTATTTATGTGATTGCTGTTATAAAAGTAAAATTTCATCAAACATAGAACATCTACAAAAATTTACATGGTATCAGAGCTGAGGTGAAGACAAGCCCTAACTTATAGCAATCACCAACTGAGAAAAATGAGTTCCACAAGTTATGGCTTCAAGGAGGATGACAAGCTGACTGGAAGGGATGAATTCCATGCTTGGAAGATGATATTAGATCTCAAATTGGAAGACCATGATCTCATGGACTATGTACTGGGTAAGATACAAGAACCTCCATCCACTGCTACTGTTGCTGCTAAAACCAAGTATAAGAAGGGGGAGATCAAAGAAAAGCTAATGATCAGGGAATCCATACATAAAAGTCTGGTTGCCTACATATCTGAGCTAGGCACATCCAAAGAGATGTATGATAAGCTGATACAAATTTTCAAAGTAAACAATGCAAACCAAGTGCTATTCTTCAAGAATCAATTGAAGAATCTGAAGAAAGGCAGGGATGAATCTGTCCAAACATACTTTCTGAAACTGACCGAGATCAGGAACAATTTGCTGGCTATTGGGGAGACAATAGCTGATCATGAGATGGTACTCACCGCACTTGGAGGGCTCCCATATGAATGGAAAGTATTCAACACTACCATTCTCAATAATAATACAATTCCTAACTTTGACGAGCTACTGTCAAGATGCATGCAAGAAGAGACAAGAATGAAGGAATACGAAAATGACAAAAATGCTGCCTACGCTGCTCATTCTAGAAAGAAAAACTATGGTGGTCCTAAGAACAAAGGAAGAGCAAGGGCCCAAGGAAAGAAGGGCAAGTGTTTCACTTGTCATAGGCCTGGTCACTATGCTAGAGAATGTCCTTTCAAGAAGGATTCTCTCGATAGTGATGACAACAACAACAACCGAAGGAATGGAAATCAAAGAAACGACAGGTCCAAAGGAAAGAGGAAGGCTCCCTCTGGCGGAAACAATCAACCTTTCAAAAGGTCTAGAAACTCCAGGTATGAGGAGTCAAATGTTGTTGATAAAATAAATGAATACATTCTTGTATCTGCCCTCTCTGCTGCATCCCCGCCCGACACTATGGATGTCTGGCTGATAGATAGTGGTGCCTCAAGACACATCACTAGGTTCAAGGAAGCACTCTCTGACATGGTTGAGAAGGATACTAATCTGGAAATTATCCTTGGAGATAATGCCACATATCCCGTGAAAGGGACAAGGACTGTGACCCTCCACTTGTCTCAAGGACAAGTCCTACATTTGCAGGATGTACTCTATGTACCAAAATTGATGAAGAACCTCGTGTCTATATTAGCCATCAAAGAAAAAGGCTTCAATGTGGCATTCACTGATGGAAAGGTGTGCATGTGGAAGAATAATCTCAAGGAAGCTATTGTGATTGGTTTTAGAGTTGGAACACTCTACTAGGTTGAAGGAAGTCCACTAGGAGCTATGACATGTGATACTATCCGACAAACTGAAATATGGCACCGGAGATTTGGACACCTTCACCTTAATTACAAGGCCCTTCTCGAAGCAAGGAAGGTGGTGACAAGGATGCCTAATTTTGGAAATAATCATGAAGGTGTATGTAAGGGTTGTGCTGAAGGAAAGTATACAAGGGGACCTTTCCCCTCAAGTGTCACAAAGACATCTGATATTTTGCAACTGGTCCATTTTAATCTATTTGGTATGCTACCCGTGACATCCCTGGGAGGATGTTCTTACTATATGACATTCACTGATGACTTCTCCCGCAAAACCTGGATATACTTCTTGAAGAAGAAGGATGAGGCTTTCATGTGGTTCCATACCTTCAAAGCCTTGGTGGAAAATATGACAGCGAAGAAGATCAAGATTTTGAGGACCAACAATGGCACTGAATATGAGTCAAATGAGTTCAAGGACTTTTACAGAGAAGCTGGCATTAAGAGGGAGACTACTGCTGCCTATACTCATGAGTAGAATGGTGTTGCTGAATGAAAGAACAGGAACATTGTGGAAGCTTCCCATGCCATGCTATGTGACCAGGGTCTACTGAAGTTTCTGTGGGGAGAAGCTGCGAATACTGCTGTATACATTAAGAACCGATGCCCTCATTCTGCCCCTGGACTCCAAAACTCCCGAAGAGGTTTTCACTTATAAGAAACCTGACGTTTCACATTTTAGAATTTTTGGATGTCCTGTTTATTTTCATGTGCCAAAAGAAAAGAGAAGTAAGCTGGATGCTTCTGGGAAGAAAGGAAAGTTTGTGGGCTACAACAAAACCTCTAAGGCCTATAGAGTCTATGTACCTAGTCAAAGGGAAGTAGAAATATGCCATGATGTCACTTTTGACGAAGATGCTTCCCTGAAAAAAGTAGTAGATCTTCCGAGATCTGAGGAAAATCATGAAGCAAGGCTTGGAAATCAAGAAGAACCACAGGATGAGACAATGCCTGATGTTGAAGGACCAATGGACCCAATAGATCCATCTCCTTCACTAAGAAAGAAACAATCATGGCTCAGGGACACTCTCGAAGATGCCGAGGGACATGCTGCCCCGAGAGGAACATTCCGAGAAAGAAAGAAGCCATGTAGATACCAAGGGTATCTGGTTGCCATGAGTACTATTGTACAATCTGAACCTGGAGATTCTTTTGAGGAAGCCGTAAAGCATCAAGTCTATAAGGATGCTATGCACGAAGAATATGAGTCCATAATGAAGAATGATGTTTGGGATGTGGTTCCAAGACTGAAGGACAAATCAGTTGTCACCATGAAATGGCTCTACAAGATCAAGCATGGATCTGATGAAAGTGTTGAAAAGTTCAAGGCAAGATTTTTTTCCCGTGTCATCTCTCAAAAGGAAGGAAATGATTATGATGACATATTTGCACTTGTGGCGCGATATGCCACCATTCCATCAATCATAGCCCTTGTTGCTACACAAGGATGGAGTCTTCATCAAATGGATGTCAAGACCACTTTTTTTCATGGTGCAATAAAAGAAGAGGTGTATGTAGAACAACCTCTGGGGTTTGAAGTTTAGGATCGGGACACTCATGTCTACAGGTTGAAGAAAGCCCTCTATGGGTTGAAGCAAGCACCCAGAGCTTGGTACGAGAGGATAGATAGCTACTTGATGAAGTTGGGCTTCACTTGAGGTAATGTTGATTCGAACCTTTACTTCAAGGTTGTCCAGGGGAAGCCTCTCATTCTGGTGTTGTATGTGGACGAACTCTTCCTGACAGGTGCTAACCCTCTCATTCATCAATGCAAGAGGGAGCTTGCGGCTGAGTTCTAGATGAAGGACCTAGGACTGATGCACTACTTCCTAGGCCTGGAGGTTTGGTAGAGACCTAGAGAGATTTTCCTTTCTCAAGGAAAATATATTGTGAAACTTCTCGAAAGATTTGGTATGGTGGATTGCAAGTCCGTGTCAACACCAATGGAACTCAACTTCAAGAATTTGAGTGGCAGCGCTGTTGGGCCCGTATTAGCAAATCCTACTGAGTATCATCAACTCGTACGGGTTCTAATGTTCTTAGTGAACACCCGTCCAGATATATGTTTTGCAATGAACACTTTGAGTCAACAGATGGTTGAGCCTCATCACTTTCACTGGGTTGGTGCCAGGAATCTTCTGAGATACCTTCAGGGCACGATAAACCATGGGCTGAGATACACTTCCGGGAGCATGACACTCCGTGGATATATTGATGCCGACTGGGCTGGCAGTGTGGTGGATCATAAGAGCACATCGGGATGCTGCTTCAATATTGGTTCTGCTTCGATTTCATGGATGAGTAGGAAGCAGAAGTTGGTGGCTTTGAGCACCACAGAGGCCGAATACATTGCAGCAAGTATGGCCTGTTGTGAAGCAGTTTGGTTGTGAAAGCTCTTTAGTGAGATGTTTGGACATGTGCTAGATACCACCGTGATACTCTGTGATAACTAGAGTGGGATTCGCTTGACTGAGAATCCTGTGTTCCATGACTGATCCAAGCATATTGATATGAGGTACCATGTCATCCAAGATATGGTATAGTGAGGTGCCGTAAGGCTCGATCATATAGGAACTGATGAGCAGGTCGCGGATATTCTCACTAAGCCCCTGGGGAAGGTCAAGTTCCTAACCTTCCGTGAGAGACTTGGTATCGTGGAACGACCCTATGATGTGGGTCATGTTGGACGATGAGCTCGAGGAGCTTTGGGGGGCTTTGGGGACAACTTCTCGAAGCTATGAGCAACCACAAGGCTAGGCTTGCCAAACCTTGTTGGTGTGTTTGGACCCCACCATTGTGATTATTGAGTTGGTTCACCTCTCATTATCTGTGCCCCGTATGCATCCTACCCATTGAGTTTAGAGCTCATGGGAAGTACCTCTCATTTGGCCAATGATATGGGAAAAGCTAGAGACCAGTAGCAAAGACTGATGGATGCATCAGAGATTGTCGTACTCTCTATCTAGGATGGCACGGTCCAACCACTTGATCTGGGATCAAGTCTAGTGAGGTCTCGGACCTCTGCCTGACTTCGGGTCAGATGAACCAACTTCGGGTTGGTTGGAGACTCTTTGTGAGTCCGATAGAGGTTTTGGACCTCTGGGCTGAATTTGTCAGCCGGGGGATGATGTCTTTGTGACTGACCCACTTCTGTTCTGAAATAAAGAGGCCATCAAAGCAAGTTACGGCGGGATGACGCACGATGTTTGATTGCACTGGTGGATGGAGTTCTCCCTAGTTGAGAGGGAGTGTTAAATTTGGACAACTAGGTCCAAAATCCATCTTGTGATGCTCAGATGAAGATTCCAATATTTGTATTGGATTCCTCTTTCAGAGAGGTGTAAAATCGATATAAAATTGATTGTAATCTGATGAGCAGAACATTTATTTTGAATTTATTATTTATAATAAATTTAAGTGCAGGTCGGCCTTAAGGTTTTACACCCCCAATAGATGTGTCACACACCTCAATGATGGATATAAATACAGTCAATGTTGGAGAGCTTTTCACTCATCTCATCCACACACTTCTCATTGGATACGAGCATCTAAGAAGCAGTTCTCACATGGGAAAAGGGTGAAGTAGCTGCAACTGGAAAAAGGACGAAATTTCTGCAGTTAGGGTTTCTGGATGAAATTTTCTGCAGTTAGGGTTTCTGGGCAAGTTTGACCAGCATTTACTTTAGTCAACGCATGGTCCGTTTGGGTTGAAATTTTGTGGAGAGTTTGATTTTTGAAGGCCGTACTCATTGGCACAAAAATTGAGGTCAAAAGGTTGACCGAAGTTGGAGCTGTGTTGACTTTATTGTTGATGCCCTGCGTTGAATTTTTCTGGACTGCATTGACTTTTCTGGGATTGACTTTGAGTTGACTGGATGATTGATTTGAGGACTGTTGTGACACATTCTGGGTTGGCCGACCAAGAAGAATTTGCTGGTTGAAGCATCCTGCTGACCGCTGTAATGCACCAACACATTCCCCTATTTCTGGTTTGTCTTATATAGATCCACTGGTATGTTCTATCAGCATTTTACTTAACTATTTATGTGATTGTTGTTATAAAATTAAAATTGCATCAAGCATAGAACATCTACAAAAATTTACACGCAATGCCCAATTTTATTCGATTAGTGGATATATTTTCCACACAGGGTCTGATATGCACATACGTAGATGCATTCGAGAAGATGAAATATACGACATCCTGAAGGACTGCCATGATGAACCTTGTAGTGGACACTTTGCAGACTGCAGAACCAGGCACAAAGTATTACAAATGAGCTATTATTGGCCCACTATTTTTAAAGATGCTAAGAAATATGTGCAGGCCTGTGATAACTACCAAAGGATGGGTTTCCCATGTCAATATGACGAAATGTTGTTACAACCACAATTGGTAATAGAACCTTTTGAACCATGGGCGTTGGATTTAGTTGGCCCATTCAATCTACCAACAAACTAGAAAGCCTACATACTGGTTGCTATAGAATATGTAACAAAGTGGGTTGAAACAGTTGCTTTGCCAAGTGCTATAGAAGAAATTGTTATTAATTTTATTTTTCAGATATTTGTGTGGTATCGTTTACCTAGGGAAGTGATAACAGATGGAGGGGCATAGTTTGTAGGACATAATATTACAACCACTCTGTTGGAGTGTGTTTGGTGCACGTATGTATGAAATCACACCAACTTAAGGGGTGTGGTTTACCCACTTAATTTATTGGTAACAGGCAGAAAAAGAAGTAGAGTCAAGGAATTTAGTGGAACAAGCTAGAATCACAAGCATACTAGATAGAGAAATAGCATGCATATATAAACTAAAAACTAAAACAAATAAACATGAGCTTTGAAAAGAGTCAAACGAAAACAATAATACGAATGGTGGATCTAGTCCCTTCTTATTGAGCACTGGTAGTAATAAGAGTGAAACTTTACCCTCTTTCCAAAGGGCCCCTAAACCATGGGTTCTAGGTCCTGATGCAAGGATGTTTTTATCCCAATCTTGCCTCGGTGCAGTCTCCCTCTCTCTCTACTGTGTTGGACTAAACTTGTTATATGGTCAACAATTGAGTCCCCTCTATCTTCAGCTCCGACTCACACACTTCTGTTATTTCTTGGGAAATTATGGCCAACATAACAATGTGTTCACAAATTCTTCTTCTCATGTGGCCTTATATAGGATATTTCAAATCCTCCCTTCCCTCTCTTGGTACATTGTGAATGGTCACCCAAGAGAGGGGTATGATTCCTTTGTGTGCTCCAAATATTCTATTATGTGCTCACTTAGTGTCTAAGGAGGTGTTGGTGGTTTTCCTTAGGCGGCTCCAAGTAAGGGGCCACTTGTCCTTTGCTTTGTGTGGTTTCGGATAGTGACATTTCGCCACTCCCAGGATTGCATGCAAATCGAGAAAAAAACACGCAAAAGGTGCTCTTCACGAAGGATTATGTGTGCAAAGAGCATTTAGGACTTGTTCAAATTTTATTTTCCTCAGACCTTAGAGATTTTTGAATACTTTCCAGATTCTATAATGTCTTCCATCCCGATAAATCATTTTTCCTGACATTAATCAATGTCGTCTTCTGTTGTACGATTTTCCATTGTTAATAGTTTCCCCCTAATGTGTGAGGTCTAGGAAGCATTGTATAGCTAAAATACATTATAGTTTATTTTCTGTATCGTGCATAGAGAGAGAGAGAGACCTACGTGAAGCTTGGAAATGAAAACACCCTACACCAGTTCCAAGAATAAACATGTCCTAAGGGGTCCCTGTAAGAAAATAAAATTTAAAATACATAAAAAAAAATTCTACGAGGCAGGCATGTCCCATGCTCGTAATACTGTGGCTAGTTAAACAAATCTAGCTGACAGATATATGTTCTGTCTGTGTCACTAATATGGTAGTGATGTTGACAATTGTTGATGACGACAGCTGACGCCCTTAGGGGCATTTTTTCTTTGAAAATAGGTGGAATACGGTACCCATATGCGTAAAATTGGTATGGCATATAGCTGCACACTGTATGCATAGGTGTTGGCTGGGAACTTCTCGTGTAACCATTGTTGATAGAGACGCTTATGGAGGCATGGGTCTTCTACGGATTTGATCAAAGTGCAATGGTTGTAAGGTACGATACCATCTTGACATGAAATATTTTTTCATAGTCGAATGTCAGGAGGATCGATGACATCTGTGGACAATATTGTCTCCCACAATGCCACATGAGGATGCCCCTTTGCATGGAGAGGGGTGATACAAGGTACTGTTGCCTTTTTGGAAAATAGGTGTCAAAGTCAACAAAAAGGAAGCCTCAATCGAATGAGGGGTCGCCGATATGAGTTATCGGGGACTTGGATGTGATGGGTTTAACATAGGCATGTTGGCGAAGGGTGGCTGAAAATTGATGATGAGGATTTAGTGGCCCAAGGTCAGAGTATACTAAGAATATTGGCAACAGTAATAGTTATTTCTGATGGGGAAATCCATGGATTCGATAGGACTTCCAGGGTGGGTATAAATTGGCTATGAATGGTAAGGTGGCTTGTGCATGGGGGTATAATACTTCAACCAAGGATGTTCAGGGACTACTGTTGTGGGATAAAATATAAAATGAGAGGGTGAAGGAATTATTGCACCATTCAGGGTCTTTGTACACATACCAAAAGAATAAAATAATGGGGTTTGGTTTGTGCAAAGCATAGAGACGGGTACCCAAAGCATGAAAGTGTTCGCTCACTGATGTTGTGAGGAAGGTGTTTTGCTAAGGGTGGGGGTCCCATTGGTTGTTCTTATGTGTGGGGTTGATGAAGCATATGAGAAAGTATTGTAGATGGGATTATGCTGGTGGAGGTATGGTGGGCCAAATGCGATGCACGGTGGTGCGCTTTTGATCTGCTTGTAAAACCTAGTTGTCCGAGAAGGGGGTTTTAGCTTGTATGGTAAACTTGACCTTATGCATGGTGAATGGATGGGCATGAGGTGCTTCCTGGACTAAAGTGGTATGGTTATGGCATCACTTTTATTGTGATATATGGTCTACTGTGGGTAACGAGCGCCATGGAGGGGAAGCTCTACCGACAACCAAGGATGTTTATCATGTGCAGGGTGAGGAGAAGATAAACACGGTTGGGTGTGAGGATCCTATGGTTTATATCTGATGAAGAAATGATGTCAGGATATGTAGAGTTTTCTGGGACTCTATCATGCTAGGGGTAGAATGATACATGCTCTAGAACTTTCATTAGATGGCGTTTTGGATGGTTTGCAAGTTTTTCCTGCAAAAAAAACTACCTCAAGTGAAAGCATCTTCTTTATCAAATATTATTGAAAGTCATGAGCTTTAAAAAATAAGATTAGAGAGGTCATACCTAAAATGGCAACTATAGTGGTGGCACCGGGAGCAGTTGTGGGTCCAGCTTCCCCTCCTAAAGGGGCACCACCCTAGAGTATACTTGTACACAAGGAAAGCAAAAATTATGAGGATGCTTCCATTATTTTTGAAGACTTTCGTATCTTTGGGCTGGTAGTTGGGCCAGCGACACTATTTTTTGTACTCAGACATATACATTGTGACATATATATATATATATATGAGAGATATTTTTGTGGCTCTATGTGTTGTGTCACCTATTTCAGTTTATGTATGATGTTATGCTAATGAATATCTATATTTTTGGTTTTTGATGTATGATGGTTTATTTCAGATGCATTCCAGTTTATGATATTGTTAGCTACATGATCATTTGTTTGGTTTTGAATCCTTAGTACATGTGTAAATGTGATATAGTCAAATTTTATGCTTAATCTTTTGGCACGCAAATATTTTCTAAATAGATGTGTATCTTTGGTCTCAAATGTTTGGTTTAGCTGTGACACTACTAACTGGGAATCGAGGTAGATGTGCATATGGCGTATACCCTGATGGAGGGAATCGCACATAAGTCCGATGATGGTGTCATATTCTGCCTGACTGTTTGTTGCTAAACCAATGCACACATCATTTGAGCAGAGTGGCGATTGGTCAAGGGGGTAGATGACCCAGGCAGATGCGGCTAAAATTTGAGACCATCTTGATGCTCCATCAAAAAATCCAAAATAGGGTTCAGGATGTTGATCCATGATGGCACTTTGAGCGCTTTTTGAATAAGTCTTTTGGTCAAAAAATTTGAGTGGTTGGGGTTGTGTACGTTCACTCTAGGGAAGGGCCATTTTGACCCTTATGGGTATAATTTCTTGAGGTAAAGGCCATTGACAGGGTTGCTGAGGCATGTCCCGTCCAATTCCATCAAGATGTATGCCCCCTATCAGAGGAAATTTTGATGATGTAGGGTGCTTTCCACAAGGTTTCAAACTTTCCTAGCCCTAGGGCTTCTTTTGTCTCAGTGAATGAGTGAGGGGTGATCTAGTGGTTGAATGATGCTTTTACCCTTTTCTTTTGGGCCTCGTTGTGTTGTAGCGACTGTCGGTGAATTTCGTCAATAAGCTCTAGTTGTACAAGACACTATTCTAGAGGTTGGGTATCATCAAGGAGTTCGATGGCGGCATGGAAATTTGGGATCTTGCGGAAATCAATGCATAAGCACAAGGTACCTTGACCTTTTGTGACAGGAATAGGGTGGAAATCCTGGGACATGGGGGTGGTTGGAATCCTATTTCCGATATGTGATGATATAAATCATATGTGGTGGATTGTTTCATTGACGTTTGGTCGGGGAATAATCTCTGTAATGGGATTCCGCATGAGCCCAAGGTTGGGTTCCCCGCTAGGATGGTCAATTCCATGTAGGTGGAAATTGTGCATACTTTAGAGGTGCCTGAATGTTTCCATTAGTGGGCATACCTGTGGTGTGTGATTTTAGCCAGTGCAGATAATGCATGGTATCATTGTTCCAATAGAATATATTGTGTGAGATTCTATACTACTCGTTGTTCTTGATGTGGATGCTTAGAAAGGGTTTGTCGTAGAAGAGGTTGTCTTCTGTTTCCATTTGCATATTGTTGGCTTAGGTGTGCCTACTTCTTTGGGGGGGTGTAGACTCAACGCTACTCTTGCCACTCTTAGCTTGGGGAGGTGTACACATTTAAGCGTATGGGGAACGTGTGAACAAATCCAAAAATAGGTACACACGATCTTCTCTTGGCTAGAGAGAATTTTCTGAGGGAGAGAAGAGACTATATGAAAAATGTTTGCAAGGTGCTTCAGTTCTTTGCACTAGTTGAACCGATGATTGTTCAGGTCGCATAGTCCGCATGTTATCCTAGGGTTGGCCGAGGTCATGCTTGGTTGATGTGTTGTCTTATCTTGTCTATTATGCCACTGCAGGGGTGGGGATGTTGACCCGACGATGTACTCTTTATGCCATTCCTGGAGGTCGTCCTATCTCTTCTATATGGTATGAATCATGTCGATGGTGGGAAAAAGTTGCAAGGCATAAGTACAATCCTGCTCATAATGATTTCCTTGACATATTAGGTAGAATATCCTTGATATGGGGGTTCCGCCATGTTCAATTTGCGTTCTGGTGGGGAACCATCATCATAACGCTGCTAAATCAGGACAATTGACGATCACATGATTCATTTGGTGGTTGGTTCCTTTTTACGGGAACACGGCATCGCAATGTCTGTCTCATATCCAAGGAGTGGTTTTAATTCATGTAGCTCTGGATAGATATGGGTAGGGTGACCTATGATGTCGCATATGGCACAGACTACTAATTTTCGTTGAACGGTAGGGGTCACCATCTTCTTTCCTCTTTTCTCGGTTTTCTTAGTCGTGATCACTAGTTTTGCAATGGGAATTTCCTTTGCAGGGATGGTTTCAACTGTTTCTTGGATGAGTGGGGCCTCCTCAGGACTAAGGGGTTTCAATCCTTTGGTAGTAACATGAGTGGCTCCTTTTCCTACAGGGGGAATGAGGTACCAAACTGGGATTTCCAATGATATGTTGGGTAATATCAGTTTTTCCAAAACCTATTGGGAGACGAAACCAGCTGGGGGTAAAGGAAAGGGGTTTGGGAGGTGGCATAGGCTATAGAGGCTGTCATGGCTGATGAATCGGTGCCATTACTGCTTGTGTCTATGTCTAGACTAGATTTGGCACTTGATGTGGACATCATGCACACTGGAGCCCCTATGACATCGGGCAATGACTCAGGGATTATGGGAGGATCTCCTAGGAATGACGCTAGAATGGATGACGTTTTGAATTGGTTGGGGCCATATAATTGGTACCGTGAGAGAGCATCCGAGGATATATCTACATAGGGTAGAATTACATCAGTTTTTTAGGGGTCACTTCTCGCTATGGATCATTTGGTCTACAGTAATGATGCGATCCTCATGGGGGAATATCATGATGCAGAAGATGGAGGAGACTATGGCAGACATGGCATACATATAACTCCGCCCAAGGAGTATATTTCTATCCAGGTGAGCATCCAAGACTTCAATGTCTATATGGACCATATTTATGGCTAAGCAGACCAGGTCATTTTGGTAGAGGTCGATAGGGGTTGATGGACGACCGTCGTATGCTCGAAGCGTGATGACTGAGGGTTTTAGTTCAGGAGAACCTAAGTTCTACCAAACATTTTTGGACATGATGCACGCGGATTCACCCTCGTCTTTGACACATCAATGAATTGTGATATTCAGGACTAACACTGGTATCTGGAAGGTAAGCATGGAAGGAAGCATGGGGGTGGCTTTGTCTAAATTAAAAGCCATTAGGCATGTATTAGCAGGGTTGATAGCGCCTAATGCGGAAAGTGGGGCTTTCCGTTGTTTTGGGCATGACTACAATACTTCCAAAGCTGACATAGCAGTGGGATATTGTGCTAAATCATACATGATACTATAATTATGGGCCACCTTGGAGTAGTTTCCTACTCACCTATTAGGTCCCTTCACCATTTTCAGCATTGGTTCTATAGGCATATTTGAAATGGTCAAAGGTGTATTCGGTGCACTGGTGGTTGCCCCTGACGTATTGGTGTTTGGTGGGGTGTCTAAATTGTGATTTTGTGTTTGGAAAAATATCTCTTTGCCAGTCATGTAGATTTCATGGTTGCTTTTCCCAGAATCGTCCGTATTTTTCTGCTAAGTTCTTAATGTCCCTTGATGGGGAAAAGGTTCTTGCATCACAGCTAGTTTCTGGGAAGATCCTCCTTGTCCTTAGTTACTCTATAGATTCTTCAGCTTAAGGAGGTCTGGACAGTGGTGAGTATAGTGGCTATACTCACCACATATCGAACAAGAATTATTTGTTCGAATAGGTGGCCTTTTTCTCTATAGTTGGGCATTCCTCGACTCGTGGTTCTGATTCCGGTTGGATTTACCTCTAGCCCGAGATTGCAATGGGCACTACCAGTTGTTGCCCCCCTGTCCAGGGTTCTCTTTTGGCTTGTTTTTGGATTTTTTCTTCACCACGTTAGGAGGGTATTTCTCCTAGTTATATTGGTGTGGTTGGTTTTGGGACGACTGCACAAAATTCAACTATGCATTGGTTTTCATAGGTGAGTCGTGTGCTAGGGATTGAGCATAACACAGTCCCTATTTTGCATCTGGATGTTGGAGGGCATCTAATCTGTCAGTGTTTATTTTTGTGTATCGATTCCCCTAAGCCAAAGGATAAGGTCCTCCTGGTGATACGCTGGCACCCTATTGGTTAAATTTTTCTGAGGCATATGATGACTTTGAAAACTGGTTTGAGGTACGTTCTGAGTAGAACTGTATGTGTAACCGGGGTTTTGACTGCTACTCCCTAGGTATCCTTGGGTCAATGGCCCAATTAGTCCGTCTGCAGAGTTCGACGCGACTGGAAATTCTTGATAAGTTTGTAGCTGCGGGGCATTAGGCGGGATGTTATAAATGTATCCTGACTGCGTATAAATCATCTCAAGCTGTCAGGCTTTGCTGATAGCATCCTCTTTGGATATGGGCTTCTGTTGTGCCACGTCCTTTGAAATCTCTACCGTAAGATTTTTCAAGAACAAATATAAGAGAACTCGATTGTCGAGATTAGCTTTACATAAACTGCGACGCTGCCTCCATTCATGGAGATGGTCCAAGATATGGATGGCAGGGGTTTGTCTAAAATGCGTTAGTAATTCCATTCTGAAATCATGGTGAATGGGAAAATGAAAATATGTTAGTAATGCGGTAGTGAGGGTGCTAAAGGTTCCATGTGAGGCTTAGGGTTGCTCCATGTACCACTTCGCGGCTACTCCTATAAGAGTGCATTGAAATAATCTCAATCAAATAGTGTCTTCAATGATATTTTTCGATGAGCACCACAGGTGGAAGGTCATGACATGGTTACCTGGGTCTTCCGCTTGCTTGCCTTCAAATTTTGGAATATCGGAAGGGAGCTTCGTGGGCATGGGAGGCCATGTAGGATCGTGTGCGATGAGGTCATTCGTCAGCTTGGTTAAATCAGGAAAATTCAACGAAGCTAAGAAAGGTGACTGAGAGGTTGATGCCATTGCACTGTGCGAAAACACAAAGTTTTGGTTAGGAAGAGGGTTATTCTGTGATGTACCTTGTTATGTATTCGGTTGGCTTCCTGAATGCAACACACTACTCTGCCCCCTAGGGGTCATGGGAGGAGTGGTGTGTGGTGTGGCGTTGGGAGACTGACCGGGGTTCCCAACTACGACTACCCCAATAATGGTGACAGTGTTCCATCTTTGATGCCTGAATGGTGAAAGACCTGGAACCCCTCTCGGTAATGGGGGGGGATCCAAAAGATGCCTAGATCGACGAGGTCCCATTGGGTCCATCCTAGTGTCGACTAGGTCTAGCTTTTGGAAAAAATTGAGAGGATAAAATCTATGATCAAAGCAAAATTATGGTCACATACATAAAACAAAGCGAAAATAAAATAAATTTTCCCTTTAAATTAATCTATGTGATCAAGCAATCAAAAAAGTGGTTTTTGTTTTTTTGTGCGTGATACTCAAAATCCTAGAAGACTTATTCGTCATCACACAATCAAATGTAGTTGGGCCTTGAGAATATTTCTTGTGAGTGCTGGCACAACGTCTCGTAAGAGCTAGCGACGCCCCCAGTCAGCCAAATAAAATACACCAAGGTAAGTGTAGAGGGTTCGACGCTTTCCTGCACCGTCACCTATTGGGAAAAGGATGCCCGAGTTTTTGGCCACTAAGAACCACCATCCCACATGAGAATTCGAGTCTTAGGTTTCTTGGTAACCAGCTAACAGTACCAAGTATCAACCAATTCAGGTAGCCCTGACTGATACTGCACGCACTGCGCCTAATCCTAACCCCCTCTAAAATGGGTCTCGGTTGCGCTCAGGTTTTCTTTGTCATGGGATGATAGGTGGATTTGAAACTCCCTAAACAAAAAAATTCTATGTTTGAAGATGAAGTATGATCAAGGCGTCTTATTGGATGCCTACCCCCTTGATCCTAACTTAAGCTATAGATTATTTTGTGGCCCCTGTGGGGAGAATTTAGTGAGTTTGGTTAAGTTAGGTTTAGGTTTCTTTTCTTCGCTTAGTGGGTGAGTGTATGTGAGCAAAAAGTGGACAAGCACATAGTTTGAATGTGTGGATATTCGATGATCCTTTACAAAATTCCTTATTTAAACTATGTTGTATTGTTCCTGGCTCAAAATAAAAACATGTGCGGATTATGGGCCGCTTTCTATTTTTCCTAGTTAATCTATGTGACCAACTATAGGGAGATGGAGAATTGTGAATGGGGAGTGTTCATATGCTTACCTAGGATCACTGAAGGGTGCAAAGGTAGCAAATATTACTTTCTCTTCTATAAAAAATTCAATCCTTGTCCCGAAATTCCTAGTGCAAAAATTGAACTAAACTAAAACTTTTACACTACAAAAAATAAAACTATCTATGCATGTGTGGTCTTGGGCCACTTACATTGGCTAGTTATCTAGGTGTGTAAGTACCAAAATTTGCAAAACATAATTTTTTTTGGAATGAAAGTTATTTCCCCCCCACACTTAAACTATGTGTGAACTTTGCAAAAATCAACTTGAAGTAAAACTGACACTAAGCCTACAAAAAGCAGTTAAGAGTGAGATTTAACAAGTTGTGGGGTACCATAACCAGTGATGGCAGGTGTATTAGGGGATTCTAAGCACTTTAAAAGTAGGAAAATACAGAAATAAGGGAGAAATTTCTCATTCTGTATTTTGTGTGCAAGAGGCTGGAATAGGTGCGCTGTCTGCACATGGGTCATCTCTAAACGCATGCCCTGCACGTCTGTGAGAAGAAAACACACGTAAATTCCTACAAGAATTTTTTTTGGAGTTTTTCTTCTTCAGTTTGTCACTTGGGGTGAACTAGGGATTGTAAGACAAATTAAGGGAAATTCAACTCCACTCCACAACACAGACAGAGGTCTCTGCAAAAAAAATCACAACCACATAAACTTGGTAATAAACATTAGTGGAGTCACCAATCCTGTTGGAGTGTGTTTGGTGCATGTATGTATGAAATCACACCAACTTAAGGGGTGTGGTTTACCCACTTAAGTTATTGGTAACAAGCAGAAAAAGAAGTGGAGTCAAGCAAGTTAGTGGAACAAGCTAGAATCATAAGCATACTAGATAGATAAATAGCATGCATATATAAACTAAAAACTAAAGAAAATAAACACAAGCTCTGAAAAGAGTCAAACGAAAAAAATAAAATGAATGGTGGCTCTGGGCCCCTCTTATTGATTTCTAGTAGTAATAAGAGTGAAACTTTACCCTCTCGCCAAAGGGCCCCTAGACCATGGGTTCTAGGTCTCGATGCAAGGATGTTTTTATCCCAAGCCTTCCTTAGTGCAGTCTTCCTCTCTCTCTACTGTGTTGGACTAAACTTGTTTGATGGCCAAAAATTGAGTCCCCTCTATCTTCAACTTCGACTCACACACTGCTAGTATTTCTTGGGCAATTCTAGCCAGCATAACAATGTGTTCACAAATTCTTCATCTCATGGTGGCCTTATATAGGAGATTTCAAATCCTCCCTTCCCTCTCTTGGTATATTGAGGATGGTGACCCAAGAGAGGGGTATGATTCCTTTGTGTGCTCAAAATATTCCATTGTGTGCTCAATTAGTGTCTAAGGAGGTGTTGGTGACTGTCCTTAGGCGGCTCTAAGTAAGGAGTCACTTGTCCTTTAATTTGTGTGGTCCCAGATAGTGACATTTTTCCACTCCTAGGATTGCACCTATATCAGGAAAAAATAGCACAAAAGGTGCTCTTCACGAAGGATTATGCGCGCAAAGAGAATTTAGGATTTGTTCAAATTTGATTTTCCTCAGACCTTAGACATTTTTAAATACTTTCTAGATTTTGTAAAGTCTTCCAGCCCTATAAATCCTTTTTCCTGACATTAATCAATGTCGTCTTTTGTTGTACGATTTTCCAGTGTTAACACACTCTATGGAACCACCACATCATGCATAGAATTACTTCTCCGTATCACTCGCAGGCGAACAAGCAGGTCAAAAGTACCAATAAGGTCATTGAAGCAATTTTGACCAAGAAAATTTCGACACATCAACGGGACTGGGCTACTAGGCTACCAGAGGCCTAGTGGGATTATCACACAACTTAGCAAAATACTACTGGATATTTTCCGTACCAACCTGTATTTGGAAAGGAACCTATTTTTCATATCGAATTTGAAATAAAGACTCTTAGAATAGCTCAAGAAGTGGGACCAGACTTGACGGAGGCTCAAACTGAAACACTTCAACAGATAAATGAATTAGATGAAGCCTAGTTACTTGCTCTACAATGTAACACAATCATTCAACAACAACGGTCTAAGTGGCATGACAGCCTTATCAAGAAGAAGACATTTCAGGAAGGAGACTAGGCACTCCTCTACGATTCCATATTTCAAGACTTCCTGGGTAAATTACAAACAAGATGGCTTGGCTGACATGAAATTCAGGAAGTGCATAACAATGGCACCCTCACTTTGTCCACCATAGATGGTTCTCGCTCTTTCTTTCGAGAAAATGGACATCGAGTACGTATTTATCATAAATCACTCAAAAAGGAGTTTTTTTTCCAACAGGTACGTGACAACCCCGCTATGCAAATTTTAGCTGCAGGGAGTAATGACCCGACAAATTTACTTTCATGAAAATCTGTTTCCTTTCAGTTTGTAAATAATCTAGATTTTTCTTGCAATTGATTGTAATTTTCTATTTTTAAATAAGCATCACTGTACAAATGAAAAATCCCCCTTGTTTTCCTTTATTTCCTTCTTTCACTTTGGCGTGTTTTTTTTGTTCAATCCATTAAAAAACTATTGTTCAGTCAATTGAAAAACTACTGTTTGATCAAACGAAAAATTGATTTTTATTTTGCATGTTTTTTTTGTTCAGCCAATTGAATAACTGTTGTTCAGTCAATTGAACAGTTGTTATTCAATCAAATGAAAAACCGATTTTTCTTTTGCGTGTTTTTTTTGTTCAGTCAATTGAAAAACTACTGTTTGATCAAACGGAAAATTGATTTTTATTTTGCATGTTTTTTTTGTTCAGCCAATTGAACAACTGTTGTTCAGTCAATTGAACAATTGTTATTCGATCAAATGAAAAACCGATTTTTATTTTGCGTGTTTTTTTTGTTCAATCAATTGAACAAGTGTTATTTAATCCAATGAAAAACCGAATTTTCTTTTGTGTATTTTTTTCAATCAATTGAAAAACTGTTGTTCAATCAATTAAACACCTGTTGTTCGAGCAAACGAATAGCCTATTTTTCCTTTGTGTGTTTTTTCTATTCAATCAATTTTCTTTTTGTTGTTCAATAAATTGAACAGTTGTCGTCCAATCAATTGAACAACTACTATTCGATAAAACAAACAACAAATTTTTATTTTGTGTGTTTTTGTTGTTCAATCAATTGAACAATTGTTGTTCAATCGATTGAACAACTGTTGTTCAATCAAATGAACATTCGATTTTTCTTTTGTGTGTTTTTTTGTTCAATCAATTAAACAATTGTTGTTCAATCAATTGAAAATTTTTTGTTTGATCAAATGAACAACCGAGTTTTGTGTGTTTATTTGTTGTTCAATCGATTGAACAACTTTTGTTCGATCAAATGAACAACTATGTTTTTATATGTAATAAATAGTTGTTCAATAAGATGAAATTTTGCGATTTTTGTTGCCATTTAATTATTTTCTTCATACATTATTTCATGAAAATCATCTTGTTGGATGAGGAATGTGTACTTAGGAAAGAGAAAAACAATGATACTAATAACATTATGATTTTTTTTACCTTTTATGGGTATCTTTATCTTCGCACATTGATATGGTTCATCTATACAATGGCTTGCTGGATATCTCCTCTTTAGACATATTATAAATAATTCATTATCTTAATACCATGTTGGCTTATCTTCTTACACTATCAATGGATGATCCTCTTTGGCATGATGACTTAGGAATAAGGGCATAATTTTTACTGGTATTTTTTTACTTCTCCCACCATCCCTAACTCTTAAGGAGTTAGTGAGCCTCCCTCATTTTATGATAAAAAAATAAGAAAATAATATGAAAATATTCTTAAAGAGGATAGGGGGTCTCATCATGGGACAAATTACTGTTATGCGGATTAATCCCTCTTGCGGACAAGAGATATCTCCCTAGTATTCAATGAATAGCTACAAACAAACATCCATTTCGAAACCTTTTTCTCTAGATTAACCGCATTTCAGAATTATTATAAGAATGTAGAGAGGACATGCCCCTACCTTGAAATCCAACGTTTGATGCAATATTTTGTCCCATTGCTCCAAAGTGGCTTCTTCAATAAGTATAACCTATAATCAAAGACAAGACAAAAGAATAAAAGCGTCTGCAACATAAAATAAATAAGAAAAGTTAACCCGACTTAGTGATCAAGGAGTCTAGGTATTTATGTTATCTCAATAAGCATAAGAAAAACTCAATGAGAAAAAGAGATCCATATGTATTATCTTGAATAAAACGAGTAATCTTACAACCTGATGCCTTGATGTCATACAGATTTCTCCAGGGTCCTGAACAATCGTTTCTCCTTTAGTTTGATAAGACTTCCTCTCTAAATACCAGCATGGAGTTATGGACATAAGGGTGTAATCATTCTCGTGCCAGCGACAACTAGTGTAGAAAGTATGCACTCTCGGGAATTCTCTTCAATAATTACCTTTACAATCTATTCAGCATCTACCATCTACCCTTGAGCCTAAAACTTGAGCTCAATTTATAGGGAAATGGAGGTAGTTTCAGTTCTATGAAGAGGGGGATGGATTCCTCTAGTGAAGGGATTTGAGCTCCATGGACCAAGGGATAAGCTCCATGAGTGGAGGGATAAAGCTCAAACTGATCGCGACTCTAGAAGATTCCATTTGGGAGAATATTCGACCAATTAGGCTTCTAAAATTTACTTTTTCTTTTATTTGACTTTTTACGGGGGTCCGCAGGTAATAGTGAAAAAATGTGCAGGAGTTGCTGCAATTCATAGACCAAACATCCGCAGACCCGTAGGAAAAGGATAGAAAAATTGCGGAGTTAGACTTTTAAGGGTTTTACAGAGATTTTATCCAATTCCAAGACTTGATTTAGGAACATTGAGTTTTTTGACTTCTAAGGGAACATGATATAGGTGGTGATAGAATTATATGGACAGTCAAATTCATGGTGAAAAAATTACATGTAACAGATTGCCCCCAAAAGTGCAAAGTCTGAGGTTATTCTGAAGAGTGAAGTGCTTTATAATTACGAAGATTGGATTAGAGACACCAGTCAAAAACCTGTTAAAAAATTCAATGCAAACATATATATATCATCACTGAGGTAGGCATTCCCTTACTTAGATCAAAACTAACTAAATGTTCTGGTACAGATATGGTTTCAATTTTACATCAAAGTAGACACAGTATGGGTGCAACCATCTGTCATGAGTAGTCTACAGTATCAAAAAAAAAAAAACTGCTCGTAGCCTAAATGGTGGAAACTAGATCCAGGGTCTTGATTTCTGCTTCCCAAACTAGTATGAATCTATCCATGCGATTGATTGTGTCGAAGTCGAACATGGTAGAAACCACTTGATAACCGGTCAGTGATGTGAACTGTTAACAAGTGTGAGAGAAACCACCAATAATTACAATGGTTCTCAAAGTACTCCAGTACAATATATCAAGTGTGAATGAATGATTTGCAGTCGAACACTCATATAACCATTCAATCGAAGGTCAATGATGCAACCTGTTGTCGAAAATGAGAAATCTGCCATTAGGGTATTAAGATCCCAAGGTACTGATAGGATTCTAGATCAACTTTCTAGATGATGAGCTGATGTCGATAGAAAGTGATTCGTCGTAAGAAAGCCTACGACACAAAACCATTATATCAATTTTTGAAGAAATTTTTGCAAGGACTCAATCATGGATGGTCAATATGAATGGAGACAAATGTTTGAAATGAATGGTTTATTTTAACTCTCTCTTGAACACATAATGACACTGCATATGGTTTGGCAACATTTGACCTAAAGCTAATAATTAGAAACCAACTGAAGACTATCAATGTGGTTCGATTAACTGTTAGACAAAGGATTTCCCAACCCAAGTACAAGTGTGACAAAGTGTAGTGTTCAAGAGTGGCATGCTGCATTCTAAAAAAGGGGACAACTAGATTCTTTTTCTCTCTTTTCCCCCCACCATTACTGGCAAGTACCTCTTTATTTTTGACAAGCTTGAGGAGGATAACATATTCTTGTTTGTATAAGCTCATCCTTTGAATGAGTCCACCTTAGTATTAAAATCGAGCATTAAGAAGGAGTGGTTCGGTCCTATTTGTAATCGACGGGTCCTTTACTGTTAAATTTTAACGAGTCTAGTATAGGAAGTATGAAGAAAAACATAAGTAAACTCCATGGTTGTTCTTTTTCATAAATTTAATCTCTCAAGCCCAAAAAGGGATAAAATATTGTAGGAGAGAACTCTATTGACCATGATTATTCAACGTATACCTTTTTCGTAATTAGTCCATTTCAGTCCGGAAAAGGGGTAAACTTATACTGAAGGGACGATTGTTCATTTACTTTAACAAGTTCGAATAGTCAAGTATTCAGCGATATTTTCATATTTAGAGAGTTTGAAAAGGGCTTAAAAGAGAATTCCAGGGTTTCACTTTTCGCATTTTTACAAAGCCCGAAAAAGTGATAAAAGTATACTTAGTATCAAAATAATTCTTTTCACCAAAAAATCATATATCCTGCACAAAAACTCAAAAGATTACACATACCTATTTTGAAGAAGTAAAAATATTAAAAAATGACCTTTTAAAGTGAAATATAAATAAAATATATATTTTATTCATTTAAAAACTATAAAAAGGAGTTAAACAAAATCATTTTCACCTTTTGTGTTCAGAGCAGTATATTGAGAGCTTTTGGCTAAAAAATTTCGGAGCAGATATCAGGAGAACCGACCGTCCATTCCTCGAATCATCAGAACCAGGTAACCACATCATCTTAATCTTCATTTATATCCATTTAATTTTTATTTTTGAGTCTTAATATCATTTTTTAGGAGGAATTTGTGTTTAAAATGCGTCGTCAGGGGTCCTTAGGTAATTCACGTGATAACTGCAAACGATGATAATTAAAAAAAAAAAAAACTATTGGTCTGTCGCAGGTTTTGTGGGGAGCGCATGCGGACGTCCACGTTGTTTGCACACAAAACCTGCGGAGGCGCCGTGAAAATTTTAAAATTAAAAATTTCTCTTAAAAATGGTTCAATTTTTACATCCAAATGGTTTTTAACTGTTAAATGTGTTGATTTTAGGTTGTTCAACCATGTTGGAGTGGTGAGAACATGAAGATGATCTCATAGAAAATGAAGCTATGGAATATCCCACAACAATATGTGCACTGAAAAATTGTGGTTTATATAAATTCTGGGCTATCCAAGGAATGAAGGCACAAGTGGAGTTAATGATATGGCTCATAAATTCATGGGAGGCTCAAGACCAATGATTTATAATTGGTGACCACTGGCTTGAAATTGAGCTAGAGAACATTTATTTCCTTACCGGATTGTTCTGGAGAGGAGGAAACATATCCTTATTTGGGGCCAGACAGGCAGGTCTTCTCGTCGCTAGATACAAAGAACAATATTGCAGCATTGAGGCATACTTAAAGGATAGTCACATAGATATTAAAACTATCTTATGATTGGATCTCAAAGTGATAGCATTTACAGTAACCAGATCGTGCGGGAGTGCAGCTCTGCATGTGGCCACTAAATCACAAATGCAGACCATAGTATAGTGTTTCAGAGGGACCATATTTAACTGGTGCGAAGGAATATTGGCCAATATGAAAGGCCAATTAACTAGAGCAAAGAATGTGAAGTTGAAAAACTTCATATATGGTGCCATTCTCATTTCATTTGCTTTAGAGAGAATCCCACTTCTCACTCCTCAGCTGATTCCAATAGATCATGGGGAACCTCAGATGGTACGTTGTGTGGCATTAATGGCTCACCATGGTGGAGATGGTAGTTCAGCGGTTCGGTTTACTCTGGCATACTTTATGTGGCTTCGGAACCAGGTCTTCACCATCGAATATTTTCCTTATGCAGGAATGGATCATAGGGGTGATCCTGAAATGTCTTTACCTCTAGGGGAACAGTGGGACGAGACAGGTAAGAGAATTATTTGATATTTTTAATCTATTTTTTATTTTATTTTTATCATCCAATATAGACAAAAATATTTAAATGTAGATGTCGGTCCACGATGACCAGCAACACTTTGCCGCTTTGATAGGCGGGAAGCACAACCTGTAGCACCTCCACAGGACCAGGAAGTAGAGATCCTAGCAGAAATGGAGCACAACCTTGAGAGGTTGACCATAGATATTCCTGAGATAGGAATAGATGATATCCCTCTTAGGCTTCAGAGACACGTGATAGGTGTTCCGGGACCATTTAGGATATTTCTGCGCAAGGTGGTGCATGCTATAGTCTATTACCATGATCATCATCATGGATAGTGGATGATCGTTGTAGATTGACATTTTTTTGTTTTTTTGTATTAGTATCTATTAGATCATAAGGTGTTTGGACCTATGATCATAGATGATGTAATATTTTTTGAACACAAACCTATCTATGCTAATGACATTACTACTTTCTCTGAGTATCTTGTTCAACATGGATTGAATGTTGTTTTGGTTTACTTTGTTAATGTTGCAAATGTCTATTTAGAACACGATTAGCTAATGCATCAGCCAATGTGTTTAAATTTCTTGAAATATGTTGATATTTGATATAATCAAATTGTTGTTCCAAGAGATGAACCTTCAAAAATAATCTCAATAACACTGGATTTCTAATTGCATAAACCCTGTTTAAAATTAATACAATGAGTTGTGAATCTAACCTAATGATCAAACATCGAATACCAAATAAAATGGCATCAAATAATAACTCAATGACTGTGCTATATTATACAATATTGTTCGTTTTTCGACCAAGGCATATCCCATGAATAGAAACTAACTCATCAGTGGGTGAATAGATAACCCAAGCCGCATAAGATATATTCCGTGTACTACGACAGGCACCATCAGCAAAACCAATGTATGTTTGAAGGGATTTCGACATTTTCAATATAAAGAGTAATAAATATAAGAGTGATAGTAGTAACAAAAAAACTAATATAGGCACACTTATCTAATCTAAGGCACACTATTCTAAAAAGCAACTATTGTACAAGAGAGATCTCCACATGAAAGTCAAGAATAATATCTCTTAAGATAAAGACCATTTTTGGGCTTATCTAAAGAGACCTCATCATAATAAATTAATTCATAGGCTCCTTTTGCAAGCACATGCTTGATAATGTAGGGACCATGTCACATTAGTTCGAATTTTCCAGCACCTAGGTTATCATTAGCTTGATCATATACTAAAACTAGGTCACCTTTTGAATAAACACGAGGATTAACACTTTGATCATACTGAAATTTCACACATTTCTTATGAGCTTTGGTAGCCAATACAGTGGTGCGCCGAGTCTCATCTAATTGTGCTAAGTATAGAAAGTGTTTTTCCTCTTCAGAGGTAGTTGGTAACAACTCAATGGCTAATTTGAGTGACGGTATTTCGCATTCAATGGGTAACACAGCTTCTAAACCATAGACAATTTGAAAATCAGTGAACCCTGTAGTAGTTTTTGTAGAGGTTCGGTATGCCCATAGTGCGAAAAAAACATAGTATACCAATTTGATTTGTGAGTTCCGATAATCTGTTTAATCATGGTGGTTAAAAACTTGTTGATGACATCAACTTGAACATTAGCCTATGGGTAATATGGAGTAGAATTATCATGGCCCAGTCCAAGTTGATCGGAAAGTTAGGTCATTATAATATTTCAAAAATGACTCCCATGGTCTGTGATAATATCTTGAGGCACACTGATCACATGATTGAATACGAAAGTAGCTTCAATTTTACCATCTGTCGTGAATGTAGGCATCGCCCTGGCCCATTTGGTAAAGTAATATACAACGAGAATGAATATATGCATGCCCCCCGACCGAGTGAGGGTTACATGTAATGAAATCAATTCCCCATTTCACAAAAGAACAGACAACAATGATTGGGTGAGGAGGATTTGGGGGTGTACGCATATTTCGATCAAAAATTTAGTAGTTGTGGCATTTTTGTACTGCAATGACGCAATCTTTGAATAAGGACGGAAAAAAATAACCAACGCGCAATATATTTTGGGATGTGGAAAAACCAAATATATGAACACCACACGCTCCAAAGTGGAAACCATTCAAAACCTTTTCAACCTCTTTGTGAGTTATAAAACATCGAAAAATAGAATCTACACCACGATGATAAAGAGTGTCTCCAACAATATTGTATTGTTGGGATTGATATCAGATTCTCCGTCGATCTGATAGTGAAATCTCAAGGTGAAAATTTTGGATTTGAATATATATAATGATATCTCCATACCATGGATATAATGTACTGATGAGAAACAGAGATTCATCTGTGATGGGATTCTCTACCATGATTTCTGTCTTAGTATTGGGAAAGTCACACATAAGCTCAGCAAACTCTAGTGATTTATTTGACTTAGATTTCTCTAATTCCAAATCAAACTCTTGTCAGATAACAATACATTTGGAGTATTTGACCCAAGTAATTTTTTTTTCAAGATATACATAATTGAGTTGTAATTAGATATCACAGTTGTTTTACGTAACAATATGTAGTGACAGAATCGTTGGACAACTTGGAATGCTACCAAGGCCAATTTCTCCACATGTGAATATTTGATTTCCATCCGGTTGAGATTCTGACTTAAATAATAGATCACATGCTCATTGTGAGATTCATCCTCTTGAACTAAAACAATTCCAGTGGTGGAATCAGAGGCAGATAAGTATAAAAAGTAGTCCTGGTGGTAATTGGGTGGATGCAATAACGGTGCATGGGTAAACGCGTGTTTTAATGCATCAAAATATTTATCAACAATCTCATCCCAAATAAAAGGAACACTTTGTTTCAACATCTGGTTAAAACCTTTTGTTAACTCAACATAATTTGGAATAAACCTACGTAAAAAAATTTCTTTCTCTTTCAAAATTTGGAGTTGGCGAAGTGTGGAAGGAGGAGGTAAGTTGATGATGGCCTCAAACTTTGAGGGGTTGACATGAATTCCATCTTTCGAAACAATGAATCCTAGTAATCATCCTGATTGCACACAAAAAACACATTGGGTTCAAACGAATCTTTTAATGCCTACATCTCATGAAAATAGCTCGTAAGTGTGTAGGATTATCGTCCTTGCTTAAAGAATGAGTAGGTAAGTCATCCAGATAAGGCTGTACAATATGTTTGATATCATGAAAAGCATAAGACATAGCCCTTTGAAAATTTGCACCAACATTTTTTAATATGAAAGGTAATTTGCAATTAGAAAATGTTCCGGAAGGACATATAAACGTTGTTTTTGGTTGATTGGCAGGGGGTATGTTGATTTGATTATAACCAGAAAATCCATCCATAAATGAGAAAATTTCATTTATGGCACAATCATCGATAATTTGGTCGATATAGGGGGTAGGATAATTGTATTTTGGACATGCTTTATTAATATCCCGATAATCGACGCATACTCGTATAGTCCCTTGTTTCTTTGTAATGAGAAATATATTAGATACCCAATATGTCAATGGAATTGGATAAATAAATCATGCTAGTAATAACTTTTCAACTTCAGCCTTGATAGTTGTAACTTTTTGTGGATGTATTGGATGTAATATTTTTCTAATAGGCTTGACATCCGGGTACATCTTAATTTCATGAATGAAAATCTTAGGATCGATTCCTGGCATTGCTTCTTAAGACCAGGAAAATATGTCTCAGAATTCTTGAAATAGGGTTTTGTAAGTGTTAATATCTTCCATCATACAAGAAGCACCTATATGAATGTTTTCAATAATTCCAGGTTTAACTGATATGTCGATAGGAACTATTGTAGAAATATTTCCCAAATTAGTCTTAGAATTTGAATGTGTAATCGATATGGGATTCTGTGGTTCCTCAGCATAATAAATTGTAAAAATAGACAAAAAATTGTTTTCAAACCTATCAAGATCAGGTAAAAATGAAGACCTATGATGCAGATCATTCTAGGTTAATTCATCCAATGACAAAAATTCGCGAATACTTTCATTAGTGTCAAACACATGTTGAAAGGGATCAGAAAGTGATGTCAACTCTGAGCTTGATAGTGAAGAATATTCTTTGGTGATCACATTCATTTGATTAGGATTAGTTGAAAGTGTGTCATAATACAATTGCAATGCTACATATGTCACTTCAAAAGGACTCAAAGGTATCTCTCCATTGAAAGAATCTAGTTCTGATTCTAAAGGCACTACCCAAGTGTCATCAAATGGTATAGTGCTTGATGAGATCATATTTATGTTGGAAATGGTGCACAGTACATTGGGTGGAGGTATAGAAAAATTTCCCATGAGAGCGGAATCCTTTACTAATCCTACACCGACATCTTTGTATGGGATAGTCATTTTTCCAACATGTTGGATATTGTATGTAGAAGCAAGGTCTGATGAATAATATGAAAACTAATCGGTTTTCAAAATCCTTCCTTTATGAGGAAACATGATTACCTGGAAGACTAACAAAACAACAGTAGTCATGGCATAAGACCAACTACGACCCAAAAGAAGGTTGTAATCAAGAGGGGAATCAACAACTTCCACATCTATATTAATGATTTTTCCTTCTACTTCTATAGGTAGATCCTGGAGTATTCCTTAAGGATGAAATCATGTTTTGTCAAAGGCTTTAAGGATTGTCGGGGATTGGTTAATTGTTAGAGAATTGAGATTTTTCCAACAGTTTAACAACATTATACACATGGATGCTACCTCATCAATAACAATACGAAAAACGCGTCTGGATTTGACTAATACTAGAATCTGAAAAGCCATCTAATGAGGGAGTCTCGGTGTAAAATTTTTGAGATAAAATACCTGAGGATAGAATCCTGAAGATCGATAGCTCTGATAGCTGATAATAGTAATTTCCTTTGTGCTGGACATGATTGTAGCACTTCTAAGGCCGACATTGTTGAAGGGGATATCGCCAAATCTTCAACAATGTTGTAATTCTGAGTAGCTCTCGCGTGTGGATTGAAAGCTGACTTCGAAGTACACCTTTAGCAGGAAGTTTAATCACTAGATTAAGATTAGGTTTCTTTATTTGAAGTGGTTCAAAAACTGAAGGAGGTATAGCTGGTGTTTGATTAGAATTTTCTGTCTCTTTACCAGTTACAGGATTTTTAGTTCCATAGTCTTGAGATCGTGTCGCAACCATAATCTGAGACATCATTAAAAATATTTGCCAATGAATTTGAAGAAGATCCTATCATTTTAATATCTTGACTAGGAAAAGGATCCTTCAAGACAGCAGGTGAACCTTTGACAAACTTGGAGACCTTGGACCAATGCGAAGACTCTTTCGTATAGTGATCCTCGTCACAGATAAGACAAGGATAATGAGGCTTTCTTTTTTCATCATCTGGTTCATTCTTTTCAGTTTCATATTTGGGAGATGTATTTTGTTTGTTTTTATTCTTTCCTTTCTTCTTATTACCAGTTTTAGATTTAGCTATAGATGATTCCACAACATGGATGTCGGCAGAAGTTTCAAGGGAAGAATCTCCTTTCTATGAATCTAGTAAAGTTATAATGGGAGAATTAATTTTGGATGACTTATTCTTACTCTTGTTAGTGCTAACTGAACCAATTACACTATATGTCGCATGAGAACTAGAAGGAGTTACAGTTATTTGACCTGGACGCGGAAAGTTAGGAACTTTTTCATATAAAGTACCAGACTGTGTATATACAAGGTCTAAGTACTATGCTTGAGCTATGACTTGTTCTTCCGTAACAACACCTCCCTTAGCCACATCTTCAGTGATCTTTGGAAGCAATGATTTGATAAACCATTCTGCCAAGATTTGATCCAGAATAAAAACTTTCACTAAATGTCATCTACATCTCCATTCATGTATTTGATATGAAATGTATGTAGACGTAGATTATTTTAATGAAGCTAAGAGTTCTGTGCCATTGTCGTAATGGATTGGCAACTGAAAGTGTTTCAAGAAAGTTGTTTCTAACGCATTGAAATTGTTGAATGAGCCACATAGTAGTTCAATATACCATTTTGCAGCGAAGCCTATCAATGTTCTTTGAAACATTATTAATCGAATGGAATCATTAATTAAAGAGTTGCATGCACACCAAAGGTGGTAATTCATGACATTATTTGAGGGGTCTTCTCCTGATTTACCGTTGAAATTAGTAATATCATTGGGAAAAGTATTCGACATTGGTGGCCAAAACATAAGATAATAAATTTGATCGTTCGTTAGGCATGAAAAATATGGTAAATCCAAAGTTGCAGTGAATGGTAACCGACGGTTAGGGTCCTGTTGAGCAAACTGATAACCTTGAGGAACTATACCAGTACTAGGAGGAGGATATCCAGGGTAACCTGGAATAACCCGTGCAGTTGGGATTGGAATGCCTCCCGGATAACCAGGGTTAGCCATAGCATACTGAGGTTGATTTGGTATCTGATATGTGTAACCAGGGTACGATTGATGCTGGTATACTGGAGTTTGTGCTACAGGTCCATATTGATGCTTCCCTTGATACGGTTGATAGAAAAATTGACCTGTATAAGGTTGGATTGTTACAATTGTACTTGTACTAGTTTGTCCTGCAGATGTCTAAATAGTAGTCTGAACTGTGGGTCTAGGTTGATGAGAAGTGACTTGAGGGTTTGGTTGTGATAGTTGAGGGGCTGTAGAAATAGGGGCTGCAGAAATTCCAGGGATAGGTGTGGTAGGTTGTTGAAAAAAAGTTGATGCAACAGTTTGGGGGTGGAGTTCTAGGTGTACTTGGACCAAGTTGCTGAATAATACTAGGTGCAAATACCTGAGGTATAAATTTAAGCATAGTTTGGATAGGTTTTTGGATTTGAGTGTAAGAAATTGGCTGACCAGGATAATTATAAGGTACTTGCATTGTAGGTTGCAAATTCTGTTGATTCAAAAATGGATTCCACACTATGTTTACTCCAGGATAAGGAGCTCCCATTAAAGGTTGTGATGCGTAAGATGGACCATAACCAGGTTGATAATTTGGATCGTAATTTTGATAGTTTGTTGGATAATTTCCACTAAAATATTGACCTCCTTGAAACAATTGTTGGTCGTGATAAAAATGCGGCCCTAAAGGAGGCTGTTGTCCTTGGAAAGACTATGTCCCTGGAATAGGGTATTGTCCTTGAAGAGGTTGTGGCCCTGGAATAGAGTACTGCCCTTGAGTTTGATATTGTCCTTGAGGTATGTACTACCCTTGCGGTAAATACTTCCCTTGAGGTTGCCCCCCGGGCAGTAAATTACTACCTTGAGGGTGCTCCGCAGGTGGTAAATTACTACCTTGAGAATCAAGGTTAGGAATATTTCCAGACATCATGTTGAATTATTCCATGTTCAAGTTTTAGGTATGAGATTCATTAGGACCAGGTGATTGTACTAGTTTTTTGGGAGAGGTGGATGCTCCTGAGAAAGTATCAAAAAGCGACTGGTATTCTGAAGGAACAAATGGACCACCATATAAAAATGTTTCTGGCGATGAAGAAAACATGGATGACTCACCATACATGTTTAATGAAGGTCTGTAATTACCTTTGGGTATGGTGTAAAAAGGAATACAGGGTGGCGAATAATTAAGACCAATATTATGTAGAAATTCGATTAACTAAGAATAAAAAGCATCTTGTTTGAAAGGGCTATAGTAGTAAATCGATTCACTTTTCCTTAGATCTAAAGATTCTTGATGTGAAGGAAGTATAACCTTTTCTTTTGTGTCAGTAATCTCTTTGATACTAATGAGGCCATGAGGAAGGTTCTCAGTGATGTGAAGCTTCACTCGAGGTGAATGAGGATGACCAAGGGTTTGGGTGATGAACTCCGAAGCAGGCTCATATGTATCAGGTTCAGTTTCAAGTTCAAAAATTTCAGGTTCAGTAGCTAATAATTCACTAGTTGTCGAAGCAAGTTCAACTAGTTTAGAAATTTCTAGTTTTCTTTGACAAATTTCTCTTTTTTGAGGTTGATCTACTTCGTAATCAGGATTTATAATTATAGATTTTTCCTCTTGTTCAATTGTAACGGTCCCTGATAGTTGGCCTCTCTCATATTTAAGCTTTTCTAATTGATTTGGTGTGTACTCAGGGGGTTTCCCCTGCATTCTATGGGATTGTCTTGGTAATTCAAACATGGTTAAAAGTTCAACACATGAAATCAAACAAAATTTCAAAAAAATAGACCTAAATTCGCTAAGGAATCAATTAAATCGAGCACACGCCTACAAAATCTAAGAGACAATCCACACATTAACAATATGTTTCCACACTAAAAACACTAGTTGGTGATGAAATCCAATGCCATAGAATTCTAATGTGGAAAACTTGGCGGTTGGAACAGTTACCCCGAAAACCTAATTAATGAAACATTATAGTGCAAGTCCCTTCACTTATGCCATCTCAAAGTGAAGAGTACCCTCTGGAAAATCCAAGTGAGTCTAGCCGACATCTGTTTCAGGTACTGTGGGACCTTCCCTCCACTGTCACCTTGGGAAAAATCCTGAAGATTATAGTCACTAATATCACCAACGAGAACAAATGTACCTGGGGGAACATTCTACGATCCAATATACACGCAAGGGCAGAGTATCAATCTCAATCCCCTTGAAGGCTCCTTGATATGATAAATCCAATGTTTTCCAACAAGTGACCCTAGGCTCCTCGACAATGGTTAATCTGAGTTTTACCTTTTGTATTACGTGCACATCTGCTATCTTTCCCAATGAGATAGGTACAATTACCTCACTGGTTAAACATGATCTTGTGCTTGACTCTTTTAAGAAGAGCTTCCCAGAGCACAAATGTTACAATTGGATTTTCCTACCGCAAGAATCTACTTGCTTGTTTAAACTGTTTTGGAATGTTAATTACAACCTGTTCCAAAACACTAGCCTAAGCTATGTTGGTGGAATGAGCCCTAGAAAATGTAAAATACCTAGATTGATTTTACTAATGCATAGTTTTTAATTTGGTTGTTGCTTAAAAAAAAAGGTATGGAGTTGAAACTTTAATGATGTTTGTGAACTGACTCAAAAATACGCTAAATGCATCTAAATGAGAAGTGAAACTCTTTCTTTTCAATGAATCTTATTTAAGGGAAATATTGAGAGATTTAAAAATATTCTAAGCACCAATTCTTTCATTCAGAAACAAAATTATTGAAAATAAGACGATTTCATAGAGAAATCAATTTGGAAGAAAGATCAGTTACTCTTTTGAAATGAAATTCCTTGAAAAATCAAATAAAAAACTACAATGAAATTAACAAACCATTTCCAAAAGAAAAAAATATCTAAAAAATCTAAAAACATAAAATTCAAAATCGAAGAAAAATCTAATTTTGAAGTCTATCTAAAATGTTTGAGGATGCCTTCTCCTATTTTGTGATCAGACTAAGAAAAATCTCTACTTATTTTAGCAGAAATGAAAACATATAAAAATGCTTTGGTGTGATATCAAGCTTTAGTAAGCTAAAATATCTCTCAAATTTGCAAATGAAAAAGTAATCAATTTCATAAAAGAAAGGTTTGCAATGATCTGAATGGCTCAGAAAGAGAATATCATCATACCAGTAAGCTGAGGTAAATGAAGGTATCTTATATGGAGCAGCAATAAATTAGTGAAAAAATTCACTTAAAAGATGCAAATAGGATGAGAAATCACATAAACGCAAAAGTTGCGGAAAAGAAATTCTTACACAAGATTTGACAGCTAAGATAGACTAGGGAAAACACAAAGAATCAGGTGATCTGGCTCTAAAAAAAGAATTCTATTTTTTCAAAAAAAATCTAGGGGTCTGCAGTTTCTAATGGAAAACAGAGCAGACCCACATTGTTTTGAACTAAAACCTACAGAGGTTACCGCACTGTTTCCTACTAAAAACCGCGGAGACAAGGAAAAAATTTGTAAAAATAAATAATCAGTTTTATTTTTTAGGGATTATTAAAAGTTATCTACCCAACCCATTCTCAGATAAGTCAAAATCAGAAAACTCTAAAAATTCAAACTGAAAATAAATAAATAAAACTAAGTTCTATCCCTAGTGGAGTCACCATTTTGTTATGTGGATTAATCCCTCTTGTGGATAAGAGCGATCTCCCTAGTATTCAACGAATAGCTAGAAACAAAAATCCATTTGGAAACTTTTTTCTCTAGATTAATTGCATTTCAGAATTATTATAAGAGAGTAGAGAGGACACACCCCTACCTTGAAATCCAACGATCGATGCAGTATTTTGTCCCGTCGCTCCAAAGTGGATTCTTCAATAAGAAGAACCTGCAATCAAAGACAAGACAAAAGAATCAAAGCATCTGCAACATATAATAATCTAGAAAAGTTAACCCAACTTAGTGATCAAGGATTCTAAGTATTGATGTTATCTCAATAGGCATAAGAACAACTCAATGAGAAAAATAGATCCATATGTATTATCTTTAATAAAAAGAGTAATCTTACAACCTAATGCCTTGATGTCATACAGATTTATCCTGGGGTCCTGAACAATCATTTCTCCTTCAATTTGAAAAGCCTTCCTCTCTAAATACAGGCATGGAGTTGTGGACATAAGGGTGCAATCATTCTCATTCCAACTACAACTAGTGTATAAAGTATGCACTCTTGGGAATTCTCTTTAGAAATTACCTTTACAATCTATTCAGAATCTACCATCTACCCTTGAGCCTGAAACTTGAGCTCAATTTATAGGGAAATGGAGGTAGTTTCAATTCCATGAAGAGGGGAATGGATTCCTCTCATGAAGGGATTTCAACTCCATGGACCAAGGCATAAGCTCCATGAGTGGAGGGATAAAGCTCGAACTGATCCCGACTCTAGAAGCTTCTAGTTGGGAGAATATTCGACCAGCTAGGCTTCTATAATTTACGTTTTCTTTTATTTTAATTTTTACGAGGGTCTGTGTTAAGGTATAAAAGGTTTCTTTTTAACGCCTATTTATCCTACATTAATCATCAATCCAGGTATGAATTTTTGTTTCAAGAGTGTACTCATTCTGAGGCTGCAATTCAATCTAAGAGTAATGCCTTGCAATATGTAGTACAGTATTGTAAATACAAGAGTAAACGGATGCTTGGAAATGAAATATAACTACAATGACATGAACTTGAACGCTCTGAAATCCAATCATTCACCCAACAATCATTAGTCAAGGATGCAGTAATGATAACTCTTTCCTTTAGCAACTGATGTAATTGAAATCAAATGAAAACAAGATAATCAATCTGAGAACGAAGGTAGCAATAAACAGATGTCATTTATAGTTGATGATCTCGCATTAAAAAAATTAAATAGAAATGGAAATTGAACTAAATCACTAATGCTGCTAATGAAAGTAAACTAGGCAAGTTCTCAAAAGCAAAACCAAATATTTGCAGGAATGAAATAGATTGTCAACTAATTAACTGAAATGAACAGAAAATATGGAATTGAACAACAATAGAAATGAACAACAAACTTTATCTAAGAAAATTGAATAGAAAATCCTATCTAATGAAATTAAAAAGCAATCTCTAACTAATGGAATTGAATAGCAAATTCTATTAAACAACAATCAGCAATCAGAACGGAACAACAATTGGAATAGGACAGCTGCTGCTGAACAACAAAGCTCTGCTAAAATATAACAAGATAAGTAATACGAGGATTAAGATTCTTGTTAAATTAGAAAGGAACGACAACGCAATTCACCAATGTAACACACCAATATTATGAAGCAATTAAGTAGTAAACTATTAAACTTGAAAGCTGTAATGAAAACAAATGCAAACCATCACACAATGATAATTGAAAGACAATAATACAAAAAACAGATGGATCCACCAGGGCCGGGCCCTTAGCCACCAGTGAAACACCTCTGGGCTAATCCAGAGTCAAGAAATGGGATGGCAACTAGATCATGTATTAATCAGGAATAACAATGTTTACAACGGTCGCTCTCTGATCACAAGAGTCAATGAGAAATTGCAGAGTTACAAAAGGAGTTTCAATAATAATCGTTCTGTCCCCGATTTCTACAGGCACTACCTTTTATAACAATCCGGTGGAAAATACAAGAAACAACGATAGAATTTGAACAACGATTCCTCAGGATCGAAAGATCCTAAGGGATTCACTCATTTTTCTTCTTTTAGCTAATGCTTGGTCTTCTTAGGCTGTATTCGTGCTATTCCCTGCCTTACTTTAGTTGTGCATTCTGATTTCATCCTTCTTGTCTGGATATAGCTCTTTGCTAGAGGAACAATAGTTACTCTTGATTTAGCTTTGCCTTTCGAATGGTGGTTTCCCCCTTCATTTGTTTCCTGTTGAGAATAAAAGACAATTTTTAGCCAATTTTCACAATGAACATTAATCTTTGCAATTCTATCATAATCGTTCAATATATCATCTTTATAGAATAAAAAGAGCTATATTAAAAGGAAAAAAATAAATAAATGCATGGTGAATTCATACCTTTTCCAATGCTCAACAGTCCACAGGTAGTAATAGAAAAACGTGTGGGAGTTGCCACAATTTATATACCAAACATCCGCGGACCCACAGGAAAAGGCTAGAAAAAGTGCGAGGTAGACTTTTAAGGGTTTTATAGAGATTTTCTCCAATTCCAAGACTTGATTCAAGAACATTGAGGTTTTTGACTTCTAAGGGAACATGATATAGGTGGTGATAGACCTATATGGACAGTAAAATTTCATGGTGAAAAAATGACATGTAACACCTACCATGATCATAAGGAGGTAACAAGTGACATTCCCATAATGGCCACCACACCAGGGAAATGAACTTCTAGATAGGTGAGAACCATATGAAGGACGGGAGGTCTCATCACGAGCCAACTTGATCACTTTGTTAAACCCTTGTGAATGGAACAATGACCATATGGTTACCATGCCAACACAATGGTATTTCTATAGGAGTAAACAAATTATCTAAGTCCTAAACAGAGGATTTTGGCTCATTTTTTGGGTTAAAAGGCAACCTTGTCGAGGCTATGGACGCCTGATGGAAGCAGTGGCCCTGCTTGTGGTATTGGAGTTTCATTATGATAACCAATCATTCTATATTCATTTATTTTCTACTAACTCATTTCCAAAGATGAATTTACCATTTTAACAACGTTATATTTATATTAACCAATATGCATGGTAAACTACACTCTCATATGAATTCAATTAATTATGTCTGATCACTTGATATGAGCAGCTGTTATCATTCCTTACCTATCATGATTCTATCACATATTTCCATCAGAGAAAAAATCCTTTTATCATAATAATTATTTCTTCGTTTTCTCCTTTTTTGTTATTTCCCCACTATTCTTATGATTTATGCTGATTTGACTTATTTTTGCCACAATGTATGTTGTTCTCATTATTATTCCGCTGCATTTATGATCCTCAATGTCTTTCTTCTTTTTCTATGCTCTAAGGGCATGGACGCCCTTCTTTAATTGGATGGGGAAAGGTGTACATTATGAGCAAGCATGTGAACTAATTATTAAAATCCACCAAAACCTGCTAATGTGAAAAACATATATTATTGCATTTACATTCTAAAAAAAAAAAACAATTTCAAAGTATTGCATGAAGTATTTGTGTTGTTCCAAATTAAAAAAATATGTGAGAAGTGCATGCAGAAGTGTGAATTTGGCCTCTAAAGCACAATAAATATGGGTGGGAGTTCTATCTGCAACGAACCCACAGTACTCAATATCACAGAGCAGGCTCGCACTATTCTTTAGTGCATTGATTAGCTTCCATATCTAGACAAATTACAAGGATTTCACACTGAGATAACACTAGAATTCCTGAAGAACCTGCAGGATGGATATACAATTTTAAAGGGAAGAGATATAGTAGTGTTGGAAGCTGTAATAGCTGAGGTCTCTGGACTTCTAGCAGTAGGAACAAGGTGGACTAATAAGCACGTCCCCTTACACGAAGCAGTTTCAATGTTCCAGGACCCAAAAGAGAAATTGGTATGCAAAGGAAAAGGGATTTCCCCCTGCATCTTTGAAGGAACCTTGGCAAGAAATGGAAATCACCGTTCAGAAGTATATCACGTGTAACAAACGTCAAGACATGGAAAAACCCCAACAACTCAAAATTCTAGCCATACTCAAACAGAAAATTTTAGTTAATTTTCCATTATTTTTTAATTCCTTGTTGCATAAAATTTCTAGTCACGTTAGGAGGGCTAAGAATTCACATACAATTATCAGTTATCAAATATGATTGTCATTCATGAATTGACCAAGCATCAGTTAACTTGGGAAAACTTTGTAAATAATTTCCTAACCCCACCAGAAGAAAATATTGATAACAGAGAAATTGGGTAGCCGAGAATAGAGATATCAGTTCCAAAGAAATAAAGAAAAAATATGAATTATCCCTCGTCCTTGGGCCCGGTAAAATGAAGACACTCTGAAAGGTTAATTTCACGACAAGTTACCTCAACTTTGGCAGATGAGGAGGGCCATTCCATACACCTCCTATAAACATGCAAGATGAATTCATACAGGGATATGAGCAAGAAATGGCTCGAGTTCTAGAAAGTATGAGTGCATTCTGTGAAGAAAGGATCCATTTGAGAATTCAGAGGGACATAATTACCCCCTAGACCAGTCTGCCTCTACTAGCAGTTCTGGCCACACTGAGATTTTACCCTCTGCTGAAGAATTTTAGGATTCAATGGATTCGTCTCCCTTTGGTAATAAATATTTGGAAGAATAAATCCATACAGAGAGAGTTCCTGAAACTGAAAACCAGTCGAGAGATACTGTCCCATTGGACTAGGATACCGATATAGGCACCGTTGGCCCTCGTTTTTTATCTCTTTTTGTTTAGGAAATACACCTTATTTTTCCATATTATCCATCTATTTATCATCATATCCACCTTATATTAACCCAAATATGCATATACATGTATTTAATTTCTGTCTTTTCAATTATTAGATGTTTTTGTAAAAATTGAAATTTAAGTGCATTTTTGGACAACAACAAAAATTCCCGTAATAGCATTATGGTTTGCATATGTGCAGGACACTTGGGCTCGAGTTGGATATGTTTCTAGAAAGCTCGAGAACTAAGAATAATAGTACACATGTTGGCACAATCAGATTGAGCTTTAATAGGCCCAATCAAAGGCAGCCAAATAGGACCAGTCTTATGGAGGATCCCTAGAAACTAGGTCAAAACTCTTATTTTGTGGGATTTTCTAGATTATGATGGATATGATAGATGAATTCAACTTGATATTATAGGATAAGGATATTTATTTGACTTGGTCTATTTTAGATGAGTTTGTTATATATTTTATCTATTTAAGCCTCAAACTTTGAAGGCTTTGACATGAAAACGTGTATGACTTATTGTTATTATTTCTAATACTTGGAGACATAATTGAAGATCCGTTCTATAAAATTTTGATGTTGTTACATGCTGGTTGATTGATTGAAGTCTTAAGTATCTGAACTTACCTTTAGTGTGCGAGGCAAGGGTGGAGGGCCCCCACACTAAGCTAAGTGAACTTCTTAATTTATTTCGTAGCTGTAATTTCTGAATTAGTTTGCTTATGTTTTATTTTCTTATGTTGATTATTTTAAAGTATTGATGAATCTAATGATTATTCTTAACTTGCATATGAAAGGACAAAAAAGTGTTTAAGTTAAGCACTCTTTCTATCTAATCAATATTTTCAGTTAGAATTCATCTTTACATGCCTTTACATGTTTTTATTGCTGATGGATCTTAATCTTGTTTCTATTATGCATATGAAGAGACAAGCCAATATTTAAGTTAAATACTTCTTCTATCTGATTAAGAGATAAAAACTAAGATTCATCTTTCCTGCTTTTCTGAATTCTTGTTTTCACAATAGCATTGATGATAAATAAAATATATGATGAAGGATAACCAAGACCTCTTTCAATGAAGAGCCTCTTCAATTATTACTTCATGCATCTTAATCTATTGTTTAGTTAAGTAGTTTGATTTCTAATTACACATTTGAATTTAGAAATTATTTAAATTAGATTTATATTTGTAATATTCATTTCCATAATCATCAATAAACCATCTTCTGAATTGATCGCAACTGAAACTCATATACTTTGGGGATGCTTCTAAGTTCCACTAACCCGGATTGATAATAAATAATTGCGTTAGTTTACAACAGTAAATTGACCCAACAGGTACAACCCCTCTTGTACCTGAAGAAAAAAATGTCCCATTGGACCAAGATACCAATATAGGCACAACCCCTCTGGTGCCTAAAGAAAATACCGTCCCACTAGATCATGGCCTAGAAATTGGCACATCTTCTCTTGTGCCTAAAAAAGATACTCTACCCTCTTCTACTGAAAACCCTATAAGGAAGAAAAAATCAGTTAGGACTAAGTTGGGAAAGTTGTGCAAGAAATTGAAGAAAATAGTCAAGAATTAAGGGAATGGTTAAAAGAGGCAGATAAGGCATGGAAGCCTAAAATATAAGTACACATTTTTGAAACCCAAACGGACTTGGAGACACAGACAGAGGAAACATAGATAGATGAAACACCTTGTTATACTCCTCTAATAAAAGAAGCTACTATTTCAAGGCTTCAAAATGAATTGACACAGCCCTAGCAGGAGTTGGCCAAATATAAGAATGAAGTGGTGCCCTTACAGGTACATCAAGAGCTGTTGGATAAACTTAAAAATCTTGCTGCAACCGAAGATGAAACTTTCGCCAACCTCAGAGGCAAGTAGGAGAAGGTAAAGAAAAAACAAGCTCAACTTGAGGGAGCCATGAAGTAAACAAATACTATGTTATATTTTTACTCAGATGTTTTATCTGGCAGATCACCTACTACTAATTATGCCTTGTTTTTATTAGAGAGATATCTATTGCTTAAATTGAAATCCATTAGAGAAAGAAAGGCCATTGAATTTAAGACCACCACAAAATTTATCCAGTGTTGTGGGGAACAGAATGAGAAGGTTCAGTGCCTCCTATGTGAATTTCCTTTACACAATTTATTTTTGGAAGATGAGAGAGATAGTAACCCTGGTCCCTTCATTGGGGACGTCCAATTTCAAGCTTTCCTTTATTTTTTTGATAATCATATTAAATGGGCTAAGGCCTATAACACTTTTTAGATAAGGGAACATGGTTTGTATCTCTGGGTTAGAGGAGAACCCATAAAACCCCTGCATCTCTTCACCCAACATAAGAGATTCATGAAATAGGAAGGGTTATGGCTAAATTGGGGCCACTCCACAAAGACATTGTATAGGTAGGGAAAGAGTAATTTCAGGAGATTAGGTCAGATGCTTTTTCAGCAACCAAGTAAAGATGGCAGCCTTCCACTAACAATGTCAAAAATCAGGAGCCATTTAATTACAAGAACTTTAAAGCTACTGTTGTTTGTTTTAACACATACAACAACATAATTTTGCGCATGGGTCCTACATGGATAGGGTGCTGCTAGAAATGCCCTATAATATGGTACCCTCCTGAAGGCTATCACCATGACTATGATCGCCCAGAGGGTCATGTAAACTAGGATTTCACGAAGATCAAACAGAAACATGGTTTTAGATTATATAAGGAGGAAGTCTATCCTTCTTATTCCTTGACACTATTACACCTAAACCATCTCATTGCATGAGGACATGCAACAAGGTAATCAGGGGAGTATGTTGGGCCATGAAAAAGGTACATCTACCCTCATAATTAGCTCGATTTATTACTAAATTTCATATTTTTACCTTCACTTTGGAAATAAATCTAGAATAATGAATTTTAAATGAAGGGTAAAACTAATTATCAACCAACTATGTGATAATTGGCATAAAAAATAATTGTCGTTGTTTTTATGTGCAGGAAATATGAATCAAATAACTATTTTTCAAACGATTGAACAACAACGTCCAAGAAAAGGAAAAGATCGCATCATGTTCATGCGAAAAAGAGAAACATGAGGAGAATCACGCCTATTGCATAATGCGATCTTCTCGACAGCTGTGGAATCATTAGGATCTTATGATCTTGAGGATTCGCTGTTATCCATTTTGTTTTTCCATAGTTTTATAGGTCAATTTGGGCATCATCCCCCATGACCCGGTAAAACAGGACATCATCCCCAGCACCAATGAAATAGGGTCTATCATTCCCTTATATTTCTGTTGCTATATGCCCTAAGAGAATAACAATTCATTCATGGCTTCTATTGTGATATTTCCAAGGTTTGAAGTATATGTTATATCACTTATTGAATCACCAAAATAGCCTCTAAAGGGACTAACTATGTTGCAATGAAAAATCATCCATTCAAGGGTGCACTGCAATGCACTTCCCGACATTCAAGAATGTGTTGGAACCTGGGAGCGGAATTCTCATTGTTCCGAGAATCTCCACATGGCCAGTGCCTTCTAGAAGATTCCATATGTGTCAAAATTAGAATCCAAGTGTCCATATAACAATTTTGAACTTCGAAACATGTCTTGCCTATTATTAGAAAGTCATTCATTGAGAAAATACCATCATTTTCCCTATAAATTGAGCACAGATCCTAGTGCTAGGGAAGGAAGAAATTTGGTTAAGTTACGATGTTGGATTCTCATTTGAGAGAGTGAAAGTACTGATATGTTGATGGTATGATGTTGGATGTGATGAGGCTAGAATGAAGCTAGAGTTGGTTGGCAACAAATCAATCATTGGTTGTAACCTCCCCCTTCTACTCTTTAATAAAGATTGTTGTTTATTTTCCCATATATATGTCTCTATTTCTTATGAAATGGATTATTTAATGGTATATGTATTTCATATCTAATTGATTTGATTGAGCAAGATAAGTAGATATTTATATCTTGCATGTTGTTTTTTGTTCTTTGTTTGTCTTTGCAGGAATCAATCTGGTGATTTGAGTTGGATTGAGAGAGATGGAAACAACGAAAAAAGGAGAAGGAGAATAAATTGAATCACAAGTAAGCTTTGTCACCATTCCGTCACTATCTGCTTGTTTTAGAGAAATTGATAGTAATTATTTCCTCTATTGTTCTAAGTGACTAGCACCACAGTTAGGGAATTTGGTTTATCCATAGATCACAATTCCACATAACAAATTGGTGACACCGCTGAGGATAAATTTATCATTCATGGTGTTTTTTCCTATGCTTATCCTCATCAATAGCATCTATTTTCAATTATTAGACATTTGAATGAAATAATTGCATTAGAAGTGTGTTCTGCTACTTGGTTTTTTAATCCCTGTTGCACCCAATGCACTGTTCGTCAAGACACAGTGCATTGTAATGCACTTTCTCCCACTCAAGGGCGCTCTACAATGCACTATCTCCCCTTAGAGACTACATTGTCCCCTCAACCAACCAAATTCCATCTAAATTTTTCATTGCTATCATTCTAAGCCATTTGTTTGTTGTATTCTCAATTTTCTGATACCTCTTAGAGACCAGCAAAATTTTATAATTCTTCCTCCTTTGAAAAGTTAATTTGTTCAATGTCTCTTTAGTGTTTTTCTTTATCATTGGAAAATCAAATTCAAAGTATTTTATTTCTGCATTAGATCAATTTGTTTTCGTAAAGTAAATTTTTGTTTCATTCCTTGTTTCCTGTAAGAAAAATTGTAGTTCCATTCTTCATTTTTCCTAAAAGAGAAATTGTTGTTAAATTCCTTGTTTCTCAAAGAAGAAAATACCTATTTTATTGATTTGATGCATATAGTTTCCTTTCTTACATTCACATTAAGGGAGCTGAAAAGAAAAACATGCATGTTCATGTAGTGACTTATGTGTATTGCATAGGAACAAGTTAGGAAAGTTGCATCTTAGTTTGTGCTCTGTTGTTTTCTCTAAAAATGATTTCTCTTTCCCTTAGTAGCTAGGATTTTCAATGAAAAAGCTAAATTGATTTTTTTTTTATCATTTAGTTTTCATTTTTAGGAATTTCCATCACATCACGTGGTGAACCTCAAAGACAAACTTTTAAACAATATCAACATAAAATTTACATCAATTTACCTAAGAAAGCATTGGAACATTGACAATAACATTTATAAGGTCTAGGATAGAGACGTGTTCCAGTGTCATTAAAAAAAGTAGTTGTTGCTAACTTGTCTATGATACATTCCAAGTGTGATACCTCACTCCACGTATGTAAGTATGTCGGAGATATGTTATGAAACCAGCTCCAAAAATAGAAGAAAAGAGAGATCAAATCCTTAGAAATAAGCCATTTTGAGGGGGAAACCTCCAATACATTACATAAATGAACAATTCTTGGATGATACAAATGAAAAAACCTCCTATATATAGGAGTCCATGGGGTCACAATATAATCCTACTTAGCCTGAGCTAAGAGGAATATGCATTTTTGTTTTACTTTCTGTTGCATGAATAAATGAATAAAGGAGGACATGTAAAACTACTGAAAAGAATGAATAAATAAATGCCCATGTGAACAAGGATAAATTAGGACCATGTAAATAAATCACTTGCAGGTGTGAAAGGGGTTTGAGCTGTGAGAATGGGTCAACCTTGACCAAATCTATAGCGCTGTCTAGGTTCAATGTATCTCATGAAGGGACAACGCAGTTCTAGAAGGGGGCCCCTCATGTGAAAGGAGCTCACTCATCAGGGTGTTTTAGGGTTTGCAAAGGCTTTCATCTTATAAAATGAAGGGGAAGGCAACAAGAGGAGGTTTTTTATTGATTACATTTCTGATTATCTTGTCTGTTTAGACAAATACTATTCTCTGCTGCTTAGTGGATAATTCTGCTGCTTAGCACTTGGAGTTCCTATGCAGGGATTTCACCTCTTCCATTGAGGATCCTTGGAGGAGTTTGTGCTAATTTGATCCACTATTCAGGCTTTAGGCCAAGCTCTACTTCCAATTGCAATGCATATCCAGTGAGGGTTTGGTTTCTTTTGTAAGCTGCAGCAACTGGGACTCTAGATCTGTTCAGATCTAGCCTGTATTGGAGCCTCTTCTCAGTGAGTGTGTCTTTTAACCTCCTGGAAGAGTGCATCCACTGTTTGAGCTTTAGATTTGTATCTTGGCATCATGCCAACTCTTTTATTTGAGCACCTATGCATTTTCCCTTGAGGGACTGCGTTATTTTCAGTAGAGGTTCTGCAAGGTGTTTTGATCCCAGTTTTGATTAGAGATCTCTGGTGCTGGGCTTTGCCTTTCAATTTGGTGATACATGGATTAGCTTGCTGATCCATGTTCTGTTTAGATCTGATATATTCCAATGTAAAATCATCTTCAAAAATTTCTGAATCATTTTCATATCTACAACTTAAAACTTAGATCTACTCTTCATAATGCATGATTTGGTCAAAACCCCAAGGGGATCTTGTAAATAAGTCTTTCTAGTTTCTAGATCTGAAATGGATCTGATGTTTTGTTCACAGATCTGTCCTAGATCTAAGATGTAATTTTCAGCTACTGCAGCTCCTTAAAATAACTCTATTGAGCCATTTTATAGTTTATATATGTGTTGCAGCCTTATTTTCTGAATATTTCTTGCTCTCTTGTCTCCTATATTCTACTGTATATTGAAATAGCTTCATTATAATTCTGATTTTATGTTGTATACTCATAATTTGATCATATATGATGGCCTTCTACTCATTCCCTCCAAGATTGCATTATTTCTGAAGCATTTTCTTGTGCATAGTTGTAGCCTCTCTTATAGGGTGTTTTTCAGCTAGACTAGGTGGTGGGAGATCTGTTTACCACACCTAGTTTGATTTGTTTTTGCTCTCCTTTTGGATCTAGACTCCATATATTCTGATCTAAGGGATCCAAGGGCTACAAAATCATTTCTGTGCATCAATCTCTCAGGAGTGTGTTATTTTCATAGGCTTGTTGTGCTGTTCCAGATTTAGAATATTACAGTGGTATCAGAGCTCCTTTCTTGGCACAACCTGTTATTTGATTGGAGAACCATAACCATGTTGCATTCAAAAGAAGATGAACCTCTTAATAAGAGGGAAAATAGGTATCAGAACAAAATTCACAAAAATCTTGATTACACTACTGATGATCAAGACAAGGGTAAAGCCCCTGAGACTGCAAGTGATAAATAAGGGGAAGAGTTTGCAAGAACTCTTTTGGTAGCCATGAAAGATCTTGCCAAAGAGATAAAAGAGATGAGGATGGAAAGAATGAGGGAATATCCTGGGATATTTCATTCGAGGGAAAGCTCTAACATGTCTCATCACTGGACTGGTCAACCAGCGAGTCAGCCATAAGCCTCACAAGCTCCACAATGCTCCATTATGCCTACCTTCTTGGATGTGGAGAATAAAGGACCACAAGAGAAACCATCCCTTGAGGACTAATTTGTGGAATATGAATCTCAGAATCAAAGGTTCAGAGACCACTTGAGCTTCCAAGAGTTTTGTCACCTTAAGGATAGAAGAAGACCAACGTAGCAGTATAGAGATGGTGGGTTCTTTCATAATCAAGATAGACACCAATCTATGGGAAAAATATTTTAGCCCAATTTTGATGGGTCATCCTCCAGTTCTTCCAAGGCATGGGTATAAAAACTAGATATTTTCTTTCAGTTGAACAAAGTCCCTAAGATTGAAGCCATCAAGATTGCAACACTGCACTTTGAAGGTGAACCACACAATTGGTGGTTCCATGGGTTGTCTACATTGGGCCATGCCAATGTGACTACCTACTCTGAATTTACTAGAATACTGGTGGAAAGGTTTGACAGGAAGGATCCAGAAGCACCCTTCATAAGCCTTGCAAAATTAAAGCAAAAAGGGAATGCAGAGACTTATATCTCTGAGTTTCTGAGATTATCAGTCATGGTTCCTGATCTTTCTGCAGCAAGGAGGGTGTACATGTTCATCGATGGCCTGGAGGAACCTTTGCATGGGTTGGTTAAATATACCAAGCCCATCACATTGCATGATGCCATTGAGAGGGCTAGAGACCTTCAAGATGCCTTGCCAAAAGGAAAGGAAACTTTCCAGAGCAAGGCCCCTCACCTTTCTAAAGGGAAGGGAGAAAAAGCTACTCCTTCCAAGAAGAGCTCATTCCAGAAGCCTCTTGATATTGAACTCAGGAGGGAGTTGAGAAATAAGAGATTGTGTTTCACTTGCCAAGAGTCATGGGCACCGGGACATAGATGTGTTGTTGGGAAAGAACACTACATAGAAGTCTTCTCAGATTTTGAGGAGGAAGATGATGATGATGATGAACCAAGGAGGAGTCACAGCGCTAATAATGTTGAGGAAGAACCAACACCATCGGGAGATGAGGATGGAGACTTTGCTCCAGTAGGTGGGACTCTTGCATCTTTGAGAGGAGTGCCTAAGTACTTGACCCTAAGAGTACAAGGCTCAATCATGAATCATAGAGTATCTGTACTGATTGACAGTGGGGCAAATCACAACTTTATTGATGCTCATCTTGTGCAAAGAAGAGCAATCCCCACTGACAATTTTTAGGGATTCTCTGTTTTGGTCCCAGGAGATAGGACCATGCAATGCATGTAATATGTCCCTTCACTTTCAGTTACTATGGGATCCCACACTTTGGTGGATCACTTTTTTTTAGTTGATATAACAGACACCAATATCATTTTGGGTGATCAATGGTTGATAACATTGGGGAAAGTCACCACTGATTGGAAATATTTGTAGATGGAGTGGGTGGACATGAAGAGTGGTATACCCCAAATGATCCAAGGCATGCATACTTATCCCTCACCTAGCACTTACACACAAATAACATAGATGGATTTGTGTAGTGGAAGCAAGGATCTCATAGTTCCTTCTCTTATGTTCATGAGGATTCTACAAGGGACATTCCTATCTAGTGGAAATCCACCTGGGGGACCACCAGATTCAGATCTTGTGGGGAATTCCTCACAAAGTGCTACTCCAAATCTAGATCCAAGGATGATTGGAGCAATGGGAGGCCAAACTATAGCATTGGAGGGCTTGGGACAGCTCAAGAATGAGGGGGATCTTCTCCCTGCATCGCTATCACCCTCTCTCTTTCCTAGGTCTGCGTTGTGGGAAGAAAAGAGTGGAAGGACCAGCCTTCCAACACACATCTTTGGCATGAGTGATTTCAAAGGAGAGATCAACAGCATGACAGGCATTTCCATGGATGTATCATCAGCGCTGTCATTGTTGAAAAATGTGGATCTATATTAGAAATCTCAACTACTTGTAGAGTATTCCAAATATCTCCACACAGGAATGATACTAGATGACATGCAGCAAGAAGAGGGCTACTTAGTCCAATGGTGATTCATCTATCATCATGGTAGAGTCTTCTTGGCTAGAGCTTCCAAGCTCAAGCAGAAGATACTACAAAGGGCACACAAAGAATTCCTTCTCAACCATATGCAGTCTATGAAGATCTACACCTTGATCATGAGGAGATTTGATTGGGAGGGGATGAGAGAGGAAATACATCAACACTTTCAAGAGTGCATTAGCTATGGAGGATTGGGCCAGCCAATGGACTCTTTGAAAGAGTCATTTCAGACAGTTCTTCCTTTACTTGAGAGGAGGGAAATGCTCATGCACAACTCCATGTGTATGAAGAACTATGATGGTAAAGGATCTGATCATGCTAAACAAGATTTATTTTCTGATTTTTCATATTATTTTACCATGTTTTTTCAGGTTATGGCTCCTAAAGGGGGTGAGATATCATGTGTATCTCATGGGTTTTTGAGGGCCAATATAAATTCTGAACTTGGCCACTCCCTTGTTGTGCAAAGGGAGATTTATTTTCATGATGGGTGCTTCCCAAAGGCACCAAACATATATGATATCTCCAACTATGTTGAAGTAACTTATACAACGAATGTGTGGGGGGAATGCCACTTGCCATGCCTTGATCTAATACAGGCAGGAGGTGCACTGCACCGACATCACATGTGGGAATTTAACCCACCTCCTCAAGGGCAAGTTTCTGTTTTCATATATGTAGTTTTTCTTCCATACTTGGATGATATAGTTTTATTGTTTATGGGGTTGTATGGAGGGAGTATGGGTATTTTGTATGTACCACATGGTTTGGAACTTCTACCTGTACCTCATGATACATGTTTTAGATGGAGCATTGCTCCAGCCATGTTTATTTCTATTGAGTTTTTCACTCCTAAGGGGATGGACTATGCACATCTTATGTTGACCTTGGAGGAACAATTCATGATGTATTGGCTTGATGATCACTTGGCTTATGATGAGGACTTGATCATTGATGATGCCATCAATGGAGGAGGGGAAGTACTACAGCTCTCACCCTATCAATTGCTTGAGGACAAGAAACATTTTGGAGGGGGGACTGTAATATTCCTACTTAGCCTGAGCTAAGAGGAATATGCATTTTTGTTTTACTTTCTGTTGCATGAATAAATGAATAAAGGAGGACATGTAAAATTCTTGAAAAGAATGAATAAATCAATGCCCATGTGAACAAGGATAAATGAGGGCCATGTAAATAAATCACTTGCAGGTGTGAAAGGGGTTTGAGCTGTGAGAACGGTTCAACCTTGACCAAATCTACAACGTTGTCTAGGTTCAATGTATCTCAAGAAGGGACATCACAGTTCTAGAAGGTGGCCCCTCATGTGAAAGGAGCTCATTCATCAAGGTAGTTTAGGGTTTGCAAAGGATTTAATCCTATAAAAGGAAGGGGAAGGTAGCAAGAGGAGGTTGTTCATTAATTATATTTCTAAGTATCTTGTCTGTTTAGAAAAATACTATTCTCTACTGCTTAGTGGAGAATTTTTCTACTTAGCACTTGGAGTTCCTATGCAGGGATTTCACCTCTTCCATTGAGGATCCTTGGAGGAGTTTTTTCTTATTTGATCCACTATCAGGCTTTAGGCCAAGCTCTACTTCCAACTACAACGCAGATCCAGTGAGGGTTTGGTTTCTTTTGTAAGCTGCAACAAGTGGGACTCTAGATCTGTTTAGATCTAGCTTGTATTGGAGCCTCTTCTCAGTGAGTGTGTCTGTTAACCTCCTGGAAGAGTGCATCCACTGTTTGAGCTTCAAATTTGTATCTTGGCATTAGGAAAAATCTGTTATTTGAGCAACTTGTGCAGTTTCCCTTGAGGGACTGCGTTATTTTCAGTAGAGGTTCTGCAAGGTGTTTTGATCCTAGTTTTGATTAGAAATATCTGGTGCTGGGCTTTGCCTTTCACTTTGGTGATCCATGGATTAGCTTGCTGATCCATCTTCTATTTAGGTTTGATCTATTCCAATGTAAAATAATCTTCATAAATTTCTAAATCATTTGCAGATTTGCAACTTAAAACTCAGATCTACTCTTTATAATGCATGATTTGGTCAAAACCCCAAGGGGATCTTGTAAATAAGTATTTCTAGTTTCCAGATCTGAAATGGATCTAATGTTTTGTCCATAGATCTTTCCTAGATCTGAGTTGTAATTTTTAGCTACTACATTTCCTTAAAATAACGCTTTTGAACCATTTTATAGTTTATATATGTGTTGCAGCCTTCTTTTCTGAAGATTTCTTGCTCTCTTGTCTCCTGTATTCTACTGTATATTGAAAGACCTTCATTATAATTCTAATTTGCTACTGCATACTCATAAGTTGATCATATATGATGACCTCCTACTCATTCCCTCCAAGACTGCATTATTTCTGAAGAAGTTTCTTGTGCATAGCTGCAACCCCTCTTGTAGGGTGTTTTTCAGCTAGACTAGGTGGTGGGAGATCTATTTACCACACCTAGTTTGATTTGTTTTTGCTCCCCTTTTGGATCTAGACTCCAGATCTACTGATATAAGGGATCCAAGGGCTGCAAAATCATTTATGTGCATCAATCTCTCAGGAGTGCGTTATTTTCACAACCTTGTTGTGATGTTCTAGATTTGGAATATTACATTGTCGCTAACTTGTCTACGATACATTCCGAGTGTGATACCTCACTCCACATACGTAAGTATGTCAGAGATATGTTATGAAATCAACTCCAAAAATAGAAGAAAAGAGAGATCAAATCATTAGAAATCATCCACTTCAAGGGGGAAACCTCCAATACATTACATAAATGAACAATTCTTGGATGATACAAATGAAAAAACCTCCTATATATAGGAGTCCATGGGGTCACAATATAATCCTAGCTGACCTAGAAATAATAATGTAAGGGCACAATAATAACAATATTGGGGTTACAGGGGTGCAACAATAATAATAAGGGGGTTACACTAACAACAATATGGGACCATACTTGTAATATAGGGACCTAACATGCCCCTTTCCTTCAAAAATGTGGTGTCCTCAACGCTTGAGTATCTCCTGATGCTTCTGTATAAAATTATCATCCTCCCATGTAGAATCTTCAGTGTGTAAGTTCTTCCATTTGATGAGATACTTTGAAATTGATCAATTTCATAGCTGTCGAGCTCTTATTTCCGTGACTGCTTTAGGTTCCAATATGATTTTTCCTTCCTCATCAAGTTCTTCCAATATTTTTTGAACTGGAAGTTTGTCCCCTATAACCTTCTTTAAGCATGAAACATGGAAAACTAGATGCACCCGCGAAGAAGTAGGAAGCTCCAATTTGTATGCCGCATAGTACCAATATTTTGCAACACCTTGTAAGGACCATAGTACTTTGGCAATAATTTATTATCCTTCTTAGCTTTATTGAGGGACATTTGTTTGTAAGGTTGTATCCATAAAAATACCTAGTCTCCTACATCACAACTTCTCTTGTTGCGATGTTGATCTACCTATTGTTTCATTTGATTTTGTGCCAAATTTAGGTTACCCTTTAAGAGTTGGATAACTTCATGTTGATGCTCGATGTGATATTCCACTGCTTTAACCTTATAATTTTCTCTTAAAGAAGATGTGATGGACGGTTGATCAGGAGATCAAGTCACTTGAAGAAAAATGCTCAAAAATGAAGTTGCTCAGAATTGCTCCAAAACAGATCGACTTGAAAGAGCTCAGCGATATGATCCCAACACCGTGAATGGCACTGAAATTTGTTACCATATGGAGGAGATATTGCATTTTGAGAATGCCCAATAACTTTCAATTTTGAAAGAAATTTTTTAATATTATGTGGGAAATTTTTTATTTTTTATTAAGGTTTAAATTATTAAATTATATATTTTTTTATTTTTTATAAGATTTTAATTAATCATATATTATATTAATTAACATATATTTTAATTAAGTTTAAATTATATTTTAACCTTATTAAAAATTAAATTTTAAAACCCACTTAAACCCACTTATATTAAATCAAAATTGAAATATGAAACGGGTTTAAAAACCCATAACATAATGTTTTTAAAAGGGCACGTGCTTCAAATTTTGAAGCGGATTTAACATGGTACATGGCTATGAAACGTGGGCTATTTAAAATGTGTTGGAGCGGAGGTTAATTATTATGCGATTTCAAACCTTATCATTTGCCGAATTAAACTATAAGTTTATTCAACCAATTCCGATGGTTAGGGTCATGTGGAGTTATCCGTTAGCCCTTATTTTCAGCGGTGTTTATTGGCAGACCCCCCATTTTTAGCAGCCGCCCCTATTTTGTCGGGGTTATCTGGCAGTTAGCCAGATTTGGTGGAACTTTTGAAGGGCAAACTTCAGTTGGCCATAATTTTGGCTAGGAGAAGCCTTTTGATACGAATTTTTTTTTGATTCGGGGTATCTTCGGCATTCTGGAGCTGTTGGGAATGTTTTCAGAGCCTTCAGGGTGCTCTAACAGAGAATTTACCAGCGTTTTTGGTCGTGGAGCCACTAGGGCCTAAGGGAAGAAGAGCTGTTTTGGACTACCTTTATCCAATGGAGGTGTTTGTTTAGTCATTTTTTACTGATTTGAGCCTTCTGAATCTATTTTTGCAGTGTATTTTTCCATTTGAGGCTTATATACAGTTGTATTCACATTTTGAGCATTTAATCAAAGAGGAAAAAACCTAATTAGAGGCTTTTGGACCCAGCGGAGGTAGCCCAAGAGAGGGGTGAACCGCTTAAACAATTATTTGCTGTCATACTGTATAATTTTGCTGCATATTTTCAGATTCTGATCCTTTAAACAGTAAATTTTCATAAGCAAAATTTTCCTAAGCAGGTTTAAACAACAAACAAAACTTGTTAGTTCATCTTCAAAACACTACACTTCATTTGCAGAATATGTATACTTGTCTATTCACACATTAAAGTTGGATCAATGAATACTTTGCAGTTAAAACAAATACTTTCATTGATCGGATCTTTGTGATTACTTTTTATTTCTTAAAGTAACCAGAGGCTGGGGTTGATGCAATTTCTCCTAATCTATCCTTTCTTTGAAAGGTGAAAGATCCGGTGAATGCCCCTACAGTCAATCTCTATATGAGAAATACTTTGTTCTCACAATTTCAGATCAGGTTGGTATCAGAGCTCAAGGTTTTTCTTAAGAGTTTGTGAAATTTGTGCAAGTAAATTGTGTTATTCTGCAAAATTTGATGCTTACTAGGCTGAAATTGCAAAGAGGGGAAGGTCAATTGGTTAGATAACAAGTTAATCCTCAACCAAGGAGGGCTAGAGTGCCATTACATCCACCTTCCATTTCATCCTCAGTAGCCTTTGAATCAGCCACAAACATGTCATCCAGAGAAGGAGAAGTACATGAGGAAATGGATCCCAAGGAAGAAGAAAGAGTCTTTAGAAAAGCTTTCTTGGACTTGACTAAGATGGTTAGGATCCTATACCAGGAGAGAAATGATAGGATTGCTGGAGAAGGGTCTAGAAACCAAAGAGAAGAAGGAGATTCTTCAGGAGGAAAGAAAGACAAAGATGATTCTAAGAAAGGGAATGGAGGAAATGGTGATCCACCATCTCCATCGTCATCCTCTTCCTCCACATCATCCTCTTCTACTTCTGTTAATCAGTCACACAAAACAAAAACATCTCTTAAAAATCCTTTGTTAAAGCTTGATGTAAAGTTTGAGTTTCCGATGTTTAATGGTGATGTGAATGCAGAAAAATTGGATAACTGGATTAGACAGCTGGAAGTCTATCTAAGAATTCAGAATTTGCATGATGATGACACAAAAATCCAATTAGCCTCTTTGAGAATGGATGGAGCAACTTTGGTTTGGTGGGAAGCCAAGACTAGAGAGGAGATTAAAAAGCATGGTAAGATAACTCTAACATGGAATGAGTTTATTACAGCCATTAAGAAACAATTTTATCCTCTTGCTCATATTCAGAAAGCCATCATGAATTGGCAAAATTTTAGGCAACTTAAAGGTCAAAATGTGCAAGATTATACCCAAGAGTTTAGAAGGAGAGCACTTCTACTTGGAGTAGACTTACAAAGTCAAGAAACCTTGTTGAAATACATAGGAGGTTTGCACAATTATCTGCAACATACTATTCTAATGTTCAATCCTACCAGCTTAGATGAAGTCTGTGTCCAGGCTACACATTTAGAAGCTAGAGGAAAGAATACTTTTGATGAGGATAGTAATTTCAAAAACAAAGGAAAGAAGAGAGTTGCAAATTCAAGAAAAGAAAAGGAAAGTTCTTTTGCAAGAACTGTTCGAAGACAAGTCATGATGAAGATCATTGTTGGAAGCTTCATCTTGAACTGAAACCAGAAAAATACAAGAACAAAAACAAGACCAAAGAAAAGGAGAAAACTGTAGCAACAGTTGAGCAAGACTTAGGGTTAGACTCAGGAGATGAGACAAAAAGCATAGGCATGGTTTTAAAGAACACTAAGGGGAAAGAAGTGGTGCAAGACACAATTCCTAGTTCTAGCTCTTTGAATTTTCACAAAGATACTCATGAAGAAAAGAGGAGGATAGAGCTTTTCCATGTGAGGGTAATTTCAAAACATACCAAAATTGACACACTATTTGACAGTGGGTCACAAGAAAATCTTATATCTGAAGATTTGGTCAAGCAGCTTAAGCTTGAGACCATTCCACATCCAAAGCCTTATCCACTTGGATGGATATGCAAGGATGCCAATTTGCAAGTTTCAAGGAAGTGAATATTGCGCTTTGCAATAACTGCACACTTTATTGACACAGTGGAACTTGATGTGGTGCCACTTGATATCTCAGGTATTGTTTTGGGAAGTCCTTATTTATTTGACAGGAAGGCCATCTTTCATCGCCATGAAAACAAGTATCACTTGTTCAAAGATGGTAAAGAGTACATTGTGAGAGCTCAAAAGAAGAAGATGGAATCTTCATTACTCCATGCAGGTCAATTGAAAAGACTGGTTAATGCAAGTCAAAGTCTAACTTTGTTGATGTTGAAACGACCAGATTTTGAGCATTTGCCATTTTATGATGTTGCTAATAATATGTCTCAGTTTGATAACAGTTTGTCTTTGAAAGAAGATGATGTTGTGTTGCACAAATTACCTTTTGGGTCAGCCAATGCAGAGAATGAAGTGTCAAAGCAAAGCAATGCAAGCAAGAAGGACACACAATTCAGCATGGGAAAAAGTTGGTTTCAGAATGGTACAATTCGCCATGGGAACAGTTTGCAAGGTGAAAGTCATTTTAAGTCTTTCTGGAAGTTTGATCAATGTAGAAAAAGTTTGTTTTCTGCAGATTACAATTGCTGTTCTGCAAATTTTAATCATTTGCATCATGACTCCGTCAATCTAAGCAATGGTCGATCAGTTGATTCCAGAGACAGATTATCATTTTCTCAAAAGCTTAATTTGATGAAATCGGGCAGATTTCAGTTTTTCAAAGGTGGAAGAGTGGAGAATCAGTCTCCACATCATCAGTTTCAGTAATCAGAAAGCTTTTGAGGGTCCAAAAGCTTCCCATTTGGGAGGTGTGATCAGGAGATCAAGTCTCTTGAAAAAAAATGCTCAAAAATGAAGTTGCTCAAAATTGCTCTGAAACAGATCTTCTGGAAAGAGCTCGGCGATACGATCCCAATGCCATGAACGGAACTCAAATCCGACGCCGCATGGAGGAGATATTGCATTTTGAAAACGCCCAATAACTTTCAATTTTGAAAGAAATTTTTTTAATATATTGTATTGGAAATTTTTTAATTTTTATTAAGGTTTAAATTATTAAATTATATATATTTTTATATTTTATATGATTTAAATTAATCATATATTATATTAATTAATATATATTTTAATTAATTTTAAATTATATTTAAACCTTATTAAAAATTAAATTTTAAAACCACACTATATATTATTAAACCCACTTATATTAAATCAAAATTGAAATATGAAACGGGTTTAAAAACCCATAACATAAAGTTTTTTAAATAGCACGTGATTCAATTCTTCCAAGTTTGCATTATACGTGGGTTTAAATCACATTGGAGCGGAGTTTTATTTATTGCACATGGTTATAACAAAACGTGGAGGGTTGGACGCGCATGTGAACACGGGGTTTTTAAAACCGTCACATTTAATATTTCAGTTAGCCATCCGCCGAATTTAGAGGGTGCCCGACAGATTTGGGGGTCGTTGCCACTTTTAACTGGAGTTAACTCCAGTTCTCCACAGTTAGCGGAGCTTTTGAAGGGCAAACTTCAGTTAGCCATAACTTTGGCTAGGAGAGGCCTTTTGATACGAATTGTTTTTTGATTCGGGGTATCTTCGGCATTCTGGAGCTGTTGGGAATGTTTTCAGAGCCTTCAGGGTGCTCTAACAGAGAATTTACCAGCGTTTTTGGTCGTGGAGCCACTAGGGCCTAAGGGAAGAAGAGCTGTTTTGGACTACCTTTATCCAATGGAGGTGTTTGTTTAGTCATTTTTTACTGATTTGAGCCTTCTGAATCTATTTTTGCAGTGTATTTTTCCATTTGAGGCTTATATACAGTTGTATTCACATTTTGAGCATTTAATCAAAGAGGAAAAAACCTAATTAGAGGCTTTTGGACCCAGCGGAGGTAGCCCAAGAGAGGGGTGAACCGCTTAAACAATTATTTGCTGTCATACTGTATAATTTTGCTGCATATTTTCAGATTCTGATCCTTTAAACAGTAAATTTTCATAAGCAAAATTTTCCTAAGCAGGTTTAAACAACAAACAAAACTTGTTAGTTCATCTTCAAAACACTACACTTCATTTGCAGAATATGTATACTTGTCTATTCACACATTAAAGTTGGATCAATGAATACTTTGCAGTTAAAACAAATACTTTCATTGATCGGATCTTTGTGATTACTTTTTATTTCTTTAGGCAGAGTCTGTAGAAAGGCCAGATAGCCTCCAGATTCATCCTTTCTTTGAAAGATGAAAGATCCGGTGAATGCCCCTACAGTCAATCTCTGTATGAGAAATATTTTGTTCTCACAATTTCAGATCAATCCGGGTGATATCCATAAATTTGCTAATGGGGCTGGCTTTGCCGAAAAGGAGGGAAGTCTTATACCACCATTCAGCGAGAGGTAACCAATTGACCCATTGTGTTTGCTTATCAGATACAAAAAAATGAAGATATCCTTCCAAACTATTCACTATCTCAGTTTGACCATCAGATTGAGGATGATAAGATGAGATATGAGCTAGTTGAATACCCAAACAAGAAAATAATTCCGTCCAAAAATTTCCAGGAAAAATGGGATACCTGTCACTTACAATAATCTTTGGGTTTCCATGTAGCTTTTGAATTGTTTCCATAAATGTAGTAGAAATTTTACTTGCTTTAAATGTAGAAATTATATAAAATATGCATGTATATATCCAGATTCCCCTGATATCACAATATTTAACTTCTTTCAAAATACAGAATCATTCCACTGTTAATATTTTGCGGAAAATTAATTGCAAACACATGTGAAGCATAAATAAAAATAATTGCACATAACACAGTTGTTTAACGGGAAAGCCTGAAGCTAAAAACCCCAAATATCATATATTATCTATCATGGAGATCATGTCACAATCTCATACAAATCTCAGTACATCAAGCTCTTAGTACAATACAATCGTCACACACTAATCAGAAGAAATTTGCAAATCCATGCACTAATTTCTTGCCACCTTCTAGCCTGCCTCCACTGCGCAATCCCTGCTAAAGAATAGCTTTGAATGAATTCAAATTACCATTTCCTTGACTGCGCAATCCTCATTGGCAAATCCAATGTGTGTGTGGTGCAATCAATGCATCACTATAGTCACAACATATAGTCCATCTTTCCCTTTCACCTATCTCTCCACTGTGTCTCCACTGGAACTGACATGCACTGTAGTTAACTGTTGTATTGTTTAGTTGATTAATGAGTTATTATTTTTGAATTAATTAGCTAATTAATTCACTCCACTCTCACTAGTGTAGCATTCAGTTAGACTAGATATAACTAGCTCAACTGAGTTTAACTCCAATGATTGAGTTAAACTGAATAACAACTCCATGAACTACTCTTCCAACTCTGTCATAAATTTGGCACTTCAGTTCTAACTAATTCCTCCATGCATGAACCACCAGTAAACCCTAGGAATTTTGTAATTCCTTTAGCCCACTGATTTTCCAAATCTATGCACTGAAATTAAGTGCTCCAAGAGAATAAGTAGTTTTTTATTGTCATATTATTATTAAGAGCTAATAATAATCAACAATTATCCCAATAAGAGCTAATATAGACTTCGCCCAATATCCTAAAAATAGAATTTCATCTATTTTTCCAACTTGACCAACCATCCACAAATAGCATCCTGCAACTTCTGAAATATGATCACCATGTCTAAAAATAGACTTGCGCCAAAAATAGCCTGCATGCCCACTTAGTGAAGGCAACTCTTTTCACTAAGCTCATCATATTGTTGAATCTCAACATTAAATGGATGAGATAATGCACAAAAGTGTGCATAATTGGTAAGTATATCAACTACCACCATGATGACACTCTTTCCTTCGGACTTAGGTAAACTTGTGATAAAATCCATTGAAATCTCCTCCCAACGTTGAAGACCAGGGGTCTTAATTGTCTCAACTTTGCTTTTTTGGCAAACCAAACATTTCGCCACAAACTTTTGAATATCAGATTTAAGGTCATCCCAAAAAAAATCTTTCTTCACCCTGTGTTAATTTTTTAAAAATCGTGAGTGTCCTCCTAAAGGAGAAGTGTGCAATTCCAAAAGAATCTTTTGTTTTAGTTGGGATTTCTTGCAAATATATAAGTGATATTTCTACCATAAGGAATCATTTTTCCAACTAAATGTATCAGATGTACTAGGATCTTGCTGCAACTTTTGAATGAGTGTCCACACTTCTCCGTCCTTCTTCCATTCATCCCTTGCTTCAGTTATCCAATCTGGTTGGATAATAGAAATGGCACAAAGCAATGCTTCTACCTCTTCATCCTTTCTTGAGAGTGCATCTGCAACAACGTTTAGCTTCTCTTTTTTGTATATTATTTCAAAGTCATAACCCAACATCTTTGTGACCCATTTTTGCTGCTCTTCTAAAGATAGTCTTTGTTCCCAAATTTGTTTAAGACTATCATGATCAGTTTTTACCTTTCTTTAGTGCATGTAGTATTGCCAACATTTCCTTCTCATAAATAGCTTTATGTAAATACTTTCCTTTTATTGGATGACTTTAAAAATCAATGGGTCTTCCTTCTTGCATTAAAACAACACCAATTCCATTTCCTGAGGCATCACATTCCACAATAAAGGTTTTTTTGAATTCTGGCGTAGCTAAGACTGGTGTTAGGCACATTGCCTCTTTAAGATGTTCAAAGGCCTTAGTTTCTTCAGGAGTCCATGAAAATGCATCTTTCTTCAATAATTTTGTTAGAGGTGCTACTATTATCCCATAATCCTTAACAAAATTGTGATAATACCCTGTTAAGCCGAGAAATCCTTGCAACTGCTTTATGGTTATGGGTACATTCGATTCCTTAATGGATTTAATTTTGTTAGGGTCTACCTTAACACCCTCGTGAGATACAATATGACCCAGATACTCCACCTCTTGTACTCCAAAAAACATTTGGATTTTTTTTCATATAATTTTTTCTCCTCCAATAGTTTGAGCACCCTGTCAACATGTTGAACATGATCCTTCCAAGACCTGTCGTAGATTAGTATGTCATCAAAAAATACTAGCACAAATTTTCTAAGGAAGGGTTTGAAAATGGAATTCATCAACCCTTGAAATGTAGAAGGTGCATTATTAAGGCCAAAAGGCATGACCCTCATGAGTTTGAAATGTATTTTTCAGAATATCTTCAGTCTTCACTCTAATTTGATGATATCCTGAACAAAGATCTGACTTGGTAAAATAAATTTCTCCATGTAATTCATCCAATAATTCATCAATCACAGGAATGAGAAATGTATCTTTAATAGTGAGTTTATTGAGCTCCCTATAATACAGACACATGTGCCATGATCCATCCTTCTTATGCACCAATACTAATGGAGCAGAGAAAGAGATTTTACTAGGTTGAATTATACTAGCCTCTAACATTTCTACAATCATACGTTCAATTTCTCTCTTTTGGACATAAGGATATCTGTAAGGCCTGATGTTTGGAGGAACACTTCCTGGAATCATATAAATAGCATGATCATGATCACGAATAGGTGGGAGTCCTTTGGGAGTTTCAAACACCTTGGAATGATTGTCCAAGAATTTTTGGAGATCTGGAGATATAGATGATTTTGATGTTGGAACTTCTAGTGAGCATAATTGTGAAATTAAACCTCGTTGTTCTTTCTTCATAAGCTTTGTCATGACATTAGAGCTTATTATCTTTCCTGGATTCCCTGCGATACCCCATAATTTGATTTCCTTTCCTTTTGAAAAAAATTTCAAGAAAAGTTCTTGAAAATTAAAAGCTGCTGTCCCTAAAGATTGTAACCATTGTACTCCTAGTACAACATCAACACCTCCCATTGGAGTGAAAATCATTGGACTATTCAATACATATTCCCCCATGGTTAGCTTGATATTATGGCATTTTATACATAAATTTATAGTTCCTCTATTTGAAACCATCACTTGATATTATGGTGTTGGGTATAGGAAACAATTCAATTCCTTGGCTACCTTACAATGAATAAAATTATGGGTACTACCGAAATCAATAAACACTATTACCTTTTTCTTCTTGATATTTCCTTCTATCTGAGAGTTTGAGGAGTGGTAATTCCTGCCAATGAATTACACGATATGGTAGGACTCATTTCTTCTTATTCTATGGTTGGTTCCTGGTGTATATCCTCTTCTTTTGAAGTTTCTTGTTCATTTTCTTCCTCATCTTCACAATCTATGTAAAATAATTTCTTCTCAGCACACTTATGAACTTTAGTGTATTTGCTATCACAACAGTAGCAAAGCCCTTTTTCTCTCAATTCTTCCAATTGTTGTGGTGTCAACCTTGTAGGTTGTGGAAGTCTAGGAGTAACATCACATCCATATTTATAGATGTGAGTGGTAGGATTCCTTGTACCCATAATTTTACATTCAATTTTTCTTTCCAACCTGAATTCCTTCTCTATTAAATAAAGTTCCCAAACTTGAACTTCATGTTTGATGTTATCCTTTAAAGTCCCTATGAAGACATCAATCCTATGTTCCTCCAGAATATCAGTTACCCTTATATTCAATTTTTGGAAGTCCTCAATGTGCTCCACCACTGAACCCTTTTGTTTGAGATTTATCAACTAGATAAAGAAGGTGTTGCTCTTTGTATCCTCATAATGTCCTATCATTTCCTCTGTAAAAATTTAATGAAATGAAGCTTGGGGGGCATGTGCTCTTGCAGGGGGCATTCGACATGTGCTCTTGCACAAGGCATTCAAAAACTATTTCAAGTCCATTTCAGTTATTATTTTAAGGACTTGTTAAACTCATGAAAATATCGAGCTTCTTTTGCTATTTTTCATGCTCGTAAAACACATGAAAATGTTTATTTCTTTTCATCTTTTCCTACTCGTAAATTAAATTGAAAGTCGGCCAAAGCATACTTTTATCCTTATTTTTCGAGCTTTGATAAAAATGAAAAAGGACTTGAAGCTCACTTTTATCTCTTTTTCGAGCTTCGATAACAAGGAAAAAGGAACCCCTAGAGTCTTCTTTTAGCTCTTTTCAGACTCCGATAATGTGAAAATATTGCCGAGCACTTGTATTTTCGAGCTTGTAAAAGTAAATGAAACGACATATACTCAGTATAAGTTTAACCCTTTTCCAGATTGAGATAGATTATTTACAAAAGAGAAAACCCTTAGTCGAACATGGCCATGAGGTTCTCTCAGATATCATTTTACACTTTTTCGGATCTGAGCGACAAATTTACAAAAAAGGAATCATAGAGTTTTCTTTTGTCCTCTTTTTCAAACTCTATAAATATGAAAAAGGACCGAGCTGTCACTGTCGTTGGGCTCGTTAAAACATAAAATAGTGACAGGCTTGTCGATCATGGAAATAATCGATTTTCATTTATTGCTAGACTTGTTAAATTATTAAATAGCGATAGATTCACCCGAAGGGTTGAATTATAGATCAAGCATTTGTTATCCTCCTCAAGCTTGTTAAAAAATAGAGGTACTGGTCGACAAATGACCGGAGAAATTTTGGGAAAGCAAACAAAACACTTTATGGTAGCAGGTCGCTCTTGAACATGACACTTTCAATCCATCATTGTGACTTTTTGGGTCGGGTAATCTTCTTGACGGTTCATTCATACCTATGGTTCATCATACCTTGACTTCGGTTTTGGGTCAATGCTGCCAACTCAACTCAATGTCACCAATATGTTCAAGAGAAGTCATCTAGTGAATACTCATCCCTCTGCAATACTCATAAACCTTCATTTTCATGGAAATCATCCCTAAAAATTGCTATATCAGGTCACATTTTGTCTCTGAAATTAGTAACTCTCGTTTTGCGATAAAGTGGCTTCCTGTCGACATCATCCAGGAAGTTTACTTAGAAACATCATCTTCCAGTACCATGAGGCTTGTTACATCTGTTAGTGTTAGTATTTTTCATACTTCCACTAGGGATCAAAACACATTTTGCATGTGCATCTTAGGTGTCCCATTCTAAAGAAAATTTCAATCATTCCATTAGGTCGTGATATAAAATTGTTCCACTGGTGGTTTTCCTTGTCAATAAACTTCATTCTCCCTCTGAGATTCACATTTATAACTCATTCTAGTGTCTCCTTGAGCATAAAAAAACCTATGGAAATGCTCTTTTCCCTTGGAAGTCTTTTAAGTCAAAATCTCATTCATGAAAGTCAAGTCTAAAGTAGTCCCATTAGGTCATTAGGTTTTTATATTTCTCAAGGTCACTCCTTCATTTCAGATGAGGTCAGAACATATATGAGAGGGGCTAAATAAGATCATCATGATGTAATATTCATACTTTCAGAGCTGTAATTTTTTATTTTAATGACTTTTATATCAAAATTTCATTTTGATATAAAATTCAATATGTAATTTATTTATATTTTTCCAAATGTAATTTTATGTCCTCATATGTAATAAATTCATCCCAATCTATCAAATGAAATCATTTCTGGCCTAAGTGGAGCAAAGAAAGCCAAACTCTGTGACTTGATCAACCTGCAATGCCAAAAAGTCAGAAAGATAAAGATTACAGTGCCAAATTCCAAAGGAAAAGTGAACATTAGAAAAGTGAGTGATTCAAATTAAAATTTTAAATCCACTATGCTATAAAGCCTTTCAAAACACCTCAAATTAAGTCACTGCATCCATTCATCCATCATTCGTTTCTAGCAGAGGAGAAAATTTCAAGTTTTTTTTGAGAATTTTGAGAAAAATTCAAGGTCACTACGTGTTTTCACTCAGGCACTATGTGTTTACCCAGAGGCACTGTGCGTTTACTCGGAGGCACTGCGCATTTTCCCGAGCGCTACACGTTCCTCCATAATGTTGCGCGTTTGCTCAGGGAGGGTTTCAAAGCATTTCACCACTTCCAACAAGCTTCATTTCCTCATAATTTTCTTCAAAGAGCTTTAAATCAGTAAGTAGACCCTAAAGACACCTCTCTTCTATTATATTTGGTGTTCCATAAAAATATTTGAAGTGCTTGTTTCTATGAAACCCTATTTTCCATTTTCCTTCCCATTTTCATACACTAAATCCATATTCATGTTCCTAAAACACATATCAGTCATAAATATTGTTAAATCCTAGGGTTTTCATAGACTTAGGTTTTCATTTACATTCATTCCCTCCATCTTCCTAAGCTATTCATTTCATCTCTCACTCCCTTCATTTCATTCCATTCACCTTAGGGTTTCCAAAGCCTTCAAATTCAAAATGTATGAAGAGGAGGACAGAAGTGTTAGTGAGGAAAAAACACCAAAGAAGAGTAGCAAAGGAGGGGAAGGATGGAAAATCATCAGATATGAACCAGTAACCAAAAAAGAGCTCATGGCTTCTCCCCTCACCGTGTCATGTTTTAAACATGTTGGTTGTTTTGAGTTTTGTGAGAAAGTGCAGAAGATTCAGTATCACCCTATGTTGACAAGGTTGTTCATTACAGATCTTCATGATAGGCAGGTCACTCTTACTAGGGTCACCATGTCCACTAATGCCATTTCAACTGCTACAGGAGTCCCTAATGTGGGAGAGAAATGGTTTAAACAATGAAACCTTGATCAAAGCTACTATGAACCTATTGAAGCCCAAAAAATCCTAGCTTCAAACATTGAGGAAAACCACTCGGTCCAGACCTTAGTATAGCTCCTTCTCTGTTTGGGATGGTGGCTCCGACTTGATAATATGGGACCAATTTCCCAATGATATATGGGTTGATGATTGGTTGTTTATAATGGGTAATGGAAATGATGATTAATCTAATATATGAATTAAATAAATATAAATAACTCTACTTAACTTGGGCATCATATAATAAATGCGATTTTAGATTTTTCTACTTAGAAGAATAATCATATAGATGTCTTATTCATCCAAAAGAAAAATACATTCACATATAACAATTACTTTGTTTAAGAAATTAAACAAAGTAATGATGATAACATATCGCATTCATACATTTATATCGCTTACATATATTTTAAAAGATGACAATTCTAAGTTTTCAAAAATGATATAACAAAGGATTGTTTCACAAGCATGTATATGTAAACAATATAAATTTTCATTTCATAAAGGAAATCAAACAAAATGATTATGATAAAAATACCAGATACATTTGTAACCTCTCCTCTTGATTCAAATAACACTTTGATCCCGCTCTCTTACTTAGAATCGCTTTTAGGAAGAACAAAAATGCATATTCTTGAAAAACAATTTCCTCATAAAATTGCAGAATTGTGATCCACCATTAATAAAAATAATGTATTCAAAAGTACAGAAGTGTAACTTCTCAAATAAAAAATTAATACAAATTGAGGACCCTTTCTAAATGCATGAAAGGGGTTTAAATAATAATAAACTTAAAACAAACTATCTAAAATATTGCTAAAAAAATGAAGGATTGGAGATCCGATTTCATAAAAATAGAATTACAATCTCCAAGAAAATAGGTTCATTGTATTTCTTTCATGTCTGGTGTGCGCAGCTGGCAGATTGATAGCATATCTTTCACTTCAGGAGGATGAATCATTCAGGAATGTAGTTGGCTGGTATATGTGGCATCCGACAGTTCTGGAATCATATAATCGATGGTATCAGAGAGGCATTTTGTAGTCATTTTCTGGCTATGTGGCTTAACCAACTAGAACCAGAATGTGTCTCATGTGATTCCTTGTATTGCGTTGATCTATTGGAATTTATTGGCCAAGTCCTGCTTCCATTGTTTCTCTATTTTTTTGACCTTTGGGAGTTTCCCTAGGATGCAATCTGAAATTAGGTTGGCTACATACAGACTGTCATTAATTAATTCCACTAAGTTGTTCATCACAGCTCTTGCTCTAGAGGTAGCCCGTTCTCCCTTAATCAACTGTGTCTCCCATTCTGCAAACAAAATTTCTTTGTGTGATTCTTGAATCTTTGGAAGATTGGTAGTGATGCCTTGATCTGTGTCCTGCCATGAGAGGAATCAAGAAATATTCTCATCGACATCTTCAAATTCAAGTCTTGTATTTACTGACTTTTCTATGAGTGATGACGTTATTTCACATAGAGGGTCAGCCAATGATATTTTATGACATAGAATAGCAAGTTTTTGTGACAGAATTTTTCTTAATTCAAGAGCCTCCATTTTAAATTGATCAAGTCTGGGATAATCCTTAAATCTTTTTATTTTGCTTATAACAAAGCACTCTGTTCTTCTTTAGCCATCTTCTCCTGTTGAAACATAACCTATAATTTATTTGACTCTTGAGACATTTGTTTTTCTTTATGTATAACTTGCTGGTCAAGCTTTTGTTTTTCAATATTCGGTTGCTCTTTAAGCTGTTAAGTCTTTTGACTTTATTCAATGAGCAGTTGTTCTAGTTGTGCTATTTTTTTTTGATCCATTGTTTCCTTTTCTTCCAACGATGCTATATTTTAATCTTTTTCATTCACCAATTGACTGACTTCAGAAGCTTTGTTCATTGTAGTTGTCATATAAGCCCCCGCATACAGAGATAATTTAGTTAAATCCTCTGAGGGATTAACTTCGGAGTCCTTCCAGACAACATTCATTAATTCAACTTGGGGAGATGTAAATAGACCTTGATCAATTTTCCTTTTCTTTCTCTGTTTTCTAATCACATCCTTGTGCTTTGGACTGTAAAAGACATCAAGGGGTGGTATATCTTCAATATTTAATATGATTTATTCAGAAGGATTTTCAGGAATAATATCAATATCTTGTCTATTAGTATAGCTGATTGTTCCTTCATTTGTAACATTGGTGACCAAAGGTTGTTGTGTTGCGGGCGATTGCATTGTAGACACATTCTAGGAATCATTCTAGCCCTTGATTTGCCGATCAAACTGTTCACATTCCTTCAATAATTTTGAATGATCATGTATATCCATTTCAGAGGAATCACCATATTTTTTACCTATTTTTTCCTGTTGAGTTTGAATGTCATCTTTATTCCCTGTATTTTCTTTTTCCTACTCTATTTCAGTGTTCTTTTCTTCTCTGTATTTTTCTTGTTGCAGTGGGGTAGTTTTCAATTGATCAAGAGGCATTGTTAGTAGCCTCTTGTTTATAAACTATAAGAATTCTTCCATGCCACTTGCTCCAAACTTAAAATTTTCTAAATGTTTAACCTGTGAAAATCCTTCAACCAAGGCAAATATATCATCAAAATCAAAATCTTCATGTTCAAATTTGGCAACCTGTACCATAGAGGTAAAGTTAAAGGAAACATTTTTCGGATCATACAGTCTTTTGGGGATGGTTGCCAATCTGAGGTATTTCATTTTTTGGGCTTCTTTCTCTGCATGTTTAAAATCATATAGAGAAAAAGATCCCCATCAGAGGGGGAATGTAGGCCACATCAGCTTCTTGGAATTGTTTGGTTTCTAGACATCCCTTTCTCCGTTATTTGGTAAGCTATTTCTCATGCTAATAATTTTGGGAACATACAAGGGCAGAACATGAGGATTAGTGATACTTCCAAATATTTAGATATAGGTGAATTTTTCTTCTCCAAACCAGCTTCGGATTGAGGTTAGGTCAACGCTGGCCTCATCGAATAACCTGTTGGGTATGTGTTATATTCTTTCCACGACTAAGCAAGCGCGGGGGGGTGTTAGATGGGGGGCGATAGCCCCCCTTTGCGCTGGGCACAACGGGGGGGGTCACAGGGGGGGCGATAGCCCCCCTTATCGAGGTCCCGGGCAGCACCCGAACGAAAAATTTTGGTCCTTAATTTCTAGTGGGTAGTCCACGCCCATGGTTTTGTGCATGGTTTTGCACATGGTTTTGGGGTACGATGGTTTTCGGCCCCTGGTATTCTTGTAGATCCGGTCAAGGGAACTACGGTTATGTTCTAATCCAGGGTTAATGGATTAGGGTTCATGTATGCTTCGGCATGTATATATATGTGTTGTAACACTAAAAGGAATATAATAAAAAATCAAGCTGGTCGTCCCAATTTGGGATCCAGGGGAAAATCTTTGTGTTTATCTGTTTTATGTTTTATGCTCTTGCTATTATTTATTTTCTGTTATAAGATTCGTGTGTAGATAATTTTTGTTCAAGGTTAAAACCTACATAACCTTAGAGCAGGTTTATTGAATATAAATTGATGAACATGCAATATGAATCCATGGAAAATTCTGTATATGTGGTCTTTATAATAGGCTTTCCATAGAGTTTTATGATAAATGTGGATATGAGTCGGGCTTTGGGGAGTCCACTTCCAACCTAAGATAGGGAATTCTGAATTGAAACATATGGTGTCAATGACATACACACTCATGAAAAATGGTGGTATTACCTGGGTAGTTACAAACATATTTTTCCTATAATCAAGGATTTTGCTTGCCATTTTATCAGATAAAATGGTTGTCCAATCCATGATGTCGGAATTAACAACAACTTCAATTAAGGGTACCATCTCAGTAGAAAATTTTTCAGAGTTGACAGTTCCAAATAATCTACACATCATAGCTACAACATAGCAATAAGGAGATGCCAAGGATTCCACGGAGTACATACCCGAAGATTCATGCTTATGTTTTTTCAGGAAAATGCCTCCAATCTCTAATGGGATTTTATTCCATTTCATTTTCTTTCGAGAATTATTCCAAAAATGCTTTGTTGTAGATTTTCTGAGGGTCTGGTAAGTGATACATTTTCTTGATGTATTCTGCCTTTAATGCCCCAAACATCTTTCCATCTGATGTAAAGAATGCTCTATCTGTTATATTGATGCTTTCTATAACCCATCTCACTAAGTCATTATATGGGGGAACATTTGCGTGAGCTGTTACTTTGTGAAGATAGGAGCTTGCTAATTCCTTAAGAGTGCTTTCTGATCTTTTATCTGAATCTACCTCTGGCTCTTCTTTTGATATTATATTTGGATATTCTGCTTCCATTAGATTATAAACTCCTTCCCATGAATTTTTTCCAAGACCTAAAGAAGTAGTATTAGTTACTAATACCAAATTAGCTAGTTGATCTTTTGGAATGACTGGGACCTTCACTCTCTTGGATTTCTTAGACATTTTCATGACCCGTAGGTTTTTTCTCAGGTCTGCACAATGGAAAAAATTAGCAGAGTGATGGAAAAATTATTTTAGGAATGAATACAAAACAAAGAGGAGCTAATGGCATTTAATCGCAACAAAGAGGACAGATTAAAGAAACATTATTCCATCGAAGATGAAATCCCCAGATGATTTCAACTGTGATTATCGTTTAATATTTTCCTCGTATAATGTGAGATTTTAATTCCATTATGGGTTGTCTCGTTGCACATTTATAACATTCCTTTTAAAGCATTCATACCATAAATTTTTCAATATTTTTCGATCAACGATAATCGTATATCAGAGATAGGAATTTTCAAATATCAGGTTAAATTATTCCCATTTTGCATCTGCGATTTGCAATTATTACTGAGCTGGCATGGATGGCATGATGCCTTTTAAATCATATCAAATTATTGGCATTTATTATATAAACGATCTATTTTATGTTTTCATTTAGGAGCGCTTTTTATGAAATAATGATATCAGATCGCAGATTTTTAGCGTAGTGTCTTTGGATATGAGTTATGCGTTTTTAGCGATGAGCGATTTTCAATTTAACTTATCACATCAGAAAATGGTGCGTGAAGATGAGATATGACTTCAACGATTCGCGATTGCGATCGGGCTTATCGCATAGACACTTTTCAAAATGGACTCATAATCAATTGTGATATGACTTTACCGATTCGCGATTGCGATCGGACTTATCACATCAGAACTTTTTCAAAAGGGAAGGTTTGGACTGTGATTTCCCCAATTTGCGATTGCGATTGGGGTCATCGCATCGGAACTTTTTAAAGTGGAACGTTTGAACTCATGTTCGTGCGATATGCACTTTTGTGATTTCTTAATCGCGTCGGGGTTGAATGATAACACATTTGATTTTATAATTTGAATATTCAAAATGCGATAAAGGCCTTTATGTGTTTTCTTCATTTTTTGTTAAATAAATTATTTTTCATTGGGGTTTGATCCTATTTCATGATAGATCGGATTTCCTCAAATCATTTATTGATTCTATAACTATATAAAGAAAAGGGGACCCATTTCTTATTAAAAATTAATATAAAAATTTAAAATGGGGAGGGTTGTTTGTATAGCACAACAATTGGCGATTCACTGGGAGAAACAGTTGTCTCTGAAAAATCAAGTGATAATTAAATTTTTTGTAAGTAGGAAGATTTGAGGACAAAGAAAACTATCCCAGAAAAATTAGATAAAATCTAACTCTGAATAAAATAAGAATCACTTGCAATTTCTTTTTTAATCCCTTTAAAAATAAAAACATTGTTGGTTTCATCAAGCTTTGACTGGTTGATAAAGATAAATTAGGGGGCTTCTCCAATTTAGCCTTGAAATTTACTCTTTTGTCACAGGTAGTGCCTCTGCTACCAAAAAACGTCTATAGTCTCGACAGGGTTACCTTTTAACCATTAATCATCCATTATCCCATCCATGTAAGAGTATAACTTTTTAAAAGATAAATCCATAAAGATATATTTTTACATCTTTTGTTTTTTATTCTTTTAACTTTTTAAGATAAAAGCCATTGTCCTGGTTTGGGAGCCAGCTGATAACAATTTCATTCACCAGTTGTAACTAAACTGAACAAGCTAGCTCATGATATGACCCCTTGTCTTATGATTATAAGCCATTAACCTGTTTTTATATGCAATAGTGATAATGTCAGTTTGATTACTTCCCTATGATCATGGTAAGCAGGCTCGTGATGAGACCTCTTATCTTTTATATCAGACACTTTTTTTAGAATTACACTCTAAAAAATCATAAGCTTAGTGGATGGGGTGAATGATTCTCTCCTTAAGAGTTAATGGATGCCATTTTTAGAGTTTTAAGTGCCAAAATTTGGAAAAATTCTTTACTATTTATAAATAACCTCTCTCTACGTTATAAAATTATAATGATTTACAATATTTTCAAGGTTTCAAAAGACTTTACAAATGTTAAAATAAGTTCTCAGAGTTTCATATTTTATTTAATTTTCCAAAACTGTAGTCACTTCCTTAAAAATTTCTATCTACATAAACAAGTATTCACAAAATTTTCTCAAAGATATTTTCAATAATAAAAGGCCAATGGAAGACTATTAACAACGTTATTTGTAAAACAAACAAAATTGCATAATGAATATATATAGGTAAGAAGGGGTTACCTCTTTAGGAAAATAATTTTTTCAAAATAAGCCCATTCACAGGAAGAGACTCTCTCTTTCTTGTTAGATCTTGCAATATGAATGTTGATGAGCCTATCTTTTTAATGATTTGAAATGGTCCAAGCCACATTTTTTGAAATTTGGTATGTTTACCTTTATCTTCATGTTCTTTGTCCCATTTCAAAACAAGATCACCAATTTGTAATGTTTTAGATCCAGTAGAACTTGCATCAAAAGAATATTTTATAAGTTGTTGATGTTTAGCGTGAGTGATTTTGGCTTTTTCCCTTTCTTCATCTAATTTGAAGAATTGATCAAATATTAATTGGACAGAGGATGAAGGATTTTCTTCAATAAATTGCATTAGGGCTAGAGATGGGAGTGATAGGTTTGAAGGTATCATGGCTTCTTTCCCATATACTAGATTAAAAGGTGAAGTACCTATTGAAGACTTCTGAGTTATAGGGTCTGCCCATAGCACAAAAATCAAAGACTTATGCCAATTCTTTTGATTTTGATCCACATTTCTCTTGATAATCTTAATGAGATTTTTATTAGTTGATTCAGCCAAACCATTACCTTGAGGATAATAATTTGCAGAATATTTTAACTTAAAACCTATTTTGAGAGAAAATTCCATTATACTATTTCCAAAAAAATAAGATGCATTAGAAAAAACAAGGGCATTAGGTACACCAAACCTGGTAATGATGAATTGATCAATGAATTCAATGATTGCCTCAGAATTGACTACCTTTAAAGGAATTGTTTCTACCCACTTTTTGAATTAATCCTTGGCTGTAAGGATGTACCTGTGTTACTTGGAAGAATGTGGAACAATTTCTCCTATAATATCAAGTCCCCATTGTTCGAATGGTTGCTCAATGTTTACTGGTTGTAAAAGAAAAACTGGTTTCCGTTGTCTCCCACTGGCAGTTTGGCAAGTCTTACATTTCCTTACATAGTCATGGACATCTTTAAACAAAGTAGGCCAATAATATCCAGCATGAATTATTTTTTGAGCTGTAGTGTCTCCTCCAAAATGTCCACCTGTTGGCCCATCATGTAATTCCTACAAAACCTTGTGTGCTTCAGTTTTCTCCAGACATCTTAGAAAAATGGAATCATAATTTCATCTGAATAACACATCATCAATGATCTCAAAGTTTTTAGCTTTTAATCTTAAAGCATGCTTGCTTTTATAACTGAGATTAGGAGGAGAATACCCATTTTTTAAGTAAAATATAAGATCAGCATACTGAGATTCAGAATTTATGATACTTATCTCATTTACTTGAAAAGTATTATCTTGATCTTGATGTTCTGGAATATTGGAAGCTCCTGCTAATAACCTACAAAAACCTTGTCCTCTAACAATTTTAGTTGGTTTAATTTCAAGATCATATTCTTGTAAGGTTGTTACCCAATTAGCCCTTTTTTCTCCTACTTCTCTTTGTATTAGCAATTGTCTCACTACAGAAAATGGGAAAATGACTTTTGTATGTGTTTTTAGGAGAAATGGCCTAAAGTGTTTGATAGATTTAAACACAACAACAGCTTGTTTTTCTACTTCTAAATAGTTAAGCTTAGCTCCTTTCAGATTTGAACTAAAAAAGGAGATAGATGCTTCAATCTGTTGATCATTGAGTTGTGTAAAAACAGTAGCATAAGATGTTTCAGTGGCTAGAGTGTACAAAATAAAATGATTAGAAAAAATAGGAGTATTCAATGTTGAAGCATTAATAATTGCCTTTTTGATTGAATCAAAGGCTTCCTTTTCTTTATGTCCCCATTTGAAAACTGAATTCTTCTTAATCATAGTTTGTAAAGGTAAGACTATATGAGAAAAATCGGGAACAAATCTCTTCACAAAATTTATCTTCCCTAAAAATGACTGCATGGATTTCTTACTATGTGGTAATGGGATATTAGAAATCTCTTTTATTCTATCAGGGTCAATATATATGCCATGTTTAGACACAATAAATCCTAAGAGTTTCCCTTCATTAAGAACAAAAATTGATTTTTTTGGATTTAAAGAAATACCATACCTTCTACATCGTTCAAAGATCTGTTTTAAATCATGTAGATGATTGGCTCTTTTATTTGAAAAGACAGTTACGTCATCTAGATAGAAAAAAACTGACCTATTAATCAAACCTTTAAAAGCTATACCCATGGCTCTTTGGAAGGTAGCTCCAGCATTTATCAAACCAAAAGGCATTTTTTGGTAGGCATATGTTCCCCATTTAGTTCTGAATGTAGTTTTCAGTCTATCATCTGGATGCACTAGTATCTGATTATATCCTGAAAAACCATCAAGAAAAGACATTAATTCAGAACCAGCTACTACTTGAAGTATCTGTTCCATTTTAGGTAGTGGGAAATTATCCTTTTGACATGCCTTATTGAGATTTATAAAATCTATACAAATTCTAATGTCTCCATTCTTTTTCCTAACAGGTACCAGATTTGAAACCCAATTCGAACGTCTAACAGGGAAAATAATTTTAGCTTTCAAGAGTTTATTCAACTCTGTTTTAATTTGAGTTTCCAATTTAGGATGAATTTTCCTTAACTTTTGTTGCACTGGTTTCTCATCGGAGATCATTGGAATTGTATGTTGAATGATAGAAGTATCATAAGTTCTTAAATATTAATAATTCTAAGCGAAAACATTTTTGTATTTATTTAGGAGTCTGATGAAAGAAAACCTTTCTTCTGATGTTAGCCCAAGACCTAGATTGACATTTTGTGGTTTAGATTCAGTACCAAGATTTATTAACTCAAACTTTAAAGTAGAACTTTGAAGTTTGGCATTAGTGACCTTTTTGAATCTATCTTTGATATCATAGAGATCTTCAAGCTTAACCACATATTTTGAAATGGAATTTTCATTTTTATTTTATTTTATTTGAATATCATGATCACTTTTATCAATTATTTGATCATCATAAGATTTATCCGAATTTAAGAAGTTTAATATGTCTTCATCATGATTAAACACTCGACAATTGGTGACATTGTCAAGGACAAATGGTAGAAAAATTAATTCTATTGAAAATCTATCTGGACAATAATCCTCAGCTAGAAGAAGCTTAGAAGCAACATTATCTAATAAATCCGTTGCTGCATTCTGAGATCTAGGAATAGGATAAATATTGAATGCTAAAAAATGAGTCGTAAGACTTTGAACGAGGGCTTGATAGTGTTTAAGATGACTTGAAAGACAATGAATAGTATTCCTAACTTGTCTGATGAAAATTTCAGAATCACCATACACTTTCAGATATTTAACATTCAAACCTATTGCCTTCTAAAGTCCTTGAATCAAAGCTTCATATTCTGCAGTGTTATTTGTACACTCAAATTCTAGTCTGCATGACAACATAGTTTTTTCTCCTTCCAGACTAACTAAAATACATCCTGCTCCTGCACCATCATTGGATTTAGATCCATCAAAGTACAAAGACCAAAACGAATATTTATCTACATATTTATTTACAAATTTATCAGCAATATTAACACATCTTGAAGTATCGTTCTGAGAGAAATTTTCAACTTGTGTAGTGAAGCTATTTACAGAGAAAGGTGATTGTTGGGCGCTAAAATTTCCAAAGAATGATTCAGCTAAGTAATTTCCTAGAGTGTTATTATTGAAAGCTACAGGTTGGTTTTCTTGTTCAAAATATGTTACTGTATGAGCCATGTGTTTCTCCCGATCAATCTTAATTTTATTTGGTTTACCTTTATAGGGAAGCCACATGTGAGACCAATCAGTAGAAATGTAACCATGGAGTTTTTCAGACCAATCCCTGCTTAAAAATAAACCATAAAACTTAGGGATATCAACAATCAATATATTAATTCTTTGAACTATTCTAGGATCAGCTGATAGCCTAATAGTGACTGAATTAATCTCTCCTAAAACTTTCACTTTAGTCTGATCTAATTGGACAATATGAACTGCAGATTTTTGGGGTTCAATGTTTAATTTAGAGCACACTGAGGCTGGTATTATGTTTGATGATTCCCCTAAATCTATCAAGCAGTTATGTAGATTCCTATTACAAATCTCGTAAGTTAAGAGGAAAGGAGATGTTTGTGAATTAGATCTATCTCCAATCAAAACAGTATCGGTAGCATCTACTTTATCGGGTGGTGGTTTACCTAATCCTTTGGTTGCCTTGGATACTACACTATTTGGGAGAGGAGAAGCAGGCACTGCATTCAATTCTTTTAACAACCACTTTTGTTGATGCTTGAGCTTGCTGAGTTCATGTAAAGAAATATTTTCTCTGGTCTTCTTCATATCTTCTATAATTTTATAATCCATAGAATCAGACACTACTATCATTTTAGATGTTGATGGAGGATTAGAAGATGATGGTTGATTTTGAGTAGGCAAAGGAGAAGCTTTCTTTACAAGAGCTTTATCTTTAGTAAGAGGAGTTGAACTTTTCTTCTTGGGAGATGTTTGAACAGGTTCTGTTGCACTCTTACTTCTTGTACTGACTGGAAGAGCTTCATGTTCATTCTCATTATCTGAGTTAGGCAAAATAAAATCCCACATCCCATGGCATTCAACTAATTCTTCATATTCATTTTCTTCTGATGATATAAGTGTATCTTCTTCTTCCTCCTCCTCTAAATCTGACTCTGCATTAGATATTTCATTAGGTGGTTTAGATTCAGTTGGCTAATTTATTTTAAAGTTCCTAAACGGTCTTTTAGTGGAAGTTTCAGCTACCTGTTTTTTAATTTCCACCATTTCATTGGACATTTTTCAGAACTTTTTGTAATCCTTCCATATCATATGGATCTTTAGGTGCTTTCTTCTTTGAATCATCCTTGAAACTAACTTTTTTATATTTTCTTTCTTCACTAGCATTCTTTTTCTCCAAAGCAATGATACATTTTTCTACAGCAATTGCTTCCTTCATGTTTTCGGCTAGTGTAATTTTAGTAGCTCTATCTACAAATATGGCTATATTTGAAGGTAAAGCGGATATGTACCATTCACTTCAGACTTCTTCACTAGTTTTTTATGTTGCGGGAATTTTATTCAACAACTTGTTAAATCGGGAATTGAAGTCTTTGATGGGTTCTTTAGATTCTAATTTCAAATTGGAGAGATCATTAATCAGAGTTTCTATAGACCTATAATCTCTGAACTTGGTTAGGAATTATTCTTGAAAAATATCCCAGCTAGTAATGGATCTCGATGGTAATGAAAAATACCAAGATCCCACTGCTCCTTGAAAAGTATATGGAAATAGTCTGACTACAGCATCTTCTTGTGTTACCCCATTTAAATTTACAAACAACATGAATTTGTTAATGTGCTCTTCAACTAATATGCCAATTTCAGGACTAAAATTTGGTAACCATTCTCAAGATGAGTTGGTAATGCACTCAGAGGTGCAAGCATTGTAACAAATCTTGGATTGGTCCATGGTCTTTTTTGGGGTTGTGCCATTGTTATACTAACCGTAGAAGAACGTGAAGGAAAAGTTGAAAGTGATAGAGTAGATGTTGTTGAAACAATTGTACCCTTTTGGATTGTGATTTGAAGTTGGGAAACAGATGGAAATGATGTGAAATATGTGGATGATAATGATGAAAGAGTTTCACTGTCTAACTCTAAAGGTGTTTTTCTATCTCTTTTTCGACTTGGAAGAGGAAGTTCAGTTGGTAAAATACCAAGCTTTTCACTCTGCAATCTACTAAGACGCTGAGAAGGAATGTATTGTGAAGTTACACTGCCTTGAGATAAATCAGATTCTTCTTGCGATAATGAAAACCCTTCTAGTTTATGAATTAGAGATTGTACCTCAGGAGATTCAAAATATGACTCTTTTGATATGTCTAGGGTTTTGGCAGTGGGTGTAGTAATTTTCTTTTCAATTTCTTCCCTAGAAATTTTAGATAAAGGAGAAGTTGAAGAAGGTGATGAGGGTGAATTGTTCTTAGAATGGCCTGTGGATTTGGATTTACTTTTCATTCACAGCTTAGGCCCTCCTTCTAGCGCCAAAAATGTTGAAGCCCCAAAAATCCTAGCCTTAAACATTGAGGAAAACCACCCAGTCCGGACCTTAGTACAACTCCTTCTCCGTTTGGGATGGTGGCTCTGACTGGACAATATGGGACCAAATTCCAAATGATGTATGGGTTGATGATTGGTTGTTTATAATGGGTAATGGAAATGATGATTAACCTAATCTATGACTTAAATAAATATAAATAACTCTACTTAACTCGGGTATCATATAATAAATGCAATTTTAGATTTGTTCTTCTTAGAAGAATAATCATATAGATGGCTTATTCATCCAAAAGAAAAATATATTCAAATATAATAATTACTTTTTTTAAGAAATTAAACAAATTAATGATGATAACATATCGCATTCATACATTTATATCGCTTACATATATTTTAAAAGATGACAATTCTAAGTTTTCAAAAATGATATAATGAAGGATTGTTTCACAAACATGGATATATAAACAATAGCAATTTTCATTGCATAAAGGAAATCAAACAACATGATTATGATGAAAATACCAGATACATTTGTAACCTCTCCTATTGATTAAAATAACACTTCGATCCCGCTCTCTTAATTAGAACAACTTTCAGGAAGAACAAAATTGCATATTCTTGAAAAAAAAATTCCTCATAAAATTGTAGAATTGTGATCCACCATTAATAAAAATAATGTATTCAGAAGTACAAAAGTGTAATTTCTCAAGTCAAAAATTAATACAAATTTAGGACCCTTTATAAATGCATGAAAGGGGTTTAAATAATAATAACTTAAAAAAATATCTAAAATATCGCTAAAAAAATGAAGGATCGGATATCCGATTTCATAAAAATAGAATTACGATCTCCAAGAAAATAGGTTCATTGTATTTCTTTCATGTCTGGTGCGCACAACTGGCAGATTGATAGCATATCTTTCACTTCAGGAGGATGACTCATTCGGGAATGTAGCTAGCTAGTATATGTGGTATCCGACAGTTTTGGAATCATATAATTGATGGCATCAGAGAGGCATTTTGTAGTCATTTGCTGGCTATGTGGCTTAACCAAATAGAACCAGAATGTGTCCCATGTGATTCCTTGTATTGCACTGATCTGTTGGTATTTATTGGCCAAGTCTTGCTACCATTGTTTCTCTATTTTTTTTACCTTTAGGAGTTTCCCTACGATACAATTTTAAATTAGGTTGGCTGCATATAGACTATTAATAACAAAAACTCATAAACAGGTTATTCCTCTCTTCTAATAATTCTACTAATTTGTTCATCACAACTCTTTCTCTGGAGGTAGCCCGTTCTCCCTTAATCAACTGTGTCTCCCATTTTGTAAACAAAATTTCTTTGTGTGATTCTTGAATCTTTGGAAGATTGGTAGTGATGCCTTGATCTGTGTCCTGCCATGTGAGGAATCCCGATATCTTCTCATCGACATCTTCAAATTCAAGTCTTGTATTTATTTCCTTTTCTATGAGTGATGACGCTATTTCACATAGAGGATTAGCAAATGATATTTTATGACGTAGAATATCAAGCTATTGTGACAGTGTTTTACTTAATTCAAGAGCCTCCATTTTAAATTGATCAAGTCTAGGATAATCCTTAAATCTTTGTATTTGTGCTTGTAACAAAGCACTCTGTTCTTCTTTAGCCATCTTCTCCTGTTGAAACATCACCTGTAATTTATTTAAATCTTGAGACAGTTGTTGTTCTTTATGTATAGCTTGCTGGTCAAGCTTTTTCTTTTCAATATTAAGTTGTTCAGTCTTTTGACTTTCTTCAATGAGCTGTTGTTCTATTTGTGCTATTTTTTGTTGATCTACAATTGCCTTTTCTTCCAAAAACGCTATCTTTTGATATTTTTCCTTCATCAATTGACTGACTTCAGAGCTTTGTCCATTGTAGCTGTCGTATAAGCCCCCGCATATTGAGATAATTTAGTTAAATCCTCTGAGGGATTAACTTCGGAGTCCTTCCACACAACATTCATTAATTCAACTTGTGGAGATGAAAATAGACCCTGATCAATTTTCCTTTTCTTTCTCTGTTTTCTAACCACAACCTTATACTTTGGACTGTAAAAGACATCCAGGGGTGGTATATCTTCAATATTTAATATAATTTATTCAGAAGGATTTTCAAGAATAATCTCAATATCATGTTTATTAGTATAGCTGACTGTTCCTTCATTTGTAACATTGGTGACCAAAGGTTGTTGTGTTGCGGGCGATTACATTGTAGACACATTCTGGGAATCATTTTGGCCCTTGATTTGTCGATAAAAATGTTCACATTCCTTCAATAATTTTGAATGATCATGTATATCCGTTTCAAAGGAATCACCATCTTTTTTACCCGTTTTTTCCTGTTCAGTTTGAATGTCATCTTTATTCCTTGTATTTTCCTTTTCCTGCTCTGTTTCAGTGTTCTTTTCTTCTCTTTATTCTTCGTGTTGTAGTGGGGTAGTTCTCAACTGATCAAGAGGTGTTTTTAGTAGCCTCTTGTTTCTAAACTGTAAGAATTATTCCATGCCACTTGCTCCAAACTTAAAATTTGCTAAATGTTTAACCTGTGAAAATGCTTCGGCCGAGGCAAATAGATCATCAAAATCAGAATCTTCATGTTCAAATTTGGAAACCTGTACCATAGAGGTAAAGTTAAAGGAAACTTTTTTCAGATCATACTGTCTTTTGGGGATAGTTTCCAATCTGAGGTCTTTCATTTTTTGGGCTTCTTTTTCTGCATGTTTAAAACCATGTAGAGAAAAAGATCCACATCGGAGGGGGAATGTAGGCCACATCAACTTCTTGGAATTTTTTAGGTTTCTAAACATCCCTTTCTCCATTATTTGATAAGCTATTTCTTGGGCTAATAATTTATCGGGAACATGTAAGGGTAGAACATGAGGATCAGTGATACTTCTGAATATTCGGATATAGGTGAATTTTTCTTCTCCAAACCGGCTTCCGATTGAGGTTAGGTCAACGCTGGCCTCATTGGATAAGCTTGGAGCAGGTTTATTGAATATAAATTGATGAATTGGCAATATGAATCCATGGAAAATTCTGTATATTTGGTCTTTATAATAGGCTTTCCACAGGGTTTTGTGATAAATGTGGATAGGAGTCGGGCTTTGGGGAGTCCACTCCCAGCCTAAGATAGGGAATTCTGAATTGAAACATATGGTGTCAATGATATATGCACTCATAAAAAATGGTGGTATTACCCTGGTAGTTACAAACCTATTTTTCCTATAATCAAGGATTTTTCTTGCCATTTTATTAGATAAAATGGTTTCCCAATCCATGATGTCGGAATTAACAACAACTTCAATTAAGGGTACCATCTCAATAGAATTTTTTTGAGAGTTGACAGTTCCAAATAATCTACACATCATAGCTATAGCATAGCAATAAGGAGATGCCAAGGATTCCATGGAGTACATACCCGAAGATTCATGCTTATGTTTTTCAGGAAAATTCCTCCAATCTCTAATGGGATCTGATTCCACTTCATTTTCTTTGGAGAAGTCTTCCAAAAATGCTTTGTTGTAGATTTGCTAAGGGTCTAGTAAGTGATACATTTTCTTGATGTCTTCTGCCTTGAATGACCTAAACATATTTCCATCTGATGTAAAGAATTCTCTGTCTATTATATTGATGCTTTCTATAACCCATCTCACTAAGTCATTATATGGGAGAACATTTGCACGAGCTGCTACTTTGTGAAGATAGGAGCTTGCTAATTCATTAAGAGTGCTTTCTGATCTTTTATCTGAATCTGCCTCTGGCTCTTCTTCTGACATTATAGTTTGATCTTCTGCTTCCATTAGATTATAAACTCCTTCCCATGAAGTTTTTCCAAGACCTAGATAGGTAGTATCAGTTACTAATACCAACTTAGTTGGTTGATCTTTTGGAATGACCGGGACCTTCGCTCTCTTGGATTTCTTAGACATTTTCATGACCCGTATGTTTTTTCTCAGGTCTGCACAATGGAACAAATTAGCAGAATAATGGAAAAATTATTTTTGGAATGAATACAAAAAAGAGAGGAGCTAATGGCATTTAATCGCAACAAAGAGGACAGATTAAAGAAACATTATTCCATCGAAGATGAAATCCACAAATGATTTCAACTATGATTATTGTTTAATGTTTTCCTCGTATAATGTGAGATTTTAATGCCATTATGGGTTGTCTCATCGCACATTTATAACGGTCCTTTTAAAACATTCATGCCATAAATTTTTTAAGGTTTTCTGATCAACGATAACCGTATATCGGAGATCGGAAGTTTCAAATATCAGGTTAAAGTATTCCAATTTTGCATCTGTGATTTTCAATTATTGCTGAGATGGCATGGATGGCATGATGCCTTTTAAATCATATCAAATTATTGGCATTTATTATACAAACGATCTATTTTATGTTTTCATTGAAGAGCGCTTGTTATGAAATAATGATATCGCATCGTAGATTTTTAGCGTAGTGTCTTTGGATATGAGTTATGCGTTTTTAGCGATGAGAGATTTGTGATTTAACTTATCGCATCGGAAAAAGGTGCGTGAATATGTGATATGAATTCAACGATTCACGATTGTGATCGGGCTTATCGCATCAGTGCTTTTCAAAATTGACTCATAATCAATTGTGACATGACTTTACCGATTCGTGATTGTGGTCAGCCTTATTGCGTCGGAACTTTTTCAAAAGGGAAGGTTTGGGATGTAATTTCCCCGATTTGCAATTGCAATTGGGTTCATCGCATCAGAACTTTTCAAAGTGGAAGGTTTGAACTCATGTTCATGCGATATGCGCTTTTGCAATTGCTTAATCGCATCGGGGTTCAATGATAACACATTTGATTTTATAATTTGAATATGCGAAATGCGATAAAGGCCTTTATGTGTTTTCTTTATTTTTAATTAAATAAATCCTTTTTCATTAGGGTTTGATCCTATTTCATGATATATCGGATTTCCTCAAATCATTTATTGATTCTATAACTATCTAAAGAAAAGGGGACCCATTTCTTATTAAAAATTAATATAATAATTTGAAATGGGAAGGTTTGTTTGTACATCACAACAGAACCATATCTCAAACCTAGATACAAGAATGAAAAAAATACAATTTTCCCCTTCTTTCATCTCCTTGACTCATATGTCCCTATGATGAATATAATCATGAAATATTTCACCTGTGAGGGGAGGTTTTCTCGAATCTATTCATATCATATATGACTCCTCATGCACTTCACTAGAGTCAGAATGCTTCACATACCCTACTATCTCTTCCGAAGCATTGACAAGATGGCATACATAGTACAAAAGAGGGATTATAATCATCAAATGCAAAGTCTTTTCCACCACTCCCTCATCAAGATGATAGTCATGCATCATATTGAGAAAAAGAACATCCCATGGGACACATTTATAGCAAATGAAATCTTCACTACCCCACCTAGTCAGCATGAGCAGAGTATCCCTTCATCATCTCATCCTCCCATATCCACTCCTTCATCTCAACCTAATGCTCATATATCATCACCAAGTCAAATGAATTCACCTCATGTTGATCCTACTTCTTCACCTTTCCATAACCCTTCATCATCACATCATGATACTGAATCATCAAGCAGTGAGAAAGACATTGAGGCAACTTGGGCTAATGTGGCTGATGTTGAGCCATTTCCCAAGACCTATCAGAGAGGCTACAAGCACGTGTTTGCTTCACTTGGATAGAAAGGGGCCATGCCTTCTTCATAAAAAAAATAGGTGGACAAGCGCAAGGAAAAGGCTAAAGAGCCAATCATTAAGGAGCAGGAGGATAAACATGAAACAGAGCAGGAATTTTAGCTGATTGACCTTGATGAGGAAGACGAGGATAGAATAACTAGTGTAACAATCAAAGGAAAAGAAGCAAATATTAGTGAAATTCAAGCTAATCTTGATAGAGAAAAGTATGTGATTGATTTTCTTGAGAAAGAAAATCAGCAACTAAAGACCAAACAGATTATCAATGACGTCAGCACCATCAAAGCACAAAGAGAGGTAGAAGAGGTCAAGGCCTTGTTGGAGTATACCTTGGAAAGATTTGGTGAGATTGATGATGAGGAGGATCAGCCTCCAAGATAGAAACCAAAGACTAGAGGGTTGAAAATAGCTCTATCCCTTGAGAGATAGAGAGAAGCTGAGTTGCAGAGCAACTCACTCCAAGTGAGTTGCAGAGAAAATCACTCCAAGTGAGTTTCTTGCCCTAGAGATTAGCAAGGATAGATAATCATGGCTTGATAGAGCCAATTTTCATCTAGAGAGGTTGCTAAACAAGGCCAAAAATGACAATGACATTCAGAGGAAAATGGAAAAGCACTATGCCATGAGGAACAAAATTTCAAGGGCCAAGCTCAAACGAGCCCATGCAAAAATTCAAACTTTGTCCAAGAAAAAGGAGAAGGAGAGGTTAGACATACTTGCTAAGGTGTCTCTTCATGCCTCAATCACTTCATAAGCAATTAAACGCACAATTTTGGAAAATTTTTGGCACATTTGGCACTTTAGTGCATTTTTGGGTTTTTGGGCAATTTTTGCACATAGAAATTCTGCCAAATGTGCAACGCCCTGGGCGCTGCGCTCTTTTTTGGGGAATCCAAATGAAAAATGGCCACCACCATAATGTTCAAAATGATGAAGACATCAACCCTAGCAAGTTTCAGAAAATTTGGAGGAGAACTGGTCCCTCAAAAGCACAAAAAACTACCAAATTTTCATGTTTCTACCTCTTTTTTGACCTGGTCGCTACGTGTTTACCAGTCTTGGGAGATTCAATTTTTTACCGATAAAATAAGAATCATTTTGGAAACTAGAGGCATATTTGAAAACTAGAGTCAGAGAGTTTTCGAATGAGATATCTTGGAGAGGATTTGGACACTGGGAAGGCCTCCAAAATTGGCTTGCAAAAGAGGCTATTTTTCTTGTTAGGGCACTGCACATTTGCCAGGAAATTTGCATTTTCACCATTTTCAGCAAATTTTGAAGTTTCACTCTAGTTTGACTTTCTACTTGGGAAAATGAATAAATTACTGATGTAAATGGTCATGGTGAATTTAAATATCATGTTTTTACTTTAATATAAAGTAGATACATTATGTGAGTCCTCTAAAGGTCAAATGAATCAGTTTCCTCTCTTTTAGAGGCAAATTGTTGGGTCTTCCTAGTCTTCAGTTTCTTGTTTGGTAGTAGGTAAAACTGATTCCTATCTCATGGATTTGACTCCCTAGGGCTAGGGAATGTGGTTTTTAGGTCTATATGATGTATTTTCTCATTCATTGTAATGGTTGGACTTATTTGGAGGTTTGGCTTCTTAAGGACACAATTTTGTTTCAGTTTTGGCCTGGACATTAATCAAATTTGCAGCTATTTTAATGGGATCCATGTGGTATTGTGTTTATTTTTAGTTTCTTCTTTTGTGCTCATATGTTAGATTTTTTTTTGTATTTCATCCATCATTTCATTTCTATTAAGTGAATGTTTAAAAGTTAGATGAACAAAATCTATAATTTCTATGCTCTGTTTTGGGTAAATATCGAAAATTTGTAATTTATTCAGTTTAGAAAGAAATCATGAGTTCACCATTCTCTTTCTAGCTTCTCACCTATCTTAAATCATCTCATCATCAAAACCCTAAAGTGCTAAAAATTGTACCTACCTTGCCCCATAGAACACCCTACAAATTTTGACCTAATTTCCTTGCCTTAGCTATATGACTCCTCCTGATCTAGAAAAAAACTTATACAATCATCATCAAAACCCTGAGCTACTATACCTAACCTAATACCTTCTATCCTCAATCATTTTGGCTGTGATCTATACGGACAGAGCCCTCTCCTAGCCTAGTAGGGCTAGCTACTTGGTTAAGCGTGGCTTGAGGCTACCTCAGAATTGCCTTTCTCAGCCTGAGGTTCAATATGAGTGATAACAACATCATCGATAATATCCTCGCTTCCAGACCTTTGACCGAAATATTTTTTTGGCGCTCGACATCAAATAATCTATTCACGCCTTGCACACTATACTGCAGTGCCTTGAGAGCCATTAACATCAATGGTGGTTTTCTCGCATTTGTTAACATCTCACATCATTGGCTGGTAATAAAATGATGTCTTGCCATTTTTGACTAAAAATTATATATTCGCATAGTTACACTTGTACCCAAATAGTCGAGTGAACGAGATAAGAAGACCCTGGATCTAGTTTCATCCATCCGAGCTGCGATTTCAGGATTTTTGAACACATCAATTGTACAATTTCTTTACATATAGATCGTCATCCGAACATGGTCCTATATCTGTAGGCATGTTCGTATTGGGAAACATTCCAATGTAGACGACTTTTTGAACTATGTACATGTTATTAGATAGTTTATGTGTTGGGAATATGAATTCCTCCCTCAGCAATTCGTGATCAAGATGAAAATATCATGATGTAATGTATTGTAAGATTGATGCAGGTTGTCGATCAACTTCAGTTCCATCTCATCACATAATAAAGCATCTCATCTAAATACTATTATTATTATTATGACTTCATGCTTTAGGGGGCAGCTATTAATAGGTCAAATTGGGCATCATCCCCCATGACCTGGACAAACTGGACATCATCCCTAGGACCAACGAAATAGGGTCTATCATCCCCTTATATTTCAGTTGCTATATGCCCTAAGAGAAGAAAAATTCATTCATGGCTTCTATTGTGATATTTCCAAGGTTTGAAGTATATGTTATATCACTTATTGACTCACCAACGTAGCCTCTAAAGGGACTAACTGCATTGCAATGAAAAATCCTCCATTCAAGGGTGCACTTAAATGTACTTACCATCATTCAAGAGTGTGTTGGACTCCTGGGAGTAGAATTCTCATTGTTCTGGGAATCTCCACATGGCCAATGCCTTCTAGAAGAGTCCATATATGTCAAAATTTGAATCCAAGTGTCTATCTAACACCTCTGAACTTAAGAACATGTCTTGCCTATTATTAGAAAGTCATTCTTTGAGAAACTACCATCAATTTCCCTATAAATTGAGCACAGATCCTAGTGCTAGGGAAGGAAGAAATTTGGTAAATTTATGTTGTTGGATTCTCATTTGAGAGAGTGAAAGTATTGATATGCTGCTAGTATGATGTTGGATGTGATGAGGTTGGAATGAAGCTGGAGCTGGTTGGCAACAAAGCGATCATTAGTTGTAACCTCCCCCTCCTACTCTTTAATAAAGATTGATGTTCATTTTCCAACATATATGTCTCTATTTATTGTCCAATGGATTCTTGAATCATATATGTATTTCATATCTAATCAATTTGATTGATTAATATAAGTAGATATTTATATATTGCATGTTGTTTCCTGTTCTCTATTTGTGTTTGCAGGAATCGATCTGGAGATTTGAGTTGGATTGAGAGCGACGGAAACAACGAAAAAAGGAGAAGGAGAAGTAATTGAATCACAAGTAGGCTCTTTCACCATTCTGTATATATGCTTGTTTTAGAGAAAGTGATAGTAATTCTTTCCTCTATTGTTCTAAGTGACAAGAACCACACTTAGGGAATTTGGTTTATCTGTAGATCAATTTTCCGCATAACACATAGGTTATAAAATACCATTAGGTGAAATATAACGGGAGACTTTTTTACCTGTATGTTGTAATTTTATATTATCAAGAGAAAGTTTTCGCTCTCAATGATGTTGTACATTTACCATTGAATTTAATGAAAGAGATATTGGTTCCTTTGTAATAATGTTCTGAATATCTTTTGGCAGAGACTTCTGGAGGCTCTGGGCCTAGTCACTAGGAGCTCTATTGCTTTTATATGTTATATTCTTATTTTCCCTTTTTGCAATTAATCATGTCCATGATTCGTAGAATTGCAATTGATTTAATTATTATTAGCATTGAGTGTTTTATTTTTCCATTGATTTGAAGTCTTAATCGCTTTTACTTTTCGCATGAATGTTATTCTTTCATTTCCCTGATTTACTCAAGCGTTTTGATTTATGTTCATTATAAGTGATGTTATTTGGTTAATCAATCATTGAGAATTTCAATTGCAGAGCATGAATAAATTACTTACTGTTCAATTGTTGCAGTATATTCCCTTTCTGATTAAGTAGATTTCCATAAATATCGACGGTGATTCTAGTTAAGTGTGAATTCTTTAATTCTCGCATTTTAGATTGCTTTATGCATAAGATTGATTAGAATTAAGTTAAATTGATGGATTGAAGTTATTTCACAATTTTTTCAGCCTTGTCTTGATTGAACTTCAAGAATAATATTTTACTTCTTACAACGATTTAGAATTGTTAACCTCTGAATTCACTAGCATAAAATTTGCTGAAAACTCTTGAAATAAACAAAATTACCCTGGGTTCATAATTAATGTAGGTATGAGGATTTCTTTTAAATAATTCATCTTAATGCACCAACAATCCTCATAATGTGTGATTGCACATATTCTCCTTTTTTCATCTTCATGTATTTGAGTTGACCTTTCAAAGATATGATTTCATTCAAATTGTTGACTTCATACATGCTAATTATCTTATCATACATGCCCTTAGACCTTCTCAAATTTCCAACATACGAAAGTGGATTATCTTGTAAACCATCAACTATAATTTTCTTTGCTTTTAACCCACCTTTATTATGCTTGTTTTTTACAGTAGCATAAGCATTTTTGGGAGGCTTAAAAACTCTTCCTTGAATGAAGTCTAAAACATCATTGTTGTTAGCTATGATCTCCAATTTTACTTTCCATGCAACAAAGTTAGACAAATCACCCATATTCTCATGCTCTTTTAAGAAAGAGGAAGACATTTTTGCCAAAATATTTTCCCCTTTTCAATCACTTGCTTGACATATGGATTCTCTTGCTCGATGTCTCTTAGGATTTTCTTCACCTCAAATCTAAAACCATGTTAATTTTTCACCATTTTTTCTATGCTGCAATTATTACCTCAAAAATATCCAATAGCATCCAATTTAGCAATTCCACTCCTTCAATTATCCAATGATGGTAGAGAAATATTAGATAGAAAAAATTAGACAAATGCACAATGAAAGAAAACCGAGACAAGAGACAAGAGACACAAATTTGGTCAATGACCAGGGAAAAACCCCACTAGGCGGAAAACCCTTGCAAATATTCTTCTATTATATTGTCTTCAAATGTTCAATAGAGAGAGTACAAACAAAGGGTCAAATTAAAACTTTGACTAGCCAATATCTAATGTCAATATCCAATATCCAAATAATCAAATCAATATATCAATGTCAAAGATGATGAGGAAGAGTCAAATCTGGTCAATTGTTAAATCTACAAAAAATCAATAATAGTTGACTACCCTAACCATTCAAGTCAAAAATAGTCAAATCAAGGTCAAATATACTTCAATTTAATTCGTTCAATGCCCAATCAACAAGGCCTATTTTTCTACTCAAATATTAGTAAAAAAAAGTCCAAAAACTTTGGTCAAACTAAGTCAATGGATAGATAAATATTTTTGTCATATTCTGCGATTTTCTAAGGTCAAACCAGAAAGTTGACATCAGTCAAACTGCTCAAAATTTCTCCATTTGAGTGTCCTTCAACGCATCTTGAAAAAATCAAAATTTTCCACCCAAAACCAAAGTCGAATGATGTCAATTTCACCCTGGAACAGACCTAAAATTTTCCTACAACTTAGCCCAATCATAAACAACCACCTATCCTTTGTATGAGAGAGAGAAATCCTTCCAATTGGATTTGCATGAACCAATAGGAATAGGAGGGAGAAGATGTTATGTGAGGTGATAAAGTGAAAAATTTGGATTAAGGTATCTTGTATTTACATGAATCGATGAGGGTGAAAATACATGTCATTTGGGCTTCATGAGCCTACATGAAGTTGAAGCCAACCTTGACAATTTGATAATGAGTGGGCTTTAATTTAAAAAAAAACACTTCTCCTTGTCCATATTGAGTGATATTTAGGTCGATTTCGGTCCCCTCGAAAACAAGAATTTAATTCAATAATTATCTCCATCAAATGAGTTGTCTAAAGTGGATTTTGACCCTAGTTTCATAATTCAACATCTTGTTGTGGGAGAAGGTGAAAATTATTCATGGAGAATTTATTTTGTCAAATTCTTCAAATATTGTTGTTAAAAAAATTATTCTAGTTTATAGGACACTGAATTTGAGGCAACTGTACAATCAACATGAAGGGTGGAGAAGAATGTGATTATTTTATGTATAAATTGCAAAAAAATACATTGCCTCATTCACAGAGCATGTAAGAATTTGTAGGTCTTTAAGTGCACTCAAATAGGTGTGTATGATCTAAATTGCATAATTATATTATTTTTCATCTATATCAATACTTTGAGAGTGTAAATATTATAGGAATTATCTCACAAGACCATTGTTAATAGTGTGTCCTAGTTTTGAGAATTGGGGTCTAAAACCTTCTAGAGGAAATTTGAGGTATAAAATTCATTTTATTTTAGGTCTAAAAAATCTCACTTGTTCTAGAACCCCTAATGTTATTCTAGCCCAAAAAATATCACTTATATTATATCTCCTAATGTTATTATGCACATTAAGGCATGTCCAATGGTGCAAGAAAGACATCAATAGGAGTTTGTATGCAAAATTTATACCACTTGAAAGTTGACCTTCTTGTTTAACCATCACTATTTGAAAATATGCCATGTCAGCCCCCATTACTCTTGCCAAAGTGCTAGCCAAATGGGGACAATGAATAATGCCCTAGAAGGGTCAAAGTGGCAACTATAGTTTAGAGTTAAAGGAGTCAAAATTGACCCGTAGTTGACTTTTGAGCTGTGTTTTTTTTTTTTAACGGAAATGGTTATTTTTATATTGATTCAAAAGGTCTCAGGCTTATGCTCGGAGGTATTACATCTGGAGACCCAATGTCTAGGGGGTTTCCGATCAAGAAAAATTCACCTACTCTGCTTCTTACAGTCAATCTAGAAATTTCCCAAAGACTAGCAAACCTTCTAATACAAACAAATTGTTGTAGCAAGAGACAAAAATACATGACAAAGGAGAGGGGCCAGCTAAGGCAGAGGATCTGATCAATCCCCCTCTTGTCAGAGGATAGATATCGCTTGTAAAGAGACAAAAATGTTGGCTTCAAGGTCCGCATCTTTGTTATTTTTCTGAAGGGCGTGAAAGCACTAAAGTCTATCAAAGAACACGATCAACTTATTGATGCAAGCGAACAACCGTTGTAGACAGGGGTCTTTAGGGACCGATTTTTTCACAATCAAGCCAATGAGGCTTTTTGAATCTCCAATGACTCAAGCCTCCTTGATTCCATGTTTTTGTAGCTATTTCAAGCCTTGGAGGAGAGCCATGGATTCTGCTTGATTGTTCGAAGTAAGCCCAAAACTCCCAGAAAAGTGGGAAATTATTTGGTCTAAAGGGCAGCAAATAATTCCTCTACCTCCAACCTTTCCTGGATTCCCTTTTCTTGCTCCGTAAAAAAACATAGTGTGGATATATGTGCTCCTTCTCCGTTTTTTGAAGTCCTTATCCTCTAATATGATTTCCCATTCTTCTCTGCACTTCTCCATATTGTGACCAGTGGGAAGATTTAGCCCCAACTGCTGGCACCAATCCCTACCTTACTGGTTTAAGCTACAAACCCACTTCTGGTTCACCTTGGCCTGCATTATTTCTTTGAATAAGCTTCTGATTTTCACAATGATTTGTTGTTGGCTTAGTGCCTCTTGAAAGATCAAATTGTTTCTTTCAAGCCAAATCTTCCAGCAAATGAGCTTAGGGATAATCATCCACCACTTGTTTGGCCAGCCTCTCCTGGGGAAGGACTTAGGAAATAGGTATCCCCAATTAGATAGCATACCCATGATGGTAATTGGGAGGATGGGGTTGTTATTCCAAATCAACAAGATTTCATTCCAAATGTCCCAAGTGTAGAGGCACTCAAGAAAGATGTGGACCAAATTTTCCTCCTATTATTGACAGAGTGGGAACCGAGAGGGGTCATGGAAGCCATGACGTTGCAGGTTTTAATCTATGAGGATATTGTTGTGCCCCAGCTTCCAGGTGAACAAGTCAATCTTTGGAATGCTTTTAACCCGCCAAATCCCTTTCCAAATCATGGGGTTGTAGGGGGCAGTGGGAATGGCCTTAAGGCACATGTAGCCTTCTGCTACGAAATAACATCCCGTCGAGGAACCCCAACCCATTTTGTCTTTTTTTCTTTCATTTAGATGGGATTTCCAAGCTTGGGCTACCATGAATTTGGCCCGCACTTGCTCCAAATGAGTAGGCATTTCTATCTTCTGCCACCTTGCCTAGTTGTTGTTGTCCCACTCTGAAATGTCCCAAATCGTGCGTCGACCATCTATGATCATCCATGTTCTTATCTGCTGCAACTCAACATCATCCCCGATCACTTATGCATTCATGATCCTATCCTCCCACAGGCTGATCTGCTTCCCATTGCCTAGAATCCAAAACAAGTGGTCATGCAGCAGCGAGAGATCATGCTTGCACAATTGATGGATCAGGGAGCCATGTCGATTAGCTCGGAAGTTATCCAGGCTACAAAGATGCTTTCCACAACTGTATTTTTTCCACAAAGCAATCTATGCCCATCCTAGATTCCTTGCTACATGTTGCCATAAGGTCTTAGGCCCTAGAGCGATATTGTGCTCCTTGAGGTCTTTTAGGTGGAGGCCACCTTCCAATAGCGGCATAGTGATCTTATCCTAGCTGACCAATGAAATTATCTTAGCGTTATTATTCCCCCCCTTCCAGAAAAAAGAGTGAATGGATTGCTCCATCTTGCAAATAATGCACACAGGAGCCAACAGAACAGAGCTCTGAAATATTGGAAGAATATAAGGGCTGACTTAATGAGAACAATCTTACCTGCTAGGTTGAGCCATGACATGCCATAGGCTTGCATTTGAGCTTGAATTTGTCCAGCAAGGGGTAATAGTCCCTCCCAATCAGACAACCTTGGAATTCCAAGGTATTTAAAAGACACCCATTTTGTGGAGCCTTTAAAGCCAAAAATCCTAGTGATCATGCTTACATTGAGTCCAGAAAGGTTCCAAGCATAAATGAAACATTTTCCTGTGTTAATTTCACTCCCATAATCGAGGCAGTAGCGATCAAGATCCAACTTGAAGTGGGAGGCCGAGCTGGAGGAAGCACCCCCTAGTAGGATGGAGTCATCAACAAACAGTGCATGGTTGATGTCTCTGACACCCCTGGTGATTCTAAGACCCATAAGCTCTTGATTGATTTGTCTTTTATCCAACATAAAACTAAGGACAGAGGCTTGAATGAAAAAGAGAAAGGGGGATAGAGGGCATCGCTGCTTTATCCCCCAACTCACCTTGAATAAGTTAGCAACACGTCCATTGACAAGTGGGGAAATCCATGGTTCTGCAATCCAGGCTGTGACCTAGCTTATAAAATGGAAATCAAACCCAAATTGTTGCATAACCCCAAAGAGAAACTTGTGCCTAACTCTGTCAAATGCACTAGCCAGGTCTAGCTTGACAACCATGCCTTTTTATCATCTTTGGATGCTTGAATGGATCTCTTCTTGAACAAGGATGAAATTATCAGTTAGTTTCCTACCTTTGACAAATCCCCCTTGATTGTCAAAAATGATTTCCGGAAGAAGGCCTTTCAGCTTGTTTTCCATGACTTTAGTGATGAGCTTATAGCCAATGTTGCAGAGAGAAATTGACCTGAATCTATTGAAATAATTGGCACCCTTCTCTTTTGGTATAAGGGCCAAGAAGACCAAGTTTGTGGTGCCCCCAATATTTTGGCAGATCTGAGACTTTAAGATAATTTTGTAGAGGTATTTTTTGACAATGTTCCAACAAGTTTTAATGAATCGAGTAGTAAACCCATCCGACCCAGGAGCCTTGTCCGGATCCATTTCATCAAGGACCTGCTCGATTTCATTGAAGGTGACAAGAGTAGTCGGCTTACCATTCATTTGGGCATTAACCTTTAGAGGGACCAACTCGAGAAGTTTAGAGTTGTGACTCGCTTGCTTATCCTCTGTGTACAAGTCTTTGAAGTGCTGATGGGAAGATTTTTTTATGCTGGAAAATTCAAAGAAGGATTGGTCTCCTAAGGTTATCTCCACTATAGAATTGAAGCTTCTTCTAGATTGAGTCTTCTTATGAAAGAATGAGGTATTCATGTCCCCATCTTGTAGCCGCAGACTGCAAGATTTAAGTCTCCAGAATTCCTCCTCCCGGATGTAAGAATTATGAAGATTAATGTGGAGCTGCTCTTCGAAGGTTAAGTTGTCCTTCGAGATGTCCATATATTCCATTTTTTTTTTTATGACTCTCCAAATAGGCCCGGGCAGCCCGCCTTGACTCAGTAGGAGAAGGGAGTGCTTTAGCACAGCTTTTGAGGGCCCTCTTCACTCTCCTCGGCTTTTCTTCCCACACAAAGAAGGGGGATCCACTGAAAAGGAGTCTCCAGACTTCCTTAACTCTATCCAAAAAGTCAAGTTGTTGCACCCAAAGAGCACTAAAAAGGAATGGAATAGGCCCTAGATTCATATGCATATTCATCTCAAGCCTAATGGGCTTGTGATCGGAGACCGATGAATAAATAATAGCAGAACTGGCATCAAGACCTAAAAGCAAGAAGGAACTATGGATGAGAAAGCGATCTAACCTTGTAGAAATGTGTCCCGGACCCTTTCTTCTATTGGTCCATGTATATTTTCCCTTGACTAGCTTGATGTCCAACATATCCCAATCCTGAATGAGTTCTTCCACCCATTCTCTCGTTGGATCTCTTACAATATTTCCCCCTCGCTTCCACCCTTGGCCTAAAGTAATGTTCATGTCTCTAGTGAGAATGGCATTATCCATCTGAATCTCATTTTCTAGATCCCTAATGGATTCCCAGCAGGTTTTTTTGTCTCCCAAGATGATCGAGGCATAAATATTGAAAAGATTCACTATCTCTTTGCTATGGAGGTGAAAGAACTGAACAAAAATCCAATTTGAGTTGAGTTTAACCAAGATTTTCTCAAAGCATGTCTCGTCCCATAGAATTCCAGGCCCTCCTGAGGCACCTCTAGAGGAGACAATAATACCTCCTCCTTTTCCCCAAAACTATTTTCTTTTGTGGAGAAAGTCCCTTTCCTCCATTTTGGTCTCTTGGATGAGAAGAATGTATGGCATTTCCAACCTTACTAGACTTTTCATTACTTCCTCTTTTAGGTTTCTCCCCATCCCTCTGCAGTTCCAGGAGACAAGAGGGCTCCATTTAGAGCCTTGGATTTGATTTTTGTTTGCCTTAGGGTTTCTTGCCAACATCTTTTCTAGGGTCGGTTGGCTCCCCTGCAACTTATCCTTGTATGTTTCTTGCTCTCTCTTTTCCCTGGAGGATTTCTGTCCCCTTGTCGATCTTCTGACTGAAGTTTGGGAATCCCCAATTTCTCCTTCTTCCTCCGACTCCTCTGAATCCAAATCTTCACCCTTAGAGACAAGCTCTTTCTCTTTCATGCGTTCTCTAGGATAATCACCAATCTTCAGTGGTTCTAAGGCTTCCTACATTTGGAGATCCTTTTGCACGTCCCATGGGTCAATTTCTCAGACTTCCTCTGTCTCTGAGTTCAAGACTACAAAGTTGTTCTCTTGACCTTTCTGGGTGGGTTTGGCTTTAGGAATGCTCCCCGTGGGTGTTGTACTTCCCTTTTATTTTTCCGCTCCTTGTCTGATTGGCCCTAGCCTAAGGCTCATTCTAGATTTCTTGGCTTGCTACCATCCTTCTTCTTTCTCCTTTTCTGGGCCTGCATTTTTTGGGTATTTCTTGACAAAGTGGCCATACTCATGGCATCTGTGGCATTTTAATGACAACTATTCAGAGTCTAATTTCTACAGATGGGACTAGTTTCCCACCGTTAGATTAATGGCTTTTGGAAACCCAACTTCGAGATAAACCTCCACGCAGATTATGGCACAGTCATAATGATCTTTTTTGTTTTCTCTGTCTATGAATTTTCCAAGGGCGTTGTCGATTTGTTGCATTGATTCCCACTTCCAGCAGTGCACTGGCAAGTTTGGGAGCCTGACCCAAATTGGAACAATAGATGGAACATCCTCCGAGGGGTCGAATTTTGGAGTCCAGTGATTTAAATACAGTCCTTTAGGACCCATGAAATAGGGTATGTTCTTGAAAATCAAGTCCTTATCCTCCTTTGAGTTGAATTCAAACAGGAAGAAACCCTACCCCAGAAAGTATGAGGTGACATTGCTTTCAATGAGGGGCTTCCAGTTTCGGGTGATCCAAGATTTCGTAGATTTTGGTGAAGGCCATAAGCCTGTGAACTGCCCAACCAGCACTCGGTCCACAAAGGAAAGGGCCACCTTCATCGAACCCTAAGGCAGGAGAGCCACTGAGGGGATCTCATCCAATTTATTGACGAACTTGGAGGTGGGTTGTTTTCTCTTCTTCTACTGGGAAGAAATCAACAATTTGAAGGCCTCGACCTTAGGAGGAGGAGGAGGAGGAGGCGGGAGAGGGGCCTAAGAGTCCACCATTGGGCCGAACCCAAGCCAGAGCGAGCACCCTGACTGGCACCACCCTACCACAGCACCAGAAACCCTATGTGCAAGGGAGACTAGGAGACAGAGCACAGGATCAAGTCAAACTTCTTAAAACTTATATTGAGCTATGTTACAACTAGGCCACTATGAGGAAAATAGTTTCTATAACATTTTCCTCCACAAAGTACAAAATTTTATTCTTTTCAAGAATAAAATCAATCCTAATTTTCCAAGCTATGAAATTTGAAGCCCCTTCTAACATGTTCTGTGACTTCATGGAGGAATCCAGGGATGTAGATCAAAAATCAAGAAGGTCTCGAAAATAGTGTTCTCAATGTAAACTTATTCAAGAGTGATCTCAATTTCCCTTCATTTACCGAAGTTCTGATTCCATGTTGATTTTTCTAGTGTGATAGATACAAGAAAAATATTCATGAAAATTGGTCAGTACTTATAATGATATTGATCTTATTTTAATTTTTCCAATATACAATTAATAAATTATACTTCAAAAATTCAACCATAAAACAATAGGATAGTAGAGATACAATGGAAAAAGAGAACATGAGATTTACCCTAGGAAATATCACTTAGGCGAAAAACCAACAACCTTTTCAATAGAGAAATTCTAATCTTCAACAAAAGACACACCTAGACTTCTAGTCAGCAACTATGTGAAAATAACCTTCAAAAAATCTATGGTTAAACTTGTTCAACATCCTTCAATTAAAAACTATAATCTGATCCTGCAAATCATCCCTCTTTTTCATCCCTAGGTTGAATTTTGGCCTCCCAACAATTGCTCAGAATCCCAAAATTTTGGCATTGCAATCTGCCTAGATAATTTTGTCCTTGTAACTGTAACTTCCCAACAAAATATGAAAACTAGAGAGAGAGAGTTCCTCCACACATGCAAGATAGATAGAGAGAAAGAGATGAATGTGTCCTTCTTTTTTATCCTCTTTGTCCATCTTGTCTTTCATGTATGTCCATAAGATTCTTTCTTGAGAGAGATAGAATTGTTGCCTTGGAAGAGGAGGTCAAATGTCTATATATAATGATCTATTGGGTTGAATGGGTGACTCTTCTTCCCAGGTTTACTTGGCTTGGATGGAGGATGAATTGACTAACTTTGGAGCCAATAATTCAATTTCGAAAATTCAAAATTTTATCTTTTAAAATCCCATAAGGACATGACTCATAACTATTTTTTTCCCTTGACTCTAGCATGAAGAACATGCTTTACAACAATCAATATAAATACATCATGGGCCAAATAAATACATTATGATGACTGACCATAGTTACAAAATTACACATGTAATTGTTCAGTCCACAACCCTTTGGTGATGAAAGTAAACCTACACTACACCTAGAGTATCAAGAATTTAATGCTACCAATTGTGTGTCACCATGTGACTAACTATAGCATATAATGGTTACCAAAAATTCACGATGACCTCTATAAATTTTATATTATGCATCTGCAATATCACTTCTTTTAGGTTTATGAAACCTTTTTGAATATCCATGCCAATCTTTCATAAAAAAGTGTCAATCTAAAAATGTGTGTTTTTGCATATAAAAATTTAATCTATCCATGAGAGTAGATAAAATATCAATCTGCAAACTATATTAATTAATCAAAGGTATTACACACATTTATACATGAATTAGTCTCAAGATAGGAAATCTATCTTGGATGCACAATAATGTGGTTGAGAGATTCTCTCAACCACACACTAAACTAGGAATAAATATAGTTCTAGATACTTCCTATAATGTAGGAATAGACTCCTTATATAGAGAGTCACAACCAACGACAAGTAGGAATTACATATTCCAACATCCTCCCTTAATGACTACTTGTCATGATATTGATTCACAAAATCTAGTCGTTGTCAATCATAAATAAAAAAAAGATATTTCGATGTCCATATAAAGGAGAAACCATCCGCCAGAATGCATGGGTACCAACCACTGCAATTGCTGGTCTCGTAGGATGTCCTTCACATACATGGTTCTGTCAACCATTATCACTGCATACATGTACCTGTATAAAAAAAAATGTGTCTGCAATTTAGATCTACCACCACTGGGAAAATCCCATGTGCAGAACCACCAACAAATGTGTTTGCGACTCAGATCTACTACCACCAGGCAAATCACATGTGCAGAACTGAAAATAACATATGTGACTCAGATCCACCACAAACGAGCGAATCCCATGTGCAGAACTGCCAAAAGAGAGATATCAACACCTTTCTAAGCCAAATATTCACGCCCAAATAACAATGATTAACAGTCGCGCTGATTGCGCCTTTCAATGCGACTGTCAGATAGAAAAACGCGTTGACCCTCCTGTGCTCAAAAATAACAATATCTGAGACCTGTGAGTGAGGTGTTTACTGCAGTCCACCTACTCCTATGTGCACTCGGGGCACCTGTAGCCACTAAAGCTCTGTAGCCACTAAGGCTCTATAGCCACTAAGGCTCTGTATGTGGTTTTTGGTTCACCACAAACCATCACTTCATAGTGAAAAAAGATGGTTTCCAGCTGACCATAAAACATTACAAGGTGGTTTTGAGATTACCACGAAATTTACACATGCCTTTACAAGGCTTACATTCCATACTCCATCTCTTGGAGTTTCCAGGTACATATAATGACCACTTACAAAACCATCCTAGACTTGCTTATAACATGCTAGGGATTCTATCCCACAAACTCACACTAACTCAAACAACCATTTCCTTTGTTGTCCACTATAATAGTTGTTTCTGCTTCATTACCTCCTCTTTCGTTGCTCACATCTTGGGTATCTTTGACATTGTAAATTAAAACATGGAACTTCACGTTTCAACTGTCATTTGTTAGAGTAGCTAATTCTAACAAAATAACTTTACCTACATTGAGTTAGCTAGGCTCAATAAGGCTCAATAACTTTAAACATGATTCCAAGAAACTAAATAAAGCATAAAATCTTCAGATTTAATTTCTCTATCTCTGCCCAAAGATGATTATAACAGTAACCATTTTTCTCCAACAATACCTCTGAGGGGTCCACTGATGAAGAACTGGATTGAGGACTTTTCAACTGGACTCAATGCAGTGCATTCCAGCACTGATGATCTAGACATAGGCACTCATAGCCTTACAAAGAGACACAATAACAAACTGTCTCTCTCAAAACAGGAATCCAGGACTCCATGGTCTAATCCTCCATCGTCCACAAATTCACTTCAGCCAGGCTGATCCAAACACAACAAGTTGAAAGCCTCCCAACAACTCCACGTGCTTCTGCACCTCTTCTAACACCTATAGAAGACCCAACAATCTATCAACCTCTTCGATGAAAGCTACATTTTTCAACTCAACCATGTGGGTGAAGCCACCACCGATTGCTTCCAACGAGAAATTAAGATGAATTGAAACCTAAACAAAAACAACATTCAAGGACTCGGCCCTTCTCAATGGCCTCATCCACCTTCTCGCTATACACAAGCATCTGTTTCCATAGAGATCTTGTCTCCAGAAAATGCAACCTGTACCAACATATATAGGTCCCTGGATTCCATCAATACCTTTCATGTTTATATCAAAGAACATAATATTGCGATTGGCATATCGATCATGCTCATCAATACCATCAAACCACTAAGGGAATTGCACATATCAGCCAACACCGAACGCTGCAATAAAATGCAACATCTTGGACCTCCTCATGCAGGAAATCAAACTCTCACCTCATCGATACTATGTTTACACTGATTTTCAGCTCCGAGTTTCAGCTCCAAGCTCAGAAGCTTGAATTCTCTTTAGTATCCTACAAAATTCCCGCAGACAATAGATCGCCACCTCTTCTTCACAGTGGGGCTTGCTGTGGAGTCTTGTCAGACCCCACAGGTGGAAAAGTTCCCTCTCCTCAATAACATCAAGGCAAACAAGTGGATGTTTGAGATTAGCAACCCTCTTTTGTGCTTGAATTCGTGCAAATTTTAGGATTTCGCGTGCCTCTCCCAAAGGCTCTAACTTTTCGGTCCAGTAAAGGCTTCTTATTTAAGGCCTTCGAAACTCTGCAATTTCCAAGGCCCATCGACGAGCTGTGTTTAGAAATTACACAGGTGGGACTATAGCATCCACAAGCCCAAACTCACTCGCCTTTTCAGATTTGATCGGTTTCGACAAAAGTATCATTTCAAGTGCCTTTGAAAGGCCCAATAGGCGTGGAAGCCACTGTGTACCAACAAAAATAGGGATAAATCCAAGCTGGAGTTTAGGCAAAACCCATGTTGAGCCTGTGGTGCAGCTATGTGTCCATGACAAGCCATTGTAATCTCAAGTCCACCACCAAGTGCAAGACCATCAACAGTAGCAACCGATGGTTTATTTGCATCTTCAAACAATTCGGTTACGATTCTGACTGAAACATATTTCAGTTTAAATTGTTCTCCTCCAATTTGTACAGCAACCAAATAACTAAGAATATATTCCAATCAACAAAATCTCAATTTGATTTAAAATATTTACCAGTCCACCAGTAAGACACAATTGTTACTGAGATGGGATACTAACTTAATGCAGATGACTTTATATATGAAGTTCAATGTATTGGTACCATTTATGCTATAGGTTCTAGAAACATTCATCACCAGTTGTTTTGCCTCACATCCATCCACTTAACGCTACCAATCACAACTGTTATTCAACTTACCCATCCCACAACTCTACACGCAGTCAAGAGTCATGGCTGCTACTGTGAATACTCACACTACTCTCTGAGGTATTATAACTTGCAATCTCCCAAATGTATATTTTCTCCAGCTCTTTGTCACGTTAGGTGCAAACACACGATGCCATCGTTTATCACTATATCACCATCGATCAAGCGCAACCTTCAGATCTCCTTGGATGCAATTAACCATCGATTGGACTTCAAACCACTCAACACACTGTGCAGGCCGTCAAGCCGTTGCCACTGGAATCCCCATGAAGAAGTTGTGTGACGAGTTCTCCCTCGATTAAGAAGCACATATAATACCTGTGGAGCTTTGATAGAGAGAGCAGAAAAACTCTCTACATCACCTGATTTCCACTCACAGACAAAGGTTCACAAACTCGTGAGGAATACTGACACTAGATGTGCAGAAAGGATTGTCGAAGTGTCTCCATTAGGAAAAAGATGTATCTCAGACCACTCTGCCTTCGATCTTAGCCACAGTGCCACCAAAACTCTACACCGGTCGCTACCAGATCGAGTGTGATGTTTTACAAATGACACATTAATCCAGCGAAAAACACAGTCCATTCACTGTCCTCACACCTCTGGATTTAGCAGCGGAGACAACAAACATCAGTTGTCTACGCGCACCACAAGATCTCTCCAATCACTCCGATGAACAAACAAAATTTAATAAAAAATGATACAAATACAGTCATTTATTTCCCTATGCCCAGGAAGGGCCAAAGGCCCTTACGGGCTCTGATACCAAGATAAAATATCAATCTGCAACCTATATTAATTAATCAAAGGTATTACACACATTTATACATGAATTAGTATCAAGATAGGAAATCTATCTTGTACACACTAATGTGGTTGAGAGATTCTCTCAACCACACACTAAACTAGGAATAAATATAGTTCTAGCTACTTCCTATAATGTAGGAACAGACTCCTTATATAGAGAGTCACAACCAACGACAAGTAGGAATTACATATTCCAACAAAAGTATGGAAGGTGGTGTTTCTCCAAGGGAATTCTTATAATTATTATAGACTCTAAGAATATCTAGAAATCTAGTGGAGTGCAATGAGGTCAATTATTTGACGTTGTTCCAGAATATTCTCCAAAGATTTGATAAGTTCAAGTCTTATAGCCCTATTCTTCAACTTTTCAAGGCTTCATATGTCAATGGTTAAACACTTAAAAAATTCTAGAAAACAAATAGAAAATATGATATAAATTTGATGAGTACTCTTATTAGTAAGTGAATTTTCTATTTTCAAAAATGTTCATTTAAAATGTATTATTTAAATAGAAAATATGATATAAATTTGATGAGTACTCTTATTAGTAAGTGAATTTTATATCCGGTTTTTTATTTTTACAATTGTTCATTTAAATAATGTATTATATGCATTTTGTACCGTTTTTTTCAATTAATATAAATTCATGTTTTTTATTAATATAAATTTTAGATGATGTTTTTGATTATTTTAGTTCTACTTTCATCATAAAATATGACTTAACCAAATAATATTAAAGAAATGCATGTTTTAAGGTAAAACATATTCAACCATTCCATTTTTAATATAGAATTAATTAATGATTTGATGCAAATCTATATATATATATATATATATATATATATATATATATATATATATATATATATATATATATATATATGTGGGGGGTCAAGATGACACTTGTTTGTAGGATACAAACCCAACCATTTAAAACAAATAATTTTTTTAACTTCTATCAAATTAATGGGTTTAAAAAAGGAGTAGTCTAACCAAATTAAAAAGAGGAATTGCCCAAGCTCAAGCACGGTCGGAAAAATTTCCGATTCCTTCCGGCTCCGGCTGGCAATTCCTCCGCCCTCTGACACAAATTGCCAGAAACCCGATCCCAGAAAATTGGAAACATTATCCAACCCCGGATTTCACTCTTTGTGTCAGATATGATTCCAATTTTGCGGATATGCCAGAACCGATTCAAATTTTCAATCCAATTCTTCGCGCCCGCTCCTATTCGGCTCATAGCTCCCCTGCTGTTCCTGGTCAAAACCTGCAACCTGCTGAACTAGAGCCGGAAGTTACCACGCGAAGACTGCAAAACTGCGCTCAGCCTTGGTAAGAAACGCGAATCGCCTTCCTTAAAAAAACCATTCTAATATAATTGCCAGAGGAATTTCCCGGTTTGTTGAATTTCTTCTTGGAATAATTGTTTAAAACGTTGATCAGAAGCCTGATATTCAATGAGATTACAAATTTTGTTGTTTTTTTCTGGTTGTGATAAGAAATTAAATAGTATGAATGATTAGCGATGCTTGCAGTTTGGGTTTCTTTTCTGAACAATTCAACAAACCGGTTATCTTCTAATGGGTCTCTTTTTCTTCCCGGCTGGTTAGACTTCTCCCGTCGAGCATTTTCCAGCACGAAAACTGGTCTCTCGTCTGCATAATCAACGTGCCCAGTGACATTGCCCCCATCGCTGTTGTTATAATAACACATCAAAATGTACAAAACGTAGAGCCACCTTTGCAAACCTTAGTTCCAATATCATTTGCAATGTGGCCACCTTACTATTTTATTTAATTGAAATAATTATATTGTTTGGATTCGATGAGAAATCACTTAGAGCTTCTTCGACTGTGAGGGATAAGACCAATCTTGGTTATTTCATATTACGACCTCGGGTCCCACAAAAAATACACTTGTTACACAGTTCCTGTAACTATCAATTTGCTCTTTCTTATGAAGCGAATTATATTTGTACTTGCTGTGACCATAATTCTTCCCAAAAATTTCATTTACTGTCTCTGATATTATTACGATTAGTTCTTGGAATAGTCCTCTCTTCGGCATTTCGATTGGGGGTTACCTTATTTCAAATGCATAAACCCTTAGTTTAAAATTTTGACTATTGGATATTCTCATTTTACAGTGAAGTCGTTTCAAACCCCTTTTGATTAAGAGATGCTTTATTTTAAACTGAAGGTTTCATAAGTTTTCTCATTGTATTGGTAATCGGTTCTTCGCTTAATAGTTGTATGCACATGAAAATACCCCCTTTTTTTTATATGTAAGCATTACTTCTGTAATGTGACCTATTGACCACATTTCCTGAATCGTTTAGAAAATGGTCTTATGGTGGTTAAGACTTTTCTTTTCTTTTTCTTTATTTTTGTCTTTTATAATTAACTTCAGTAGAAATATAAATACAAGTGATTTATGTACATTAGCATGATAACCTTATACCTAGGGTTTGTTTTATTTTTATTTTCAATCATGATGTCGCTATATTTTATCTGTCAAATTTTAAAAAAAATATTATAAAGACTACTTCTTTTAGTTATTCATTTACCCTTTATTTGAAGGGGTTTATTATCTTATTTATTGATATTTCTATTTACACCATGAGTCTAACTCTCTCTCACACTCAAGACATTGTTTGATTTCCTCATGGTTAACTTATTTATTAACATGAGTGTAGTTTGCCTCTTGGCCCTAGGTACATTTGTACACCAAACTCCACCAATTAAAAAAAAAATACCTATAGTATATAATGTAGTTTTGCAAACAGATATTAATTCCAAGAATTTTGGTAATAACTAGGTTCAAGTATATTTGAACGCAGATGGTAATTTGTAGACCATTTTTATAATTTGTCGTTGTGATGTTAGCTCTGTGTTATAATATTTTTAAGTTGTTTTTCTTTATCTTGATAGGCATAAAATAAAAGAAGAATGAAATGGTTTATGGATGTTCAATTAATTAGTAGTGAGTGGAATACATTAGGAATATATAACTAATTTTTTTAGTTATATATCACAGAATAACATGTTGAGTATTAAGAAATACATAATACCTATTTGCCTAATATGAATTTATTTATTTATTTATTTTCAGATCTTCTAAGTGTAAACAATGGTGCAAAAGTGGCGTTTATGCATTGAAGTTTCATGCTTTCCAAATCCAGGTTGAGGAGTTGTGAAATTTTCCCTTCACAACATGGCAACAAATCATGTGGTCTACGAAAATAAAGAAGTGCATGGAAGAAAAACAAACAATAAAGCATACTAAAGCATACTACATTTCCCTTTTTGAAGGGCTAACAGTGGAAAAAAGACATGATGTCAATGATATTCAAGTATTCACCAACTCAGAGTTGATATGTAATCAGATGAAAGGAATCTATCAGATTCGAGCAGACAATTTAAAACCCCTTTATAGGGAAGCAATAAATTGGAGTTGTCAATTTCAAACTTTTACCATCAATTACTCTGCAGTGATTCAAAGGATGTCTACTGATATAATGTCCAGGGCATTGTTAAGCGCAAAAGTAGATGTCAAAAATGAGATAGGATCACCATCCACTGCAACAGACATCATTGTCTCCAGTATGTGAAAGGGTTGTTGTTATCATTTTTCTTGCCTCTATCATGGCATGGTTCTTTCACTAAAGAACCTGCTAATGTATTATTTTTCCCCAAATTGTAACTAGTACGGTTTTTTATAAGGGTACAGATATATGGGCAAATGTAATATATTCCATGTATATGGACAAATGTATTTGGAGAAAAGTAACTAGGTCATGGTCTTGTGTTTGCTATTAAAACATTATGGCGTCATCTAATTGAGTTTTATGTTTTAGAGTTTTGGCTAAAATCTTGCGAAATCATTTTTTAAGTGGAAATCATTATTTATTTTTGTATCATCATTTGCTCCTGCTTATGTTTGTGTTGGAAACAAATGTTGTAAATGTATAATTTTGTAACCGCAAGAGTTAAAGAATATCGACGTGATCATGACAGACATGTACAGTTGTTTCTCTAGGAGTGACATGGCATCTATCAGTTTGGCTAAGCTTGTTGGTTTTTATATATTTATCACAATAAAAGTGAGTAGCATAATCTAAGCTTGTTGTTTTTTTATATTTACAGCAGAAATATACACCCTACTCAATTTGTGTGCATAGAACATTAATAGCACCCACATTAATGACTAATGGGTCGTGATTTGCGTTTTGGAAAAACCTGAACATGTATAGTTAAAAGATGCAGAAGAAAATCGCAAATCGATGAGTGATAATGTTAAGATTCGAATTTTTCTTTCATATATTTTACTGGTTTTAAAAAAACTTGAGAACAATTTCTTTCATATCCATCTGAATCATATAACGTTTAGAAATATTTCATAAATATACAGAAGAGATCAAATAAAGCTCACATGCCAATATCCTTCATGTCAATCTCTCACTTTGCTTGAAGAAATATTTATATATACATTTGTTTGGCAAGATTTCTAGTAGAGTTTTCAGCTAGCAGTTGATTGGCACAATAAGCTCTCTAACATCAGCTGACTCATCCTTGATAACCCACTTAGATGTTGAGGTGGAGCCTGAAATGATTGTCACGGTTAAACCCACTAAGGAATTCTCTTTCTTTCTATGAAATATTGATCACACAGTTTCTTATGTTGTGGACACTGAATACTATTTATTTTTACATAGCTAATGGATAAGAAAAGAATGCTGCTACTGCTGGTGTTGTAGGAGGGCTGAAGGAAGCCCTTGGGAAGGTGTTGGTGCCCTACAACTATTCCTTTTTTCTATTTATCCCTCTCCTCTAGTTTCCTTTGAGAATTTCTAGGTTGACCCAATCTCTCATTATAGTTGCCAGGTAAAGGGTAGGTTGCTTGCCCTTATGATACAGTCCAACGTAGAATTTTCTTTAATGAAAAAATATCCCCAAATCAAGGAAAGAAACAAAGAACTTTTAAGGATAGTAGAAGGCTATTTCCAACTCTATACATATTATTTTTCATGACATTTTTTTATTGTTTATATAAAGTACATAATCATCAACTTACCATTCCTAGTTTGCTGCCATAAATACATGAAACATGTGAAAATATTTAAAAAATGCCTTTAATCTCATTTTTAATCTCATTGAATATCAGGCTTCTGATCAAAGTTTTAAACAATTATTCCAAGAAGCAATTCAACAAACCGGGAAATTCCTCTGGCAATTATATTATAATGGTTTTTGTTGAATTTCTTCTTGGAATAATTGTTTAAAACTTTGATCAGAAGCCTGAATCAAATACAGCTGAAAACATTTCAGAGTCCTCAAGCTTTTCAAAACCAAGTAATAACAAAGAAATCCAAACAGAGCGTGGAAAAAACAGGTAACATAACCAGAATGCCAGGAATAATAAAGCAATCCAAACAGAGCATGGAAAAGACAAGTAACATAACCAGTATGGAATCGTATGGAAAAGAAAATAAACATGCTACTATATGAATATCAAGAATAATAAAGCAATCCAACCAGAGCTTGGAGAAAACAGGTAATGTTTATTATATTTGATACTTTTAATTATCGATATAATTACAATTTTAGAGAATAATGAATATACATAATTATGCAAAAACAAACTACAGAATAAGATTGGTTCTTATAATACCATATGAATTATGATGTTGCAAGTAGCTTCCACGACCAGCTCCTCGTTCTAACAATGCACTTGCTTTTCCACCTCGCTCTTGACTGCTAGCTTTCAATTGGGTATCTCCATAATCTCTATTGCTTGCATTCTGTAGCAAGAAGCATGTAAATAAAAGGGGAAATGAAGGTTAGATGATTCACCTGAACTGTGCAGAGAACATTAAAAAGTACATAAACTCTGCCTAAAATACAATTCATTTTTTGCCATTAATCATTATTTTAGACGTAGATTAGCTAAAGGCTACCTGCTCAGCCCATGAACCATAAACCTTTAATATATTAGTAGCATTGATTAGTAATAAAGGTAATGGAAAATCTAGAAACAAGTTAAAACCAAGTACCGCAACAATTAGATAGTAATTTCTAAACAAAGACATCTGCACAATAGAAGTCGAGGTGAAGGGTTTGTGCTTTAATCTGGCATAGGGGTGGTGGGAAAAATGAGGTTAAAGTTTTGGCAAGTTTATTTTCAAGGAGTTATGCTGCTATGAAACTTTTCTAAACGGTGATCTTTACAAAATTTGAGCTCCAATGTGATTTAATTTTCATATTCGGGGGCATAACATGGTTAAATTTCCACATGTTTACGAGAATTTGAAGAAAATTAATTTGCTTAAAACAAACGAGCGTGGCTCTTTGTCTTCATCAAGAGTATGTAAGTGTTTTCCAAAGAGATCTGAATTCAAGAATTTGCTAGTAGATTTGGCTCCTATTTTTTTAACTATCTTTTTCAATTTTTATATGCTTTAATTGTCATATCTTAGGGCATAACCCAGTTAAATTTCCGCATGTTTACTAGAATTTGAAGAAAATTATTTTTCTTAAAAAAAACCAGCGTGGCTTCTTGTCTTCATCAAAAGTATGTAAGGGTTTTCCAAAGAGATCTGAATTCAAGAATTTGCTAGTAGATTTGGCTCCTATTTTTTTAATTATCTTTTTCAAACTTTTATATGCATCTGGTATGCTTCTATACAACATATTGTTTCAACATGATTCTATTTGAAACTCTATTGGAATGTACATTAATATTGTGCAGAGGTGTGATTCCATTTAAAACTATATTATCCATACATTAAAACCACCTCCTCATGATGATATTTAAAATCACCATGTATATTAAAGATCCCATGTACTAGTGACCTTATCTTCTTCCACTAATTGTTGTCAACAAACTTGTATCTTTCTATTTGGAAAACCATTACTTATTTTTACAAGTTGAAGGTTTATTTCTAATTGGCATCACCGATAACGTCATTTCATAGTTGTTGTGACAACCTCAAATTGTCCATACTCTGTTTTTAGACATCTTCATAATAAGATTTTTCAATCACAATTTTTAACAAAAATAAGAAACATTTGATATCGCTTATATACTATCTAACATCTAACAAATAACAATAGTTGGAGGAATGCAGCCTTGCATATTGGAAATGAACACTGAATGTTCAAAATTTACAAAACAAATATCATACTCGTGCCAAAGTATTAAAGTACATAAAGTATGCTTTCATATCTTTCTCATTGGTTTCAAACCCCAATGAATCATGTCTACTGTTATAAACTCAATCCACTTTCTCACCATAAAAAAATTACAAAACAAATAGCATACTCGTGCCAAAGTATTAAAGTACATAAAGTATGCTTTCATATCTTTCTCATCGGTTTCAAACCCCAATGAATCATGTCTACTGTTATAAACTCAATCCTGTTTCTCACCATCAAGATATAACCAATTTTAGGAAATTTCAAATCTTTGATTTGAATGTATGAAGAAAAGGTTATGATTCAAATAAGATTATGGTATTAGGAGTCATTTCAAAACACTATAGTCTTTGCCAAAGGTCTTGTGACCTCCTTCATTCTCCAAATTCATAAGGTTGATAGCAAAAATTGATTTTGTTATTGTTCCTAACCTATTTTTACATTTTACTAAAAACTACCAACACTTAACAAGTTGGCCTCACTCAGTGCATGTCGTGGAGTGATCAACTATCCATATGAAATATACCCATTGTCTTGCAATTTCTTGATCTCCATAGGATACCCAAAAAAACACAAGAAGTTGGCCTCAATCAATGCATGTCATGGAGTGATGAGATCTCTATAAGAAATACTTCAGTACCCACTTTATTGCTCTTTCTTGATCTCGATAAGATACCCAGAAACAAACACCACACAACAATTATTGGAAGTACGACAACGGATATGATAACTCCTTTTAGCTTTGAATGACTTTTATGTTTGGTAGTAGAGCATGGTGGCAAACTTACTCAACAGCCACACAGACCAAGATTTCCTATAAAATTAGTGGCCCCGAGATTTTAGAAAATACCACCTTTAGGAACTTCTCCTGAAAACTTGTTGAAAGAGAAATTCAAGTGTTGGAGCATTTTCAGATTTTCCAATGGCATGGGTATTCCACCCGACAAATGGTTGGAGGAGAAATCCATGTCTTGTAGATTTTGAAGTTCCATATTGCTTAGTTCTGAAGGCAGGGGACCCTGTAATAAATTATTTGAAAGATTGAAATACAAAACTATATTTGCAAGACCGACAACTTCTGGAGGTTTGCATGAATCTGGAAGATATCAGAACAATTGTATTGTACAAAGCTTAATTAAATGGCGAGCTCACATTTGTGCAAATAGGCTTGAAAAAACATTGTAAACAAACTGGATTGTCAAGTCTGAAATACCTTTTGGAAATAAAAACATCAAAGAATGTTGAATGTTAATATCAGAACCTAAACAGTTGACTTGGCAACCATCTACAAGAATATAACCAGTAAGGAATGTGTCATCATCTCTAACATGTTCAGCCTATTCTCACCTCTAAAACAGAAGTCAAGGACACCACTGTTCAATATATTTTGAGACCTGCCTCAAGCATATTTTAACGAAAAAGAAAGGCATTTTTTAAAGATTTTCACATGTTTCATGTATTTATGGCAGCAGACTAGGAATGGTAAGTTGATGATTATGTACTTTATATAAACAATAAAAAAATGTCATGAAAAATAATATGTATAGAGTTGGAAATAGCCTTCTATTGTCCTTCAAAGTTCCTTGTTTCTTTCCTTACTTTGGGGATATTTTGTCATTAAAGAAAATTCTACGTTGGACTGTATCATAAGGGCAAACAACCTACCCTTTAACTGGAAACTATAATGAGAGATTGGGTCAACCTAGAAATTCTCAAAGGAAACTAGAGGAGAGGGATAAATAGAAAAAAGGAATAGTTGTAGGGCACCAACACCTTCCCAAGGGCTTCCTTCAGCCCTCCTACAACACCAACAGTAGCAGCATTCTTGTCCTATCCATTAGCTATGTAAAAATAAACAGTGTTCAGTGTCCACAACATAAGAAACTACGTGATCAATATTTCATAGAAAGAAAGAGAATTCCTTAGTGGGTTTAACTGTGATAACCATTTCAGGCTCCACCTCAACATCTAAGTGGGTTATCAAGGATGAGTCAGCTGATGTTAGAGAGCCTATTGTGCCAATCAACTGCTAGCTGAAAACTCTACTAGAAATCTTGCCAAAGAAATGTATATATAAATATTGCTTCAAGCAGAGTGAGAGATTGACATGAAGGATATTGGCATGTGAGCTTTATTTGATCTCTGCTGTATATTTATGAAAGAGTTATAAACGTTATATGATTCAGATGGATATGAAAGAAACTGTTCTCAAATTGTTTTAAAACCAGTAAAATATATGAAAGAAAAATTCGAATGTTAACATTATCACTCATCGATTTGTGATTTTCTTCTGCATCTTTTTACTATACATGTTCAGGTTTTTCCGAAATGCAAATCACGACCCATTAGTCATTAATGTGGGTGCTATTAATGTTCTATGCACACAAATTGAGTAGGGTGTATATTTCTGCTGTAAATATAAATGTTCTATGCACACAAATTGAGTAGGGTGTATATTTCCGCTGTAAATATAAAAAAACAACAAGCTTAGATTATGCTACTCACTTTTATTGTGATAAATATATAAAAACCAACAAGCTTAGCCAAACTGATAGATGCCATGTCACTCCTACAGAAAAAACTGTACATGTCTGTCATGATCACGTCGATATTCTTTAACTCTTGTGGTTACACAATTATACATTTACAATATTTGTTTCCAACACAAACATAAGCAGTAGCAAATGATGATACAAAAATAAATAATGATTTCACTTAAAAAATGATTTCGCAATATTTTAGCCAAAACTCTAAAACATAAAACTCAATTAGACGACGCCATAATGTTTTAATAGCAAACACAGGACCATGACCCAGTTACTTTTCTCCAAATACATGGAATATATTATATTTGCCCATATATCTGTACCCTTATAAAAAAACGTACTAGTTACAAGTTGGGGAAAAATAATACATTAGCATATTCTTTAGTGAAAGAACCATGCCATGATAGAGGCAAGAAAAATGATAACAACAACCCTTTCACATACTAGAGACAATGATGTCTGTTGCAGTGGATGGTGATCCTATCTCATTTTTGGCATCTACTTTTGCGCTTAACAATGCCCTGGACATTATATCAGTAGACATCCTTTGAATCACTGCAGAGTAATTGATGGTAAAAGTTTGAAATTGAAAACTCCAATTTATTGCTTTCCTATAAAGGGGTTTTAAATTGTCTGCTCGAATCTGATAGATTCCTTTCATCTGATTACATATCAACTCTGAGTTGGTGAATACTTGAATATCATTGACATCATGTCTTTTTGCCACTGTTAGCCCTTCAAAAAGGGAAATGTAGTATGCTTTAGTATGCTTATTGTTTGTTTTTCTTCCATGCACTTCTTTCTTTTCGTAGACCACATGATTTGTTGCCATGTTGTGAAGGGAAAATTTCACAACTCCTCGACCTGGATTTGGAAAGCATGAAACTTCAATGCATAAATGCCACTTTTGCACCATTGTTTACACTTAGAAGATCTGAAAATAAATAAATAAATAAATTCATATTAGACAAATAGGTATTATGTATCTCTTAATACTCAACATGTTATTCTGTGATATATAACTAAAAAAATCAGTTATATATTCCTAATGTATTCCACTAACTACTAATTAATTGAACATCCATAAACCATTTCATTCTTATTTTATTTTATGCCTATCAAGATAAAGAAAAACAACTTAAAAATATTATAACACAGAGCTAACATCACAACCACAAATTATAAAAATGGTCTACAAATTACCATCTGCGTTCAAATATACTTGAACCTAGTTATTACCAAAATTCTTGGAATTAATATCTGTTTGCAAAACTACATTATATACTATAGGTATTTTTTTTTTAAATTGGTGGAGTTTGGTGTACAAATGTACCTAGGGCCGAGAGGCAAACTACACTCATGTTAATAAATAAGTTAACCATGAGGAAATCAAACAATGTCTTGAGTGTGAGAGAGAGTTAGACTCATGGTGTAAACAGAAATATCAATAAAAAAGATATTAAACCCCTTCAAATAAAGGGTAAATGAATAACTAAAAGAAGTAGTCTTTATAATATTTTTTTTAAATTTGACAGATAAAATATAACGACATCATGATTGAAAATAAAAATAAAACAAACCCTAGGTATAAGGTTATCATGCTAATGTACATAAATCACTTGTATTTATATTTCTACTGAAATTAATTATAAAAGACCAAAAAAAAAAAAAAGTCTTTACCACCATAAGACCATTTTCTAAACGATTCAGGAAATGTGGTCAATAGGTCACATTACAGAAGTAATGCTTACATCTATAAAAAAAAGGGGTATTTGCATGTGCATACAACTATTGAGCGAAGAACCGATTACCAATACAATGAGAAAACTTATGAAACCTTCAGTTTAAAATAAAGCATCTCTTAATCAAAACGACTTCACTGTAAAATGAGAATATCCAATAGTAAAAATTTTAAACTAAGGGTTTATACATTTGAAATAAGGTAACCCCGAATCGAAATGCCGAAGAAAGGACTATTCCAAGAACTAATCGTAATAATATCAGAGACAGTAAATGAAATTTTTGGGAAGAATTATGGTCACAGCAAGTACAAATATAATTCGCTTCATTTTTGGGAAGAATTTTTCGAACAGCAACTACAAATATAATTCGCTTCATAAGAAAGAGCAAATTGATAGTTACAAGATCTGTGTAACAGGTGTATGTTTTGTGGGACCCGAGGTCGTAATATGAAATAACCAGGATTGGTCGTAATATGAAATAACCAGGATTGGTCTTATCCCTCACAGTCGAAGAAGCTCTAAGTGATTTCTCATCGAATTCAAACAATATAATTATTTCAATTAAATAAAATAGTAAGGTGGCCACATTGCAAATGATATTGAAACTAAGGTTTGCAAAGGTGGCTCTATGTTTTGTACATTTTGATGTGTTATTATAACAACAGCGATGGGGGCAATGTCACTGGGCACGTTGATTATGCAGGCGAGAGGCCAGTTTTCGTGCTGGAAAATGCTCGACGGGAGAAGTCTAACCAGCCGGGAAGAAAAAGAGACCCATTAAAAGATAACCGGTTTGTTGAATTGTTCAAAAAAGAGACCCAAACTGCAAGCATCGCTAATCATTCATACTATTTAATTTCTTATCACAACCAGAAAAAAACAGCAAAATTTGTAATCTCATTGAATATCAGGCTTCTGATTAAAGTTTTAAACAATTATTCCAAGAAGCAATTCAACAAACCCGGAAATTCCTCTGGCAATTATATTAGAATGGTTTTTTGTAAGGAAGGCGATTCGCGTTACTTACCGGGGCTGAGCGCAGTTTTGCAGTCTTCGCGTGGTAACTTCCGGTCAAGTTCTCGCAGCAAGCATAAAAGTTTTGAACAGAACAAATAGGAGCTATGAGCCGAATAGGAGCGGGCACGAAGAATTGGATTGAAAATTTGAATCATTTCTGGCATATCCGCAAAATTGGAATCATATCTGACAAAGAGAGTCAAATCTGGGGTTGGATAATGTTTCCAATTTTTTGGGATTGGGTTTTTGAGAATTTGTGTCAGATGGCAGAGGAATTGCCAACCGGAGCCGGAAGGAATCGGAAATTTTTCCGACCGGTAACGGAAACCGGGCAATTCCTCTGGCTGGTTAGACTACTCCGAAAAATAATAAAAATGTAATAAATTTTTTAAACAATGATTATTTTAAAAATAAATTAATATTATAAATCTTAAAATAATAATTAATATTTAAAATTAAACATTAAAAATACAAATAAATATCAAAGAGTTATACCAAACAATTATTATTATCATGGGGAAAAACCTTCTTGAAAATGAAATTTTATCAAAACAATAATAATATGACTAGGTAACTATTTTATTAGTCCAGCAGGCAAGGGATTATAGTAATCAATTTTTAATCTAGTATTAGTTCCCTAGGATACTTTTAGTGTTAAATCTAAAGTTTTTTGCGAGAATTTATGAATCTATTTTTCGAATAACCAATGAATTACTCGCACTGTCATTTTTGGCCAATGTCTAGTTTTGTGGTCTTATTAGCCTCTTCCCGAGGGAGAGAGCTAGACAATGATTCAATTCCTTAGGTTAATTAGTCAATAGAAATTAAACATTATGTTATGGGAGTTCATAGTCAACTAATGCTAGCATTAGTGGACTAGCATCATGTTTGGTCGGATCAACTAGATCATTTAGTTGTTGATTAAATTAAATTCTAGCGACTGGCACCTATCTAATATTATCATGCAACGAGGCTGATGGTGCAGGATAGTGCATCGACTTATAAGTGGGTTGGGTTTGCCAAATCAGAAGGAGCAGGGCATCAACCAGATCACAAGAAGCAAGGGAAGAAGGGGATTTAGCAAAGAAAAATTGGAGGCAACCACTATAAACTCAAGAAGGGCACTTGTTATAGTATTTTTTTTTTGAATAAATAACACTTCAAATACATTGAATAACTAACACTTCAAAAATTTTGAAACATGAACCAGGACCAAGGAATGTTGACCATAGCAAACATTCACAAAGACCCATTTGCTATAATTTGTAACTGCTACAATTTCTCGACTGATACATTTGGAACAATTTCTAGTGACCAACTAAATTTCTCTATATGAAACCAATCAACATCATATCGACATTGTCTGCAATTACAGTGTATTATCCAAACAGATACAAATGTTCAATATGAGTGCATTTTAAAAAACAATTTATTAGTCCAACTTTGTCCCTGTCTGAAAGATTTAACATATGAAAAATATCTAGAAAATACAACCGATGTTACTTACAGCCTTCGATATTTCCATATACACTGCAATTTGATACTTGATAATGAAAATGTCATTTTGCATACAGGGTGATGCAGCTTTACACTCATAGTTGATTAGCCCACTGATATATCGAACTTATCCTCATGTCCTCATGCAAGCTAATTGGAGTAAACTAAACTCATGCAAATACTAAAATGAAATGAACGTGTCTATAGTCTTAGCTTCCATGCACCAATCTCATCTGATCTCCTTCTCCTTCATCAAGTCAAGGCACCCTCACAAAATGTAGCACTGGATCTTGTTAATGTTAATCTTAATAGACTAAAGAACTGGTTTGTATCATATTGTATTATGTTTATACTGCAAAAAGATCTTTATATTGATCAGTTTCACTTACTTACACCTAGAAGTATATGTGTACCATGTTTTAGTTTTCTAAATATCTTATTGTATTACCCTTATGGTTTTCTAAATATACAAATTAAACCTGTCAGTAAACGAATTCTGAAAGCACCGACACCTTATAACTCATTCATTATAATCTGGTCATTAAGCTCATTAAGTTCTTATACCTTCACTGTGACATAGACTATTCATTGATATCTCAATACAAGCTATTACATACACTATTCATTGATATCTCAACTCAACTTCTTTAATTACTAGAAAAAAACCACTAATACTTAATAGCTTATCCATTATATTACATATGCTATTAATTGATATCTCAACACAACCTGTTTAATTACTAGAAAAAAACACTGACACTTAATAACTTATATTACAATGAAGTCATAATCCCAAATACTTCTCCTAACTCAAGGCAAAGACTAGCAACCATACTTGTTTGGAATGTTTTTATATAAACTATGGTTGCTTACATGGATCCTATAAAGAAAGTTGCTCACTTGCATATCTCGTTTCACGAGTTTATTTAGTCTATGAAAGAAAGTGACAACTTACTAAATTTGGCAGCGATCATTCACTTACCAATTGTTAGAATAAAGTAATGTACCAAAGAATAATTAACAATTCTTCGTATACTTTCTAAGTAATAAAAAAATAATTTTGAGAAAAAAATCACTTTTACCAATTGCTATATGCTGTAATAAAATAATGTAAAAAAACAATTACTAGTTGTGTAGTTCTATTTTTAATTTCTGAGTAGTAAAAGAAATAGTATTCGAAAAATAATAATTTCTGATGTTTTTTGCCTTTTGTAATTCAATCTTTTTCTTACTTAAATTGAGGATGAGCTGACTCAACCTTCTAACAATTCCATTACTGAAAAGACAATGCCACAAAATTGATGCTAACATATTGCAGTAACTGTCCCTGATGTCTCTAAAAGCATTGCATTCCAAAATGAAATGTTTTTTTGATTCCACTGCCCCAGAAGTGCAAAAAGTACATACCCTTTCTTCCCAACCAAAGTTGATGCGAGTTAGTTCTTAATTGAGCAATAAGAACCTTTTCTCTCCAAGGAATTCTAGCTACAATGTATTCTTTTTGCTGGAGATCACAAGTGGGGTTGAATTCCTGAACATAATACTTCTTCTTTCTACCCAACTCTTTTCTCCATATACCCTTACGGAACTTCTCTGGCACAAAATAATTTATCTCCAGCACAAAACTATTTAACTCCTTTCTATTTGTGGGACACGCATTCATGTAAATATTCCATTTTTGCATCCATTTGTTGTTTTTTTTCATCCATGATTTCTTTCTTTCACTCGTACCTCATTGAAGATAACTTTTGGCCATCTACCTCCTCCCATTTGCTCAATTCTTTTTAGATACCTTATAAGAGGCACTGTGGCAATTGCTTTGATGGGATCTGCCCCTGGAATCTACCCCTGTTTCACTCAACATTATCTCATAGGGAACCAAACTTTTTATTTTGAACTTGCTCATGTTCAAGAGTTTTTAAATTTTTTCAATTTGTTTCCATTTTGAAACAAGGATGTTGCTAGCCCACAATATAGTCTATTGGCAAAACTGACAGTCATCAACTCTAAAATGTTGAGCCTTTGCATGGCAATCCTTCTTTCTGTTAATAGAAAGTAAAATAAATTATTTTATATTAAAATTTTATTTTTTAGTAATCTGTTTAATTAGTTTTCATATTATTTGCAATACATTAGATGAAAAATATTTTTTTGAAATCAAATCTAGTTACTCAATTTAGGCTTAGTAAAAAATAAATAAATAAAATTAATATTCTATTTTTAATGAAAATCTAAATATTTTTTACTTTCATGTTATTTTATTTTGGCAAAAGTTTCATGATGTTTAGTTATTCAAAGCAGTTGAAGCAGTTGAAGTGTGTTTAATGATTAATAAAAAATATTGGTTGGTCTAACTTGAATTTTGAATCTCTTTTGCTTTAGATATGACTTAGTAACAAGAAGATCATAAATTGAACTATACCTTGTAGTCTTTAAATTAAATATATATTTAAATTTAAAATATATATATATATTCAACTAATTATAAAAATATCTTTAATATAATAAAAAATAATTAAATTTTATTGATATAAATTTATTTTAATATTTAATAGTGAAATAGATTTATTTTTTTAATTAATTATTAACTTTATGAGATGAAAATAATAATAATTTATTAATAAACATTTTTAAAAATAAATATATATATAAATAAATCCACATCACAAAATCTAAAATAATAAATCATTATAATTCACTTAATTTTAAGAAATTAAAACATAATAAATCATTATAAATTACTTAATTTTAAAAGATTAAAATATAAAAATAATGGAAATTTCAAAAAAAATAATCAAATATTTAAAACCATTAAAAACATTTAACATCATAAATTCATTATTTTTAAAATTAAAATATATATTTATTTAAAAGTTAATCTACTCTATTAACAATTAAACACATTTCAACAAATTTTTAAACAGATTTCAACTGATTTTGAATTTGAACATAATTCTAAAATGAAATAAACAATAACTGAAACATCACTTAAACACACTTCAATTGAATTTAACCATGATTTTAAAATTAAATAAATAATTTTTTCATAATTAACAACCCTAACCTATATTTATCCTAACATAAAATTTGAAACCCAAATAGCACTGGTACACATTATTTATTTATGCATATAGGATACACAGTATTTATATATATGGAAGAAACTAAGTTTGTGAAACCCAAATAGCAGTGACACACATTATTTATATTTATATTCATGGAAGAAACTGCTTTTGGGAAACCCCTTTATGGAAATTGCCCATCCCCATCAGACACCTTCTTAGGGGGGAAATTGCAGCAAAAAATATTTTCTACACACTCCTGGTTCACAGGACAACTGTGGTCATTGCAGGGTTGGCGCCAACATCCAAATTCACGTCCAAACTTTACTTCATGTAATTCAGGTTCTGTCAAAATATAACCTAACATCATTATCTGAAAGTAAGAGATCTAAATGATAGAAATAAAATATTAGAAAATTTCGTAAAAATTATTATTGCTTAATTCTATACAATTTTCAATTGATAGATTATTTTGTGATACAAACATAAAATAATTAAAACACCAAAAAATTATACCATCGTACCTAGCACCGTTGCCTCCACCCGCATGAACATTAACAGAAAAATTGCCATGCAAACGCTCAGCGTTTTAGAAACAGCAAGTTTTGTCATCGCTCTCTATCTCTATCTGCACATTATGCAACACCAACGATTCTCTAGACTATGGTTGGCTAATGTTTTCTACTAAAAATAAACAATCTGGTTATGATTTTTCGCATTTGAATATTATGAATGTAGTTGGCTATTAATATTAATGTCATAAATGTTTTCTTTTAAAGATAAATAATCTGGTATTGATTTTTTATATTAATGTCAAAAATGTCTTCTATTAAAAATAAAAATAAATAATCTAGTATTGATTTTTTATATTAATTTTTGGTATTAATGTCATAAATTTTTTCTATTAAAAATAAATAATCTGTATTGATTTTTGGCATTTGAAAATAATGAATTTGGTTCACATGGACAAAAATGGACTAATCGAATTTGGCTATGAAATTTTTATAAAAATGAGTTGGCTATGATCTTTAGAATAAAACTTGGATTTCGTTACGATTTGATTATTTAATAGTTCAGGATATGTTATGTTGGGATAGTGACTTGTTATATATATATATATATATGTACGTACTTTGAAATTTATTACCGAACATTTTCAAACATAATGCAAAATAATTTAGACCAGAGTAAACAATTCTCAAACAGAATGTAAAATAATTTAAACAGAGTAAAGAGAAAAAAATACATTGCCAAGTTTTACCTGAGATCTCTACCGTGTCGCTGAAGTTAACTGGCTAAGGAGTGAACCTGCTTAGGTGCTTGAATGATAGATTAAATACATGAACAACCTAGCCCTACCGACAGTAGAAAAAAGGCATTGCCATTTCAGAGTTTCCAAAGTATTAGCAATTGCTATTTATGATGACTGTTTTTTATGACTTTTTTCATGTTCTATAAAGGTTTTATGTATAGATGAATATTGATAAGTTTTTATATTGGAAAGTATATTATCATTTTAATAATATTAATAAAAAAAGAAAAAAGAAAAAGAGAACAAGTATTAGCAATTGTCATTTATGCAACCATTGTTAACAAAATGGAAGGAGCAACATTTACATTCCCACAATTCCAAAAGATAATTTCTATTTATGCAACAGCAATTACCAAAACCGCAAGAACAACACAGCAGTTAACAGTACAAATTTGTAAAATATTCTAAATTCATTCACAATCAAATATCAATAATAATAATATGAGTACAAAATATTCAATTATCTACACTAAAGAACCATTTTTTTAAGTAATTAATTTTTTTTTTTTTAAGTAATTGAATTCTTTAAAAGGAAAATAAAATTTTAACAAAATTTTTTACCACGGAGTGAGTGGAAAAACCTTGTCTCTACAGTCAGATCTTCATCTCAAAAAAAACAAAATTCTCCCAGTAGATTAGGCCCCATGTTTGCTTCCACGCAAACTATCCATATTATAACCTCTTGAATAACTAGGTGTTGAGAACCTAATTTTCACAAATCATTAGAGGTAAACTCAGAATCTAATATAAGCCTGCATTATCAAGCTTTTCATAGGATGGGGCCATTGAACTAATTGTAATGGCTTTTCATATTAATTGAATTGTAACTAATTGATATTGTTTTCTATATGATGGCATACATTATTTTAATTGTTTAACAAAATCAATGGCCCAAAATTGTACATGTGACATGGGAGGAGAACTGTTCTTATAGAGAGAACACTTTACAGCCTAACTATTAAAGAGTGTCAACTAATTTCTTTTTTTTTAAGTTCATGTTAATTATATATATATATATATATATATATATATATATATATATATATATATATATATATATAAAAAAGTTACACATCTCCACCAAATTTTATTAATAATATTATTTATATTATATAAATTTAGCATCTCTATATATAAAATTATTCTCATTTTTTATTTTATTAAAATTTTGATTTAATATCTATGGAATATTTTTAGTATTAGTGAGGTGCGAGGGTCTAAATATATCACAAAAGTAATTATACCATTTTGCTTTTAGATTTAACTAGAAAATGTTTTGAAATTAAACAATAACAAAATATTTTGATTGTGAAATGAGTTATGGTTTTTTGGCATGTGGTATTGATACATCATGGTATTGGCCCATGGTATTGTAACAAAGCCTATTTACAAGCATGTTAAAGTGGGGGTATATAGAGTGTCTAAAAATTGTAGGATGTGATGGCCCCAAACTCATTAATATGATCATAAAGCTTCTCCTTTATTCTGACAACATTCTTCTTTTAGCTAGGAGCGATGATGACTGATAATACCACATGATAATTAACTATCAACTATGATAATTTTATTTATGATCTAATAACTACTTGGATAAATTTTCTTCATACAAATATTTCAAAATCCACATAATTAAATCCAAAAATATCAACTATGATAATTTAATCTATGATAATAACTATTTGGATAAAGTTTCTTCATATAAATATTTGAAAATCCACATTCATCATCAACTAAATTGGAATTATAACATTAAATTATAATTAGAGGTTGGAAAACTTATTATGTGCTTGAAAAGAATTGAACACTGATATATCTTTTGGCATGGAGTAAAAATAGGTTTCTCTTTGAGACATTACTCAACCTTTTTATTTTATATGGATGTCTAGAGAATTTTGGAGGAATATCAAGCTAATTAAAAAGCAATTTATAACCTACAATATCAATATTAAAGGAAATACTCCCTACCCTATCGTGATTGAAGCTAGTCTTTCCCATATTGAAAGCATGGATATGATTAGGTATCTCATGTATAAGAAGAAGCTATAAACATGGAAGCCAAGAGGTATTTTGAATTGCTTCTAACTCAAGCCAAAACCCCCACACCTAGCTCAAGCGAGGCTGGCAGGGATGCCTAGTATTGGCTAGACTATTGGGGTAAAGGAGCATATCATCTTGAAGAATAATGATAATATTAGAAATATTATTGAGGATAAGTTGTGAGACAATAAGGAGTTAGAGGGAAAAATAAAACTAAGGTATTATAAGCAGGTGATCAACCACAATCTTGAAAACCAAAATTATTTATTCCTTGCCCAATGCTAAGAATAAAATGAACATTTCCAAGATAATTATGCCATAAGGTGTTCCTCTTTGAAAACAACTCCCTGAGCCGCCACAGTGTCAATTGGTGGATCATAGATCCTATATGTTAGACAATTAGAAGATTTTATGGCGCTAGATGATTACAGGTGGTGGAGAATGTTGAGGGGGGAGGGGGGAAGGGGGTTATTACAGATCACCACACCGATAACTGATCTTGAAAGAGTTCATGTGTGCCTAATGAATTTGGCATGTGATCACAACAACTTTGGAAAGTTCACTTTGTCCATCGTCTTCATCTTCAACCCATTTTCCTCTTCACCCAAGGGAATCGAGTTATGTAGTGCAAACTGAAACATGCAGGTCAAATAAAATGTCAAGGTTGTGTGCACTGGTAACACCAGAAATTTGGTCACAACATGACACCTCCTCTGCATCCCTCTAGGCCACTAGGCCAAATTCCCCTTTGAAAGTGGAAAGTGGTGGTGCAATGGAAGCACTACCCTGGTGCCTTACCACTCATTCCAATCCAGCCTCTCGGTGCATCCGATATCTGTAACCAACATAACAAAAATCCTCTTCGGTAGCACTCCTTCGTCGACTTACCTTTGTTAAGTAAAACTATTCTTACACAGGTTCACTATACCTCATCATTTTTTTCCCTACAACGACCACCCCTTTGACACTATTCACATGTTTACTTTGTTTTCAGTCTGGTTGGCTTCTTCACTCCAATTGTGCAAGACACCTATGATTGAAGAACCCAACCATAGACATGTAAGATCCCTCATTTTGGAATTGATTGTTTTTTTTTTAGAGTTCAGCTCAATTCTAGTAATAACCCTGTATCGAATGATAGGGGATAAGATGGCAGAGTGTGGCAAAAATTTCTTAGGTAAATTTTATAATTTTTTCATACCCTGCCTTTTCTACAACACTTATCCTCCTAATGAAACATGACACTAAAATTGGGTTTCGATGTGGTTGCAGATACAACGTTCGCCAACTCCCCCTCACAATTCTACACTTGGTTGTCATATAAGATTTTCCAGGTTCCCTCTATCAAAGGTGACTTGATTGTGTTTTTGGTTGTCTGTTTTCTTACAAGCCCCAAATCCTCCCATGTTTTGAACGTCTTTAATGCCACCACTGGCATGTTGTCTTTCTCTCCATGAACTAGGGGTTTAGCTATTTTTCCAAAATGGCTTTATATTTTTGTAACTATGGCCAAAGATCTTGTAATGTATTTCAATTTCTACTCTACTTAGAGGATTTACACCACCAACATCATCAACCTCGAATGAAACTGCAGCTAACACCAATCCCAAGGAAGAGATTATGGCATAATGAAAAATTCATCTATCACAGATTAACTAGGCTGTGAAAAATTAGAATTCCTTACCATAATAACTGAAATTTTATCACCTTTACAATTGTGTATATCATTGCCTTTTTATTTCTTGTTAAAAGCTGTCAAAAGAACAACACCCTTTCTCTTCCCGGAGCTTGAAAAAAGCTATAGAGACTATCAATACCCACTTCTTTCTCTGTAGTAATCTTAGTGAGCTCACTCTTTCTAAACAACATTGATCTGTATGAGATCTTAATGAAATTATGCTTGAGGGTTTGAAAATTACAAGTGTTTAAATTTAGTTTTTGAGAGCTTTTATGTGAATTTTAAAACACATAAAGCATGTAAATAAACTCTAAAATATACAGAAACAATAGTTAAATGCATCATAATAATAACCACAACACAACAGATGATGAAGGAGTTCACCCCTCCTAGGCTACATTTCCTTAGTCCAACTTCCAATGGCTTGGCCCTATGTCATTATGATCAACTGGTGATTACGTACATTTACAATGCTCAAATGGCTTCACAACTTGTTCCATCTCCTTCAAAATGCCCAAAAATTTCTGTCTAACCTCTTTTTGATTCGAAATTGGACAAAAACTGAAGAAGTTATGAACCTCCCTAGTTTTCCTGCTAATTGCTCCACAATTTCCCCAAAATCCGAACCGGTCCTACAATTTCGCCTCATTTTCGACTAACGGATTGACAATTTTCTGTAATTTCAGTTGAAACTGTTAGAACATTAATTTTCTCAATGACACCTTAAGTCCGAAAAATTAAACATAATGGTATGGCACATTAAACATTTTTTAATAAAAAAATGGCGCAGTCTTACTAACCGTTGGCGGTTAGAGGCTGTAGCGGTCACATTAGAGGTTTGGGTGGCATTCAGGGTGGCATTTTATAACCCCGTTGCACCCCCAGTTCAAATGGCCGCATGTAACTTTTTTTGGGGGGGGTCAGGGCTAAGCCTTGGCCCCTACCCCCATATCTCTGCCCACCATAGTTTTAATAAGGTTTGTGCCATATGTTATAACAAGGAGCATCGTGGCCCATGTGGTTAGAGAATTGTGCTATTATGTGGGAGGTTTGGAGTTTGAATCTTGCGGAGGGGCGATTTGGCCTTCAACCAATTTTTGTGGCCCCCGTGCTTTCATGTGGCGGCCTCCGATTGGGCCACATGGTAGCATTCGGTTGGCCACCACACCAACCAATGAAATCATGTCACCCAACACCAATAAAATTCAGACAAGTGGCACACTAAGATTGGCCCACCATGTACAGTCATTATTTGACCTGTCAACCATGCCCAGTCATCTATACAAACTGCTGATTGGGAAACCTATTGATTTTTTGGCATCAATTAATTAATTAATTTCTTGAATATACATTTTTTCATCAATTTATTAATCTATTTATTTTTTGACCTTTTTGGTCGGCTTCCCTTGCATCTCCTTGTTGTTCATCACCCCTCTCCCTCTCCTATTTATACCTTATTTGTGAGATTAGACTTACTCATGGATATTTTCCTGAAAATGAACCATGGTGGCTTGGTTCAAAACATCGAATTTATCAACAATGGATGTGATTGATCCAGAAAACATATCTACACAAAATTTACTTATTAGGGAAAACAGACAGAACATGTTTCTAGGAGCATACAATGTCAAGTTTCCGCAAAACAAGTTGCATTGGATTTAAAATGATGTGATCTACGCAGTTGTTCAAGTTCCACACCATTCCAACAAGTTTCATTTTTTAGCACAATTTTGAGCACGTGATCACTCCTCCCCACTGGAAGCTTTTGGACCCCAAAATATCACTTTTAATAGTTCAGTAGATGAGGGTAAAATTCCCTCACCTTTCCAATCTCGATCCATTTGGCCTTGCTTTGATTTTTTCCTTTGAACCCCACACGAAGGTACACCACATTACCTTGTTTTGAAGACCTTGTTCCTCTATCAAGAATGGTGTCTTGCTGTAGTTTATCAATGTATTCAGGAGAAAAATCCTCAATGGAAGGAATATAAAAAATTTCTCCGTGTTCTTCAATCAAAGGCGGCACATACAAACTTAAGTTCTCAATATGAACAACAACATAAATTTTCATATATGAAGGCAAATCCAACCTAAAGACATTATCACCAATATTTTCTAAAATTTTGAATGGACCATATCGAATTGGTTTCATTTTTTTCTATCTCCTTGAAGCCTTTCTTTGCTAATGTGAATCCAAAATTCATCGCCGATTTCGAAGTTGTGATCCACATGATGCTTATCGTGCCTTGTTTTGTACTTTACTTGGCACTTTTTCAACATTTCTTGAACTGCTTTATGCACTAATTGGATTTTTCAATGAACCTTTTAGCTTTGTCTATGTCACTATGACCATCAATAGCAACATCCTTTCCAAAAATGAAATCCAAAGGAAATTTAGGCAAGTATCCCAAACATGCCTCAAATGGTGATGTTTGAGTTGAAGAGTGCTCGGCTCGATTGTAAGCATGCTGAATATAGTGCATTTTTCATCCCACAACTTAGGATGCTTGTTGCAATAACCACGAAGAAGATGTATGGCCTTGATGTTCACCACCTCTGTTTGACCATCTGTTTGCCGATGAAATGTTGTACTCTTTTTCAATTTGGTGTCTGTCAGCATTGGAATCGGCACTTGGACTGCATCAAGCACCTGACCAGACACATCCTAAACTCTAAGGCAATTTAATGATTTGTTTTATGAGATTGGTAGGTGTTTTAAACTCTTATTCATTGAAAAGATATTTCAGTCAAATCCATAGTTCTACTAATGAGGGTATTGGATCATGATGTGGTAGCAAAGAGTGAGTTTGTAGCCTATGAGGAGAAGAAAATGTAAAATAAGAGAAGAAATAGTAGGTCTGCAAATTAGAAATCTACTGAATTTGGTGGAAATTAACACAAGTAGCAGTTTAACAATATTTCATCAAGAGAAAGTTATTTCTAGTCTTACAATATTCTCACTAAAATATTATAAAAGATAATTGTCATGAGCGATGCTCTTTCCACTGTTATTATATATATTTTACCAAGAAGGCTCACTATGTGAGACTAAAAATAATTGATAAAACACATGAACATGTCAAGAGACTGAATAAAATCTCATAACATCATGAGGAATTTCAAACTGCAACTGAATATAATAAGATATGGAAACACAAGTAGACAACACACACACCGGATGGTAATAAGTCCTTAGAAGTTTCTTTCTATTTCATTCACTAAAATGAGTATTGATCATATGAGTTAAGATTCTAAAAACACGAACCCTTACTTCATAGCATTTTGTCACATATATACAAAAATATAAAATTTTCATCCCCACAAAAGGAGTAAATTTGTTCCTAAAAGTTATTACCTTCTCGTGCAAGAGATGAGGCTTATCCAAAAACTTTAATACAAAATGATATGACATAATCAAAATAAACAACATCAACGCTAACAATTCAAAGTGGTTGTATGATGTGGCAGTATATAGGAAGACTCCTCCTCTGTTCTGGTGCAACCAACTCCACAAAAAGTGTAAACAACAGTGAAAGTGACGTATGGTTGTTCCTTGAATTATGCCTAGTGCCTCGTAGAAACATGCTAGTGCTCAGAGTAATGGTAGAAATATGTTTCATAGAAACTCTATCGTTGTTCCTTTCCTTTGGTTTCTTGTTTTTCATGATAGGGATGGAGGTGGATTAAAAGAGATAATGGAGTTTCATTTTATTAACGGGAGATATTATTAAATAAATGATGAGCGAGAGGAGAAAAACCCTTTATACATATATCTCAATCGCAGATCGGGGTCAGAACGTTTAAACATAAGACACAAGAAGGAGGGAACACAATTTTCTATGGGGGTGATGACGAGGCAAGGAGGTGGGGCCACTCGCAAATAGAAAATCGGGAGTTTTGTTATGAGAAATGGGAGGTAAGTGTTAAAACTTGTGAAGGGTGATGTGCGATAAGCGGAGGGTGATGTGGCAAGGAAGGTGGGGCCCAGAAAATACCGCAGATCGTGAATCTATAATTTTGTTATGAGGAACGGGAGTTAAAGGTTAAGATTCGCGAAGTGTGATGTGCGATGAGAATGTAAGGTGGGGCCGATTTACATCACAATCAGGGAATCAGGAGTTTTGTAGGAGATGACAATTGTAACGTGAATTAAAGTTAAAACTATGATAAGCCGATTGAGATGAAAGGGTAAGGGGTCCACAATGTTATTAAGTGTGGTAAGTTATATCATATGATATATGATATTACCAAGGTTTTTTGTGGTGTGGGTAGAGTTGCAATAAAATAAATATATGGTATGTTTAAAATGAAATATGATATGGTTGTTAGTGGGTGGGAGGAGCTACTTTCTAACTATAAAAGATAGATTTTAATAGTTAAAAATGGGTTTTGAAAGAAATGAAACACTGGACTCTGAGTTTTTTGGAAAAATGAAAGGTAAAAGAAGGAAAATTAAATTAATGAAGGTAGAAATGAAATTTTCTCACCACTACACTTTGACAGCGAGACTTTCATCTTACAACCGAACTAAAAAGGCAGATTGATTCCTTGGAGAATGATGACTAGACTTTGAAAATATTTGAAAAATTGCAGTGCTAACAGTGGCTCCTATTGGGGATGAATTCCTCCCTGTGAGGCTTCAAGGACTGTAGAATCAATGCCTTAAAAACTCTTTAAACTCATAAGACTTCTTGGAAATTATTACTAGGACTGACCATTGACTGACTGTACTCAAGAACGACCATATATACAGACACAAGTACCATTGGGCATGGAGTTTTATTGACACATCATACTGGATATTTACAATGGAATGACTCAACTAACTTACTATAAGAAAAGAACATTTTAAGAAAATGACCATTGACTGGACCTCCAGTCAACTGATCATCATCCAGATGTTTGAGCAAAAAATTATTGTTTTCCAAAACTTCAGCAATTCTAAATGGTCCAAACCACAAATTGTCAAACTTACCATTCTTTCCATGGTCTTCTCTCCTGGCATCTCACCGAAACACCAAATAATTCTCCTGAAACAACTGTTGATTTTCTCTTTTGTCAAAAATATTTGGCTTTAGTCAGATACTTATGTGTTTTATCCATTAGTGATTCTTTGATTTGGTGTGCCTTTATCAACTACAACATTCTCCTTTGGATTGGATTTTCATCATCAACTTCATCTTGCAGGAACTTCATCACAGGAAGAGCTAATTACAAAGGCATTACGGCATCATTACCATATACAAGATGAAATGGAGACACTCCAATTGATTTTTTACCACTTATCTTATCTACCCAAAGAGCATGTACTAGCTGAGTGTCCCAATTTCTCTTATTTTCAAATAGCATTTTCTTAATGATCCTCACCAAACTTTTATTGGATGACTCGGCTAATCCATTACCTTGAGGGTAATAAGGTGTGGAATGATTCAATTCAATTCCATCTTGCTGACAAAATTTGTACATCTTAGTAGACTTAAAGGTCATTGCATTATCAGTTACTAACTTCTGTGGACAACCAAATCTTGACATAATGTTTTCCAACAGAAATTTGATAATTACCGTATCAGTAGCATTCATGGTTGGTACAACTTCAATCCATTTAGTAAAATAATTTGTAGTTGTGAGAATCCATCTATGATGTCCTGATGACAGTGGATGGATTTCACCGATGAAGTCTAACCCCCACTGCTGGAAATGAACATCTGTTGAAATAGGAATAAGAGGTAATGGTAGAAATTTATGTTTACCAACAAACTTACGACATTCGACACAGCTCCTTAATTTGGAAAAAACATCAGAGAAAAGATTTTTCCAATAGTAGCCAACCCTTAAGATATTGTTTGCAGCAGCTTTCCAATAAAAATTCCCTCCACACACTCCTGCATGTATCTCTTTCATAATCTCTTTGGATTTAGCTTCATCTACACATCTTAATAAGACTCCAACATGGTCCTTCCAATAAATATGGTCTTCCAAAATGCAATACTTAATAGCTCTCAATTTTAAATCTCTCCTTTTTTACTTCTCCATTGTATACTATATCCTTGTAGCAATCTAAATGAAATATTTCAAGATAATTAGAAATACCTTCTCCATCTTCTCCTTAAGCTGCCTCTACACTCAGATTTAAAGCCTTGCAGATATATTCAACCATCAAGCGAGTCGAGCCTTGACCTTTTATCAATTTATTTGGTCTAATATCAATATCAAATTCTAAAATTTTGATCAGCCACCGTCCCCTTCTTCCATATGTATCTAGCTGCAGCAAAACATCTTTAACAGTGATATTGGGCACAAAAGAAACTATTTTTGAATGCAGCACATATACTCGAAAAGACTTCAAAGCTTTAACTAGTGCATATGCTTGTTTTTCATTCAAGATGTACTTTAATTCATCATCCCTTAAAGCACGACTGAAAAATGAAATAGGATGCTCTAAACCTTCTTTGTTCTTCTATGGCAGGATATTTGCAATTTTTTCTTTTGAAGCATATGAAAAAATCAGAAATTCTTCTTCAAAATCAGGACTAATCAAAGCTGGAGCTTCATTCAAGGCAGACTTGATTGCTGAAAATGAATTATTTGCTTCATATTTCCATTTAAATTCTGCATCTTTTTTCAGCAAGATATTTATGTGTTTGATCATTTTTGCAAAGTTAGGAACAAAATGACTCAGAAAATTGATTTTCCCTAAAAATGACAGCAATTCTTTTTTATTCCTTGGCAAACCAATATTCTGAATAGCTTCTACTCTTCCTATATCAATATAGATGCCACTTTATGTTACATTATGTCCCAATAATTTCCCTTCTTGGACAACAAAGGATGACCTTTTTGGGTTCAAGGACAAACCAAACTTTCTTCATTTGTCAAAAACTTGTTTCGAATGTTTCAAGTGGTATTCATCAGATTTTGAATAGACTGTGATATCATCCAAATAGATGACTAAAAATCTGTCTTTTTCTCCTGCAAAGGAAATATCCATGGCCCGCTGAAAAGTTGCGCCTGCATTCATCAGTCCAAATGAAATTTTGTTGTACATGAATGTACCCAAGGGTGTGGTAAATTTTTTCTTTTCTCTATCTTTCCTGTCAACTGAAATCTGATTATAGCCTGAAAACCCATCAATAATTAACAATCTACTGGATCCTACAACCTTCTGCAAAATATAATCCATCTTGGGTAGTGGATAGTTATCTTTTAATGAACACCGGTTCAGGTTGCGAAAATCAATACAAATTATTATCTCTCCATTCTTTTTCCGAACTGGGACTATATTAGCTACCCAGTTAGAAAATCTCAAAGGTTGAATTATTTTTGCTTCCCATAATTTTATGATTTCTTTCTCAATGATTAGGAGCAGCATGGGATTGATATGTATAAATTTTTGTGCTACAGGATTTGCATATATTTTCAAAGGAATCTTGTGCTCCATTATGTTTCTATCATAAGTTTTCAGCTCACTATATGACCATGCAAAAATATCAACAAATTCTTTCAGCAACTTGATATATTTTGTTTTAATTTCAAGAGAAAGGAATTTGGACACTTTGACTAATTTTGGTTGATCCTCTGTGTCAATGTTACATTATATTGTACTCTCCCCATCAAATTTACTGTGAGGCTTGAGAAAAACATCAGTATTATCGAACAATCTTTCTAAAGGAACTAAGCCTTTAGGAATATAGTTAGTTTTCAGATCTATAATGTTCTTTCCAACCATGGTTTTCTTAAAAGGCCTGCTATTTCGAATTTCAACAATGTCTTGTTCATCATCAATTTGTATGTCTACAAACTTTTCAACACACTCTAATTTTTTTTTAATTTCCTTATCATCCTCAAATAATTGCTCGTATTTGATGTTGTCAGGAATTGAAGGCATGTTTTTTATTTGAAAACCATAGGTTACCTTGACATTTAGATGAACTTTGAAATTACTAGCAGCAATAACTAGTGATTCAACCATTTGATTTTCCTCTCTAGTGACAAAATTTATATTAAATATCGAAAAATAATGTTCAATCAAGTCCCAGACTTCATTCCTATAATTTTTCAACTTGGAATTTTTCACTTGGTAGTTTTTTTCTCACCTGCATTATCACCAACTCTGAATCACCAAAATCAATTAGTTGATCTTCTCCCAAATATTTCACTGCCTTCATTCCCAGCACAAGCACCTCATATTCAGCGGTGTTGTTAGTGGTAGCAAATTGCAGTTTATATGATATAGTTACCCTTTGCTGAGTGGGAGAAAAGAGGACTACACTGACTCCTGATCCTTCTCTTGATGAGGCTCCATCAAAGCACAATTTCCAAATCTAGCCTCCCTTTAAATGTTGCTCATTTGTACCTTGAAAGTGTTTTTTTTCACTCATTTCAGGCTGGAAATTTTTATTATCAGCAGCAAGGTGTAGTTTTCGTCAGCATATATGGGATGGTTTGAAGGATTATTTTGATCACTAATGATGTAGGCCATTTGGGTTTCCCTATACATCCTTTTGAATTCCCCTCCAAACACTGGGATGGTGGCATATGACATGTCCATCTGAAGGGTACCTCCCAATTTTTTAGACCAAGATCTGGAAAGTAGCATCCCAAATCTAGAAGGAATGTCCTCAACTATAATGTCCATCACTAATCTTTTCATAGGTAGTTGGGTAAGAGAAACAAACAAGTCCTTAATTACTCAAAGGAACTTGAATTTTTTGGAATCAAAGGTTTAGAGGTCAGGGTATTTCTTGGTGAACTCTAATCCAAATTCATCCATCACTTTCTTTGGCATCAAATTGTGAGAAGCCCTAGAATCTAACTGACAATTATGCAACAATTTTTCATGTATATTGAGTGACAGGTAAAAAGGTGGTGAGTTATCATCATTTTTGTCTTGGACATGACAACCTAGATAAATAGTGGGATGTTCATCCTCAAGGTTGACTGAATCGGGAGAGAGAGGTGGTTGTAGCAGACTTCTAAAAGACTCTTTATATGATGGATTTTTCAACAATTCTAGAAGTGGGACCGGAATTTTGATTTTACTCAATTAAAATTTTAAACTGAAATAAATTGAAACTAATTCCTTATTTTCTATAGTGATTTTGACAATTGGAGTAGAATTTTGGAGTGGAAGAACGTCATTGACTTTAGCCTTCTGTTTTGCAGCTTATTTCTTTGAATTTTATTTTTGTTGAGGTAGCTAAACAAGGCCTTTATACCTCAAAGGATAATTTCTTCTTTGAGATTCTTGTTGTTTTTAATCATTTTGTGCATAAATTTTAACATTCTCATCATCTGAAAACAAATAAATCCTTGATTGGTCTTCATATTCTTGCAAAGTTAAACAAGTTGATTGTGAGGTATATCCTACAAGGTTTATTTCTTCATTTTCTTCCTCATTTTCTTGTTGCTCTTCTTCAGCAAAATTATTCAAAGGAGGCTGAACATTATGATCATCAGAATTCCTTCTTGGGCACTATAAGATTTTTTGAGGTTGAAAAGGCCTCCTGAAGGGAGCCTGATTTCTATTTGCGTCATTTTGATTGGCTCTAGCAGCTAGTTTGTTTTCAAGCTCTAATTTTTTCATCTTAGAGGCAATCTCCTTGATTAAATTGGACATTTGATCAATCTTTTCTTCTGTTGTAAGAGACTTAGAAGAAGAATTTTTTTCTTCTTTCATCTTCTTTTTGTCCTTTGCTACATTTTCTTCCTCCATTTTCAATCTATTAAAAGCCATGAGATTAGACTGCACTCCAATTGTAGCCTCTTGCCTATGCATCAATGTTTGTGATTTCTCAACCCTTAGCCATAAATAAAACTCAGAATCTAGAGCATTTGAAAAATTTATCATAGTTGTAGTCTCAAGAGGCATAATTTCTTTGGGAATTTTCTAATAAGTATTATTAAACCTCTTGGAAAAATCAGCCAATGACTCATCTGGTTTCTTCTTTAAAGTTCCAAATTATGTAAGGTAGTACACATGGTCTTTCCAATCACCCCATTTCTTCACAAATATTTCTTCCAATTCATCAATTCTCATTATTGAGTTTGGGGGGAGACTTCTAAACCATTTACAAGCTTCACCATCCAAGCTCTGAACAAAGAGTCTTGACGAAAAATCTTCATGTTCGGCATTCTAGTTGTCAGCATAACTATATAAAGCCACTAAATGTTCCTCAACAGAAACTCCTTCTCCCTCCCTGGTGTATTTTGGAAGATATTTCATATAATCTCCTTGAGGGAGTGGATGCAAAGGTTGAGGAAGATAAAGTGGAGCATATCTTGTAGCCATTATCTGCTGCATCCCTGTAAGGGCAGGCTGAGCCATAGTTTGTTGATGTATGACCAGCTGATGTAGCTGTTTGGGAAATAGGAATTACAATTTGTGGATTCTGAATCTGATTTAGGACAGTAGAAAATTGGAAATATTGAGTTGATTCTTCAGGCTTTGGGACTGAAAATAGTGGATTGTCAAAGAGATGAACAGAGGATGTGTTGACTTCACCTTCTACAGAAGAATCAGATTCAAAAGTTGTCTTGAGGGGATGAGGTTAATTAAAATTTATTTTGCTGAGATAGGAAGTCAGATAAGTTGAATGTGAGGCCTTCAGGAACACTCTCTTCTAGTGGATGAGAAGAGAACAACCCAACAACTGGATTTCTAGATAAAGGAAAATACTCTTGCTGAGGAGTGATGAAAAACTGGTATTCAGGATGAGTTTGGAGGAAATTTAAAATGATCTTAAAATCTTCTTCAGTCAAAACATCCCTATCAAGAAAAGGTGAAATTTCCAATACTTGCTCTAAATCCCCTTCAGTTAGCACAAACTCTTTTGTTTCCTTATTGATACTTAATAAATCTATTGTTTTCTCTTTGACTAAAATAGTGCTTACCTCAAATTTACTAATTTCAGATTTACTAATTGAGGAATTAGAAAAACTTCCAGTTTAGCTTAGATTAACAACATCTACTTTATCTTCTAGGGAATCAGTTTCGATTTAGGATTTTTCAGCAAGATCTATTGAAACTGAAAGTTATTTTGATTCTAAAGTAGATGAAGGTACCTTTTAATTTGGAATGTATTTTTTGTGTACCTTCTTCACTGACTGAGATGTGGCCTCAACTGATATCTGTTTTCCTTTTGCATCTTTAATGATCTTCTCTGGGTCTGCAACTAGGGTCACAATAGGTGATCTCTAATTTCTCCTTGTAGTTGGAGGTCTTGAAACTTCTTTTCCTCTATGTGGACTCGCCAGGTGAAATAATTTGCAGTCTTCTTCAAGTCATCAATTCTTATTCACCATTAAGAATTGACATTCGGCAATTCAAAACAAGATACATCGGGAGAATACTTTGTTTCAAGGCCTTCGTCTCCTCGCAGACGCACCAAAATATGTTGGCACGAGAATCAGCAGTTGGACTGCATCAAGCGCCTAACTAGACACATCCTAAACTCTAAGGAAATTTAATGATTTGTTTTATGAGATTGGTAGGTGGTTTAAACTCTTATTCACTGAAAAAATATTTCAGCCAAATCCACAACTCTACTAATGAGGGTATTGGATCATGATGTGGTAGAAAAGAGTGAGTTTCTAGCCTATGAGGAGAAGAAAATGTAAAATGAGAGAAGAAAAAGTAGTTCCACAAAGCATAAATCTACTAAATTTGGTAGAAATAACACAAGTAGAATTTTAACAATATTTCATCAAGAGAAAGCTATTTCTAGTCTTACAATATTCTCACTGAAATATTATGAAAGAAAAATTTTAGGAGTGATGCTCTTTCCACTGTTATTATATATATTTTACCAAGAAGGCTCACTGTGTGAGACTGACAAAAATTGATAAAACACATGAACATGTCAAGAGACTAATAAAAACTCATAACAACATGAGGAATTGCAAACTAAACTAAAGATAATAAGATATGGAAACACAAGTAGAAATTGACAATACACACACCAGATGGTAATAAGTCCTCAGAATTTTCTATCTATTTCATTCACTAAAAAGAGTATTGATCATGTGAGTTAAGATTCTAAAACCACAAACCCTTACTTCATAGAAGTTTGTCACATATATACAAAAATATAAAACTGTCATCCCCACAAAAGGAGTAAATTTGTTCCTAAAAGTTATTACCATCTCATGCAAGAGATAAGGCTTATCCAAAAAATTTCATACAAAGTGCTATGACATAATCAAAATAAATAGTGTCAAGGCTAACAATTCGAAGTGGTTGTATTATGTAGCAGTCTATAGGAAGACTCCTCCTCTGTTCTGGTGCAACCAACTCCACAAAAAGTGTAAACAACAGTGAGAGTGACGTGTGGTTGTTCCTTGAATGTTGCCTAGTGCCTTGCAGAAACTTGCTAGTGCTGAGAGTAATGGTAGAAATCTATTTTATAGAAACTCTGTTGTTGTTCCTTTCCTTTTGTTTCTCGTTTTTCATGATGATGGAGGAGAGTTAAAAGAGATAGCGGAGTTTCATTTTATTAACAGGAGAGATTATTAAATAAATGATGAGCTGGAGGAGAAAAACCCTTTATACATATATCACAATCGCATATCGGGGTCAGAACATTTAAACATAAGACACAAGTGGGAGGGAACGCGATTTACGATGGGGGTGATGACGAGGCAAGGAGGTGTGGCCACTCGCAAATCTCAAATCAGGAGTTTTGTTATGAGAAATGGGAGGTAAGTGTTAAAACTTGTGAAGGGCGATGTGCGATAAGTGAAGGGTGATGTGGCAGGGAAGGTGGGCCCCAGACAATACCACAAATCGCGAATTGATAGTTTTGTTATGAGGAATGGGAGTTAAAGGTTAAGATTCGTGAAGTGTGATGTGCGATGAGAATGGAAGGTGGGGCCCATTTACATCGCAATCGGGGAATCAAGAGTTTTGTAGGAGATGACAATTGTAATGTGAATGAAAGTTAAAACTACGATAGGTCGATTGCGATGAAAGGGTAAGGGGTCCATAATGTTATTAAGTGCGGTAAGTTATATCATATGATATATGATATTACCAAGGTTTGTTGTGGTGCGGGTAGAGCTGCGATAAAAGAATATATGGTAATTTTAAAAGGAAATATGATATGGTTGTTAGTGGGTGGGCGAAGCTGCTTTCTACCTATAAAAAATGGATTTTAATTGTTAAAAAGGGGTTTTGAAAGAAATGAAACACTAGACTTTGAGTTTTTTGGAAAAACGAAAGGTAAAAGAGGGGAAATTAAATGAAGGTAGTAATGAAATTTTCTCACCACTACACTTTGATAGCGACACTTTCATCTTACAACTGAACTGAAAAGGAAGATTGATTCCTTGGAGAATGATGACCAAAATTTGAAAATATTTGAAAAATTACAGTTCTAACAGTGTCCATGAATCCCCACAATCTTGACCAAAAGTTCCCAACAAAGAGGGAATCTCGTTCACTAACAATGGATGTGGGAAATTGAAAATGCACCCATAAATTTTGAAAGAATAACTGAGTAGTTTGTTTAGCTATAATTTTATTTTTACATGGCATCAAAATACACATTTTTTTGAACCTATCCACAACTTCAAAAATATAATCATGATTCCTCTTTAACATAGGAAGACCTCCAACAAATTCCATAGAAACACTCTCCCATGGACGAGAATGTACTGGAAGTGGAGTGTACAATCCTAACTTTCTACTTCTAGGCTTACTAACAACACATAATGAAAAACCTCTAATAAAATGTGACATACTTTCAAAGATACGATATCAATAAAAATACCTATGTAGATGTGGCACCATCTTACTTACACTGAAATTACAAACAATAAGAGAAGTTTGTGCCTCTCTTATAATGTTGACTCTTTCTCCCTGTGGAATACAAAGCTTACCATGATGGCACAACAAGTTACCATGCATGCGATAATAAAATTACTCTACTTAGTTCCCTTGACTTAAAGTTGCATATACATCTTGAAAATCACTATCTAAATCAGATTTTTCAACATAGCTCTCATGAAAAATATAATTATAGTAGCAACACTAAAAATAGGCCTAGAAAGCATTTCAGCAACTTTATTGTATATACCTTTATTATACCTTATCACCAAGTGTATTTTTTGAAGAAAATCCATCAATTATAAGTGCCTTTATTGATGCAACTTTGTTTGTGATTTCAAGTATTGTAATGGTTGAGGATCAATGTGAATGATTTTTTCCTTACCCATCAAGTAATGTTTCCACTTTTTCACACTTTTCACTAATGCATATAACTCCTTTTCATATGTAGGATAATTAATCACTACACCATTAAATTTTTTTGAATGAAAACAAATAATCTTACCATGTTGCATGAGGACGAGACCCATGGCGTAATCACTAGCATCAGTATGAATCTAAAATGACTGTCTCAATTCTGGAAGTGCAAGTACTCTGGCTAAACTGATCGTTTTTTTCAATGCATAAAATGCCATTTGTTGTTTACCTTCCCACAACAAGACCTACTCCACACTTATCAATGCATACAATGGAGTTGCAATAGAATATAAGTTAGCAATAAACTTCCTCCAATATTGGGTTGCTCCCAAAAATCTTCTTACCTCCGTAACTTTTTTGGGCTTTGGCCAATTCGAAATCACATCAAACTTGGAGGGATCTATTTTCAATTCACCTCCTCCAACAATATGACCCAAATGTTAAAGAAGTTTTTCCAAACTCACACTTTGACATCTTTAAAACAATTGTTCTTTCTTCAAGACATCAAGTACTTTTTTGACATGCATGAAATTTTATTCACATGAAGATTTACTAAAAATCAAGATTTCATCTATGTAGACTATCACAACCTCATCTAGAAATGGCCTCAATACATCATTCACTAGAAAATTTGGCGGAAATTCCGACGGCCAATTCGTCGTTATTCCGACACATAGTCGTCACAAGAGCGACAGTTCGAGGGCGGGAAAAACGTGGTTTACCATACCGTCGCAGTTCTGACGCAATTAAAAAGTGTCGCACTATCGACACTTTTTCTGTCGCTTCCAAACAAGCGTCACTCTTCCAACATTTCCCAATCCGTCGCACTTCCGACCTTTGTAAACTGTCGCACTTCCGACGAAATGTGGTTCGACGTTTTGAACATCGCTCTTTCGACGTCTGTAAACTGTCACAATTATGACGAAATGTGGTCCGACGTTTTGAACATCGCTCTTCCTGTTAGCGCTCGAATCTACCTTAGGCTGAAATAAGGTAAAACTCAAGGCTACATCAAACCACGCTCAGCCTCGTAGCTAGCCCTACGAGGACAGGAGAGGGCTCTCTCCAGGTCTATCTCGGCAAAAGGTCTTCAAAGGGGCTGAGATGACTTAAAATAGGAACTGATTTTAGGCTAGTAAATAGATAGGAAAGGGGTTTCTGATAAATGACTGGGTTTTCTGGGTAGTATGGGGCAAAAACAGCAAGAGCAGGGAAATTAAATGAAAGATGCAGATTATTCCATAAGGCAAGATAGGCAAGAGCTTAAGCATTCAATTTGAAATTATATGGAGTGTAAAGAATGTTTAAGAATGCTGAAAAGGGCGTGAATTCATGAATCCTTTTCAGATGGAGGAAAACATAGAACTTGAATTTTTTCCCAAGGCAGAGCAGCAAGCTGAATTCTGCCCTTCACACTTAAAATTATTCAACATGCAATGATTATGAATGAAACAATAAACATACGAAAACAGAGAAAAACATAATGCTAAGTTGTTACCACAGGGATCTTATGAAACAGAGCTGCAAACTTTCAATTAAATCTCTGTCAAAAAATGTACAATGAAGCTCTCTGTATTTTTCTACAGGTTTCCCAGAACTCTCCCCTTTTACAAAATGATTTTCAAATGTATAAATAAACTTAGAGAGGTGATAACTGATCGATGAAAATAGGGAGCAGTTTCACCTAAAATCCTAAAAATAGGAAAAGTCTGCTCTAAAAAGGAGCAGCGTTACAATTTATTCGCTGATAACAAATTAATTGGAAGAACCTGTAGCTAGACTTTCTGAACTGCAGCTGAAGACCCAAAATAGACCAACCAATTCGATTGCTTGATCTGTGATACTTAGCGTGGTCAATAAAGAATAGATCAGTATTTGGATGATTCTTTCCAACTGCTTGCTGTCAAGGCTTCCATTGACTGTATTGCCAATTCATTTTGTGGTCTGTATACTACAGTCTATAACGCTTGTCCACGTATGAAGAGGAAATATGCCATTAAATTTGCTAATATCTTTATTCTGAACACTCGTATACAATGCTGTGGTGCTAGATTATGACGACCTATGCTCCCTCGGCTTGATGTTGCTAAACAAGCTTGGCCTCCAAATTTAGTGGTTATTCTATTCATGAATTTTTGCTTCTCTGATTTCCTGAATTTAAGTGATGGCTCCTTTGTCTGCTTGCAGGGATAATTAACATCGAACTTTGGCAAGGAGAACCAGCATCTGCAACTGAGGAACTACATGGTGAAAAGATACATCTGATGATTTCTTCTTCAAAACAGTGTTTTGAAGAAGAATCAATCTCGCATTATTGATGATGACATAAAAATAAAAACTTACTGAACCTTCCTCTAGCCTGCACATGTTATTGAAGCACTTATGAAGACAAAAACCCTGGGCTCAAGAATTAAAATGACTCTTTTCTGGACCACAGTAACATCAGTGACTGCAAATGACGAGAAATGAACTTTGGAGAATTTGATTCTGACAAGGGACTGACAAGACCGAGTCTAACACTTCCAACATTTGTAAACTGTCGCAATTCCGACGCAATGTGGTCCGACGTTTTGGACGTCGCTCTTCCGATGGTTGTAAACTGTAACAATTCCGACGAAATGTGGTCCGACGTTTTGGAAGTCGCTCTTCCAACGTTTGTAAACTCTTGCAATTCTAACAAAATGTGGTCCGATGTTTTGAATGTCGCTCGTCCGACGTTTTTATACTGTCGCTCTTCCGACGTTTCTAATCTGTCGCAATTCCGACGCTTACAAGGCATCGGTATAGCGACGGTAGGTTCAATTTTAAAAAAAAAAATGAAACTTTAAAAGAGGAAAAACGTTTTTTTGAATATATTATATGAAGTAAAACAATCCATGAAGTCATTACATTTTCACATCTGAATATTGGAACCCAAATATCCATCCAGAAAAGTGAAAGTCCCACCCCAGACAGTGATAGAAAAATACCCCATGTCACATACAGGGACTTGATATAAAACCCAGTAACGGTCCACATGGAGATTATCGACAAATCTAAGAAAGCATCCAAATATGCTCGAGGCATCTATAAGAAAGTGAAATAGTAGTATGTAGTGTTGGAACACCTAATCCTACATGGGTAGGTGTAGAATGCGAAAAGTCACAATGGAGTCCAAGTGACCTTAGAATATGAAACCAAGAGTCACACCATTGTACTATAAATGTACATCTTTGTATAATGGAAAATAAGAAAGCCTCACGCTTATCCTTCATTGTGTTGAGTCTCTTGTGTGTGTGTGTTCTCTTCCTCATACACCATGTGTGTGCTTCAACATGGTGTTTAACATGGTATCAGAGCGGGCGATTGCTGACCCTGCTCCAAATTGAGTGAGCCATTTGTATTTATGGCCTGTGCATATCTGCATTTTTGCAGCATTTAGAGAGTTTTTGCAGCAGTGTTTTTGCCGCCATTCAGAGGTGTTTTGAAGAGGAGCAGCATTCAGTGATTCTGCAGCATTCAGAAATCTGCTTTGAAGAAGAAGAAGCATTCAGAAATTGGTTTTGAAGGAAAGGCAGTACTGCCCATCTGAAGGTTTTCATTCTAATGTTTTCCTACAATTTCTGCCCATTAAATTCTGCATCATTTTGAAAGCACTGCTGAAAAGTGTTTAATTTGAGTTTCTGAAGAAGAAGAAGTTTCTGGTTTTTATTGCAAAATAAATCTGAGTTTTTTCTGCTGGAAAATTCTTCATCTCTGCATTTTTGAGCTGCTGGAAATTTCTGAGATTTCTGAGTTCTCTAATTTCTGGGTTTTACTGCTGAAATAATCTAGAAAAATTCTGCTATATATTTGAAAAGAGAAAATTCTTCTGCTAGAAAATTCTTCTGCTATATATTTGAAAGGAGAAAATTCTTCTGCTATTTTAAAGAGACCTCTTACTCCTCTGCTGTTTTATGATAAAAATAAAAATAAAATAAAATAAAATAAAAAAACTCTTCATCTCGGCCGCTACACATGCTCTCACGCTCATAAATCTCACCTGGCCGCTACACACGCTCTCACGCTCATAAATCTCACCTCTCCTCTCCTCAACAGCTCGCTCCCCTGCCCATCTGCTATACGCCCTGCACTTAACCTTCCACACTCCTTCACCCTGCGCTAGCTCTACCTCTGCGACCCTCATCTCACGACATTACAATCCCATAATCCATATCTAACCCCGCTCCCCACCTGCAAACCCACGGCCCTCTACACACAATCTTCTACCCCGCATCTCCACCCTGCGTTACCTCCCACACTACCCACGCGCCTACCACTCTGCATCATTGCTATAACCCTTTCCAACTCACAACAAACACTACTCCCTATTCGGCCCTCTCCCCTCTTCCCTTTTAAATTCACTCTTAATTTTTAAACTCTCCCTCCCTTACGTGCCTTTTGGCCTCCCATTCCCATTATATTTTAATCCCATTCCCATTATATTCCCATTCCCATATTTAATTCGATTTTCTTAATTTTAAATTTTCTTTAAAGTAATTCCCCTCACTTTTAAATTTGTTTCCACCTTCCATTCATTTTTTAATTAAATTAAATTCCCCTCTTTTATTAATTAATCCCTTTCCCCATTATATTTCCACTTCCATTTTTAATTATTTAAAATCCCTTTTAATTAATATTCCCACTTCTCTTTTTAAATCTTTAAAATCCTTTTTAATTAATCCCATTCCCCCACATTTTTAATTATTCTCTTTTTTTTAATTAATTTTTAATTAATTAAAAAAAAAAACAAAAAACAAAACAGCAGAGAGAGAGAGGAGAGAGAAGATTTGAAAAGCAGAAAAAGAGGAATGACATGTGAGCAGAATTGAAGAAATGACATGAAATATACATATAGAAGAAGAAAGTGAAATTTGACATTGTGTGATTTTTGGCATAAGGGTGATTTTTCTAAAGAAATTTACATTTGAAGACAAGTCTGCTATCATTCAAAACAACTCTTTGAATGAAAATTCAGCTGCATAGTGTTTTCAGTTGCACATATTTTGCAGAAATATTGTATTGAGTTGACATTGTATTGCTTCTTCATAGTTGCAATCCGTATTTGAGTTGTTGGATTGTTGATTTCCCTCCATCATTTGAGGAGCACACTTTGTACTTTGGAGTCATTTGTATTTGTTGTTGCATCACATTGTAAACGGGTGCATTTTTGGTTGAAGCCGACACCCTTTCATTTTTTGAGCCTAAATTGTTGAAAATGGCCAAAATCAATGAGGCATTAATGTTGTTGAATGACCTCATTCATTCAAATGTTGATGATGTGATAAAAATGAGCAAGGATGCTCTTTGTAATATTCAGATTTGTTTACAAGATGCACAAGAAAAGATCGAGTTTTTGCAGTTGGAATCTCAGCTTCAACAAGAAGAACTTCAGCAAAAGAGTCACCATTCTGAACCTGTTTCTGTTCAGAAGATTGAGAAGGACTCCCATCAGAAGAAAGAAGACAAAGTTCCAGCTGATTCACATTCAGTTCCTTGTACTAGAGTAGATCTACATGCAGATGCAGCAGCTCAGCCTGCACTTCCTAAGCCCATCATCAGACCTTGGGAAGAGCTTGTCCACAACAAGCACAGAACTGGTCTTGGATATGACAAGGATGTGACCTTTCATATTCCAGACTACACCAAGCCCATCATATTTCAGAGTGTCGGATTCCTGTATGACAGTTCACCTGTAGCTGTTCCAGATCCTGTTCCACTTCCACAACAGATTGAGAAATGCCAACACTGTGATCGAGTTGGCCACATGAAAGATCACTGTTTTGATCTTCATCCATGCAAGCACTGTGGTCGGCACACCCATTCCTCAGACATATGCTTCAGACACAAGCCTCCTGCAAGAACCAAGATTCATCGTGGATGGATCGCTTCTTGGCAATGGGCATCAGCAGCCAAGAAGATGTTTAAGACACATGTCAGAACTTGTTCACGAATATTGAACAAACTTGCAGTTGAGTTTTCACCATCATCTCACCTTGTCCCTGACAGGGGGGAAAATGGTGGTCATGTACAAGCTTCGACGACAAATCAAGCGAGCCTGAGCCACAATCTCTCATTCCATGTTCAGAGTTGTAGCCAGCAGTTCAAGCGAGCCTGAGCCACAATTCGTCATTCTGGATTCAGAGATGTAGCCAGAGATACAGATGCCCATGAGCATACCTTCGGTTGGTGGATAACCTAAAACCATCATTTTCGGTTGGTGGATAACCTAAAACCATCATCTTTGGTTGGTGGACAACCTAAAACCACCACAGGTAGTAGACCTCCCTTCTTTTAGGTCGAAGGTCTTCCTTTTTTATGAGGGACAATTCCTCTAGCAGAAGCCTTCAGCTTCTTGCCAGTTTTGGAAGAGTTCCGGGAACTGCAACAAGTTTTGCGTTCCAGTGTTTGTGGTCATCCTAAAACCACTTCTTTTTTCCAACATTTCAGAGAGTTGATTCAGCCCAAGTGCTGCCATGTATACTTGCATATTTGTATTACAACTCTTTTCTTGGACTCACACATACCCCTTCGGATTAAGGGGGGATGTTGGAACACCTAATCCTACATGGGTAGGTGTGGAATACGAAAAGTCACAATGGAGTCCAAGTGACCTTGGAATATGAAACCAAGAGTCACACCATTGTACTATAAATGTACATCTTTGTATAATGGAAAATAAGAAAGCCTCACGCTTATCCTTCATTGTGTTGAGTCTCTTGTGTGTGTGTGTTCTCTTCCTCATACACCATGTGTGTGCTTCAACATGGTGTTTAACATGAAGAATAGTAAAACAACAGATAGAGTACCGACATCCATTGTTCCAAATACAAATTAAAGTACCCAAAATCCTTAAACAGAGAAAAAAGCTAATCATGTGAGGAGTGTGATATGTCCCAAATATAAAAATACCATGAGACCATATCAATAAACCAGCAACATAGACCAGCATCGCTAGTTTTGAAGGCAGAGTGATAAACATTAATCATTTTTTTTTCACAAGAGAAAAAACGTTGTTTTGAATATATTATATGAAGTAAAACAGTCCATGAAGTCATTACATTTTCACATCTGAAGATTGGAACCCAAAAATCCATCCAGAAAAGTGGAAGTCCCACCCCAGACAATGATAGAAAAATACCCCATGTCACATACAGGGACATGATATAAAACCCAGTAACGGTCCACATGGAGATTATCAACAATCTGAGAAAGCATCCAAATATGCCCGAGGCATCTATAAGAAAGTGAAATAACAGTATGTAGAATAGTAAAGCAACAGATAGAGTACCGACGTCCATTGTTCCAAATACAAATTAAAGTACCCAAAACCCTGCAACAGAGAAAACGCTAATCATGTGAGGAGTGTGATATGTCCAAAATATAAAAAGACCATCAGACCATATCAATAAACCAGCAACATAGACCAGCATCGCTAGTTTTGAAGGCAAAGTGATAAACATTAATCATTTTTTTCTCACAAGAGAAAAAACGTTGTTTTGAATATATTATATGAAGTAAAACAGTCCATGAAGTCATTACATTTTCACATCTGAAGATTGGAACCCAAATATCCATACAAAATATCTCATAACAAATTGAGATATTATCTAGGATAACTAATAAGTATTTTACAACAATATAGAGACAGATGGTCTCGTAGATAAGAAAAATGATAACTGATGTTGTGTTGTTTCCTTCTTTTAATAATGTGCTGGAGGCAGGCCCTATATCTTGGCTTGCTGCTGTCCTCTTCAGTAATTCTATGTTGATTATTTCGTTTCACTGATACTCTTTAACTGCTCTGATACTCTTTGACCTTTGTTCATCCTTTTATCCTTTTTATCATGATATACTGTGGTAAATAGGCAAAAATTTATGTAAGGATAATTTTTTACAAAAGTTCCATCATTTCTTCCCACCATTGAACTTCTGGCACTCTGGTCCTTTGCAACTTTATTAGTGTTTCATCAGCAAAAGTATATCTGAAGAAATTAGGGTGATTTGGGAACAAATGATTTACTTCATGCTCAAGATAAAATAAATTCTCCAATCTGTCATGAAGGTTTTTCCCTGTAGGCAATGCTGCTGTTGATGAACTGGTTGAAGAACTAGCTTGATTATCGGCATATTTGTCCAATTTTTCAACATAACTATCAAGGTCCATTAGCTTATCTTCTGCAACTATAGGACTGGGCAATCCTCTATTTAACAAAATATTCAATATTTCTCTGAAGGCAATGATTTCTTCTTGCATATCTGAGCACCTTCGTTCTAAATTCTGTACCAGAGTTCTTTTAGTAAAAACTCTCTTTATTTCCATAATTGTTCCGGTCCTGTCCTGAATACCAATTTCTGCAAGTTGATTCTTAGTCTGAGTATTCAAAAAATGTATAAGTCTATTGGCCTCTTCTGGCATAGTTCCCAACTCTTGTCTTGATCTCTCAATCTCATCCAGAGCCAATTTAACTAAGTTATTATGTTCATCCATTATCTGAATTGAGGACCAAACATCCTTTATTGATTGAATGATATTATCCCAAAGAATTTCATTTATTTATTTTAAAGGTTTCTCCAATGTGAGATCCTTTTCCAATGCTTTGACTATTTTTTCTAATTTGTTCACTTCTCTTGTTTTATCGGCAACACTCATTTTTGAAAAATCATATTTATGTTCTAGAGTGGCCAATTGTTCCTTTTTTTTGTGAAGCTCTATGGCCTGAAGTTTCATATCTTCCATTGACTTTGTTAATTCATCAGTGTTCAAATTTGCAGTGTTGCTCTGTGACAATTATGCTGGCTGACCTGTTGTTGCTGTACCTGTCACTACTCCTGCTGTAGATACTGGAATATTTGCCTGCTTATCTTTTAATGCATTCTCAAGCTCTTTTTTAGTTGCAGTAAGTTGCTCATTCAATTTTAAGAGCAAATCCATTAGTTCTTCCTCGGAATTTTGTTTGATGATTTCTGCAGTCTGTGGATGTCTTGAGGCCGGTAACTTTAATTGTTTTCTCAGAGCTGCAATATCATCATATTTTCTCTTGATCAAAGCTTCAATACCTTTCACATCTTTAGGATTATGACCCAAACCAATGATTATTTCCTCTAAATTTTTTATTCTATTATCCTTAGCCTGGGAGGAGGCTTTTTCAAGCTGCAACTGTGTATTAGTATTATCCAAAAAATCTTGCAACTTATGGGTCATCATTGATTTATCCGTCAGAGTAGAATAAATCATCTCACCTGTTTGCTTATGTATCTCAATTTGATCTAAAGGATGGATATCCTTTGCTAAGGCTTCAAAATTAGTCCTAATGTAATCTGCAGTTGTCTAAGGCTGCTGCACCTTGGGCTTCAAATGGCTCATTAACATCTTACCATGTTGGATGTCATAAGCTGACATCAATCTTTCTTGATTTTTCGGAGCCATCTTCAAATATTGGTTGTACACTTGAAGTCTAAGTGGATCTTTCCTGGCATTTATATTGATGAATGTTCTTTTGATGTCCCAGGCAGTTTTTACTGGAGGTTTGAAAGAAGATATTTCTGCACTTTGTTGCCTCTGTATTTCCTATTTTTGAAAATTAGTGGATGTCCCACTACCTGTACCTGTTTTCTGGCTGTCTTCTCTTCCCTGGCTGTCAAGGATTTCCTGAAATGATTCATCTTCTAGAAGGGGAGTTAATTTCTGCCTTTTAACATCTTGTTGTTCAGAAGAGCCACCAATAGGAGTAGTTTTTTCAACCTCTCTCTTTTTTCCCTTTTCTATATTCAGAGGAGTTTGTAAAATATAAATTTCTGGCTCACTGATCTGAGTAGGAGGAATTTTTCCTTGACCTTGTTCTTTAGAAGTCTCTGGTTGCTCTGTCATTATGAATTTTTCAATTATTTGTATATCAGGGTCCTTTTCTTTTCCTTTAGATTCTACTGCTACTGTACTAATCTCCTGCAAATTTTGTTGTAAAGTGCTGGCTGAAGAAGATCCCTACACCTGTCTAAAAGATTCTAGGTCAAGTATCTTTTCAAGATCTTTCATTACATTTTCAACATTGACCTGCTCACTATCTTTTTCGACCAATATCCTTTCTTTCCATTCATCCATATTAGCATATTGTTCTATTTCTGGGATTCTTTGATGGATGTATGGTGACAGTTTATTTTTCATTCTTCTATCACAGATAAAGTTGTTTGGATCATAAGGCACCCAGTAGAAACTCTTTTGTAGTCTGAGATAGTCTTCTAAAATCCTTTCGGCTTCCTTTCCAGCTTCCCTAGAGTTAAAAATGAAGGGACCTAATTGGCTCTTGATCCTGAGTTGAGCTTTTTTCTTTGCATTGCAAAAATGAATTATATCTGAATTATTCATCTGCCTGAAATATTCTAATGTAAAGAGTCTCATTGGGACATACTTAGGCAGTTTGAATGGGCATAATTCACATCCATATATCCTAATCTCTGTGTAGTTTTGATATAGCTACCAGTCACCTATCTTGTACTGCTTTGAGAGCTGAAGGATTTTCTTGATTTCAATGTTAATTCTAGGAGGAGAGACTCCTGTCAACAAGGTAGTTGCAGGATGAACAAAAAGGTTGACAAAATCATTATAGGAATAAGGAGAATCAGAGGAATTGTGAGTAATGGCAAACCAAAAGATGACTGACCTAGGATTCCCTTTGGCATCAAGTTTCTTAACATAAAAAGGGAAATTTTCTGAATGAAAGTAAATTATGAGATGATATATGACAGAAGAATACTTAAATACTCTCTCATTCTCAAATCTCATGAACTGATCATGGATTTTGTCAGCAATATAAGATGCAAAATCGTACTTGACAGTAGGAGGTTGTCCAGGGGTAAAAGGGATAACAATACTAGGGTTAACTGATCAACATACTCACTAGTATTGAAGCCCATTATGGAAGATATCATGTTTAAAATAACTCTACCCTCATCAGTAAAGAAAGTATAACCATAAGGGGGAGGGTTTTTAGGCTGATGCTCTGGTAACATGGAGGTTTGGCATAGGCGGTTTAACTCTTCATGGGATAACTTAGTAGATTTCTCAAGTAATTCAGCCATGGACAGGGGAGTGAGAGCTTGACCAGGTTGGAATTGTAGCATTTCATTTATGGACTAAGCATTTATTGGGAAAAGGACATTTTGACTTGGGGATAAAACTGCTAGTTGGTTGGGATCATAATTTGCGTAGCAATAATGGATTAACTCATGAAAAATATGGACTAAGGGGAGAAGGTACATAGGAAGATTTGATTCCCAAAGTCCAAAGATGTCAGAACCATTCAAATAATTGTCTCTGTAGCGGCAAAATATTCGAAGAGGATTCTCACTGAGAAGCAAGTCCTTAATTTGAAAATCCATATCGGCTAAAGGCAAATAATCCAAGTCCTTGTGAGGGGCATTGATGGGCATGACATTCAGAGCTACAGGAACTTCCATTTCTGGTTCTTGTGGATTCAGAAATGGAATTTCGGGGTTTTTGTGGAAAAGGGGCACAATTACCAGTTTTGGGAATATAATTGCAGTTCTAAGAACGAAAAATACCAAAATGAACTTCTTTTCAGACCTTAGTGCAGAATTAAAACTAAAACCAGGATTTTTTACAGAGTTTAGTGGGGAATTGGAATGAATACCTGTTTACGGGAAATGAAACGTGTTTAAACAGGCGCTGGTTATGACAGAAGAACCCTGAAATACTCAACTTCAATTCTCTTCAACAAGGTAACGGTCATCAAGCGTTAACATTTGGTTTTTGAATTTTGTTGCATGGAAGACTGGCTAGCGCACGGAACAATGAAAATGACACAGACACAATTTGTTTTATTTACAAAGTCAAAAGGGTGGCGGGTTTTGATTGATTACGTCAGCATGTACGATGGTTTCGTCACAGAGGGATAGGAGCGGATCTTTGTTTGGGCCACTCGCGCAGTGGAAATCTGGACCCGAAAAATATTAGGGCGAATTTGATAAGAAATTTGTGTCACAACTCTCCCTCCGTACGCCAGCCCAACTTCGGACCCGAAAAAGATTAGGGCGGAATTCATTTGGTTTTCGTGTCACAAAATTGGCCGACGTCATCAGGCTATTTTGGAACGCAAATTTGGTTTGAATTATGGTTTATCGCCGTTTGAAGTCCGGTGGGCTCGACTTAAGAACAATTTTGTTTGATCCCATCTTATAAAATTTGTGTTGGTTTTCTTTGATAATACACATATTTATAATAAATCATGGGAATACCACACTATTAAACATGTGGAAAAGTTATATAAATTATTGAGAACAATTATTTTTATGTAAAAATATCCAAATGTGCTTTTGGGAAATAAGAATTCGAGTATTTGGTTCATATTGTTTTAAAGGAAGGAGTGAAGTTGGAGCCTCAAAAGATGCAAGCTATTACAAAATGACCTATTCCTAAGAAAATCAAGGTTCTTAGAAGATTTTTTAGACTTACATGATATTATTGATCATTTTTTAATAATTATGCATGCATTTCAAGTCCACTCACATATCTCTTGAAGAAAATATCATTTATATGGAATGATGAGGCTACTTTGGCATTCTCTCTTTTAATGGATGCCATGTCTTCTACACCAACATCGGTTGCACCTACTTTTGGTAAAACATTCATAGTAGAGAGTGAGACACTAGGAAAAGGAATTTACGTAACATTAACACAATAAGGGATATCATTGGCTTTTAAAAGCAAGGAATTCAAAGAAAATATTTGGTGAAATCTACGTATGAAAAATAAATGGAAGCAATATTACATGCAATAAAAAATGGGGATAGTATATCAATGGGAGGTACTTTAAAGTCAAGATATACCATGATAGCATAAAGTTTTTTTTGAAGCTATGGATTTCATTGGAAGATTAACAAAAATGAGGAGAAAAAATGCAAATTTTTAATTTTGAGATAATCTGCAAAAAGGGTAAGGAAAATTTAGTACATGATGCTCTTTCTAAAATAGAAGAGGCCTCAAATTTATATCCAATTACATTTTATATTCCTAGGTGGCTAGAATAAGCTTGCCATAATGGAAAAATGACAATAGTACTAAACAAAAACTAAAATTTATAAAGGATGGGATGAACTCTATGGAGCATTGGGAGTGAAAGAGAGATATACTTTAGTGCAAATGTAGAATATTTTTATGCACGGAAGCATATTTGAATAAACAAATACTAAGGGAGTCCCATGTCTCTTTGATGGTAGGACGCAGGGTTCCTTAAAACATCTCAAAGGATCAAAATATATATTTTTGGAAGGAATGAAGAAAGATATTCAAAATTTTGTAAGAGAAGGTCAGGTTTGCATAATAAATAAAAGAGAGATAGTAAAATCTCTAGGGTTACTTCAACCATTCCACATACATATTCAAATACTAGAAGATATATCAATAGACTTTATTACGGGGTTACTGAAATATAAAGGTAAGTATTACATTTTTGTGGTCATTTATATAGACAAATTTTGTAGATTTTTTTTGTAGAGCTCAAAGTACATAAAAAACAAGCCAAGTGGCAGAAGTGTCCGTGAAAGAAATTCATAGTCTTCATGGTTTTCCTAAAGTAATAGTAATAAGAAACTTTTGGAAATAATTATTTAATATGAGTGGAGAAACACTAGTTGCCATGAGTTCTACATATCAAACACAATCAAATGGTCAAACAAAAATAGTTAACAAATGTTTTTAAGGTTATCTACAATGTTACTCTTTAGAAAAGAAATCTTAATGGATGAAGTGGGTTTCTCAAGGAAGAATGGTAATATGATACTATCATACTACCTATCACACATCTACTAAAATTTCCTCATTTAAGGCCCTTTATGGATATCCAACTCCTAGTATCTCATACTTTTTGCAAGATAAGTCCAAAGTATAGGAAACAGAGTCACATATGGAAAATACTAAAGCAACTTTGAAAATTATTATGGAAAACCTTCAAATGACATGAAACATGATAAAACAACAAGGGGAACAACATTGAAGTGAAAGATAATTTGAGGGTAATTGGGTATTTTTTAGATTATAGCATTATAAGCAATCTTCATTCAAGAAAAAGAAGAATAAAGAATTAGCTCAAAAATGCAATGTGGAAAAAGTCGAAGTCGGGATTAAATCGGCAAGGGTCCAAAAGTTGAAATACTCGATAAAGTCGGGATTTTTTTGAAAAAGTCGGCAAAAAGTCAGCAAAACTAAAAAAATACAAAAATATTCATTTTTGGAAAAAATCCTGATTTTTTCAAAAAAAATTAAAAAATTATTAAAGAAACTACCTCACTCAAGATTTTTTCGAAAAAGTCGGCAAAAATTCGGGACTTCGAGGATAAAATCGCGACTTTTTCAGGGATGAAAAAGTCGGCGAAAAGTCGGCTCGGGGAAAAATTCGGGATTTTTCAAAAAGTCGGGACTTTTTGCCGACTTTTTCCACACTGCAAAACTGTTATGGCCCTAAATAATTATTCATAGGATTGCACAAGTGGTATAGAAGTTATATTTTCCTTCTTGCATTCATAAGGTTTTTCATGTATCTTGCCTAAAAAAGGTTTTGGGAAAAAATATGCCAATGTAAATAGAACTTCCAAAATTAGATGAAGAATGAAAGTTGATTCTTGAACCACAAAAAGCTATAGATAAACATTATGTATCTCTTTGACATATAACCATTATGAAGTACCTAATCAAGTGGAATAATATTCCTCTAGAAGAAGGTACATGGTAAAATGATCAATTCGTGATGAAATACCCACGGCTAAAGGGTTCGTTTGAAGTTTTGACAAAGGTTTTGTTATATGTTTTATATAACGCACGACATAATAGTTTTATTGTTTGTTAAGGTCCCACACAGTGATCAAATTTGAAGGGCAGGTCCGAATTTCAATTAGAAGGGCATATATCTATGTCGCCCTTACATAATGAAAAGCTTTAAAAAAAAACTTTTCAATTGACCACAATAAATTATTTTTACATTTCATTTTCAGAAAGACAAAACTATCAATCTTTATATTAATAAAAGACTGTTACATATACAAAAATGAAGAAGGCTCCATCTTTCATTGCTTAAATATCTCATTGGAAATGTCAACATAAGTCTTGAAGACACTATTATAAGAGTTTGGATACATACCACCGGGATATAGGAGATTCTTATGTGTCAGATTGTGTAATGAAATTTTGACTTTGTCTCACAAGGAGCAGCAACATGGAGGTCTGGATTTTTCTTATAGAACTTTATTATTATTATTTGAAACGTTGTTTATAGATATGAAGACAACAATGAAATTATGAGCATGGTGGAAAATTAGTCAAGCTCATGATGCCAAACCATGATGATGTAAGTTTTGAATTTAACATTTTTACATGTTAAAGACAAATAGTCAAAATCACTGACAACTTAGTATGCCATAATTAATAATCATTCCTTGTTCACTTTTGTTAATAGTTTTATGTCACACGATGATGTAGGGGAATTAGGCACTAGCCAGCAATGTAGGAGGTTTTGTCCACATGTTGTGGCTAGGAGGGTTCGAAAACATTTGAGTTGTAACGGCTAGGTGTCAATACCTCAGCTGACTGTATTACTTAGAATAGTTAGAGTTGTACGAGTCGAACAGTTTTAGTTAGTTGAATTTTTATAATTAGACCTTTTGATTTCTAGAACGGTCCTCTCAGAGGAACCGAAGAGCCATATGTTATGTATATAAATTGTAATTCCTCATATGAATAAAAGTAGAGAGGGAAGAGGAGAGTAGAGAGGGGATTTCTGCAATAAACCTCTGTGTGTGAACAATTGTTTCCAGTTAAATGATTTCCAAGCTTAGTTGCAATTGAATTATCTCGAACTTCTAATTGTGAAGAATTGTTTAACTGTGAGGCGATTGGGTACTGATAATTCCATTCTTCTGTCTTTGAATTCCCGTAAATTGTTGGATAACCCTGTGAACTCACCCCACCCGAAGGCAAGGTCTGTGTAGAGAACCGGGTTCGTGAACACTGTTCAAATATAAAAATCCCGCTTAATAAAGAGACAATATTGTTGTGCTTTTGGAACCTAACCCGAGGATTGGACATGAGTTAACAAACAAAAGGATAGCGGAACCAGACTTGCACCCATGGTCAAGCCCTGTACCAAAACCACGAGCGGAATCACAAAAGCGGGTTGCCCATATCGCACCGCTTTTGCGGAGTTGGCGGTATTTCCTATTCGCGAGCGATTCCATAGGGAATGTGACATGTGGCGAAGTGACCCCCAGAAAACCACCGTTTAACCCGCGCCATCGCACATCAAAGCGCGACGTTGGAAGCTGAGCGAAATTGCCAAGATTCGTTGATTTGGAGAAGGGCCATCGGACGGTGGTCGCACGTTGAACTTGCCTGGAGGTTAACTAAGGTGTGCGGAGGATAGCCAGGTACGATACGAGTGTTTGATTGGTTATTGATTTATATAGGTGGGGCCGGAGTATAATGAAATTGTTTAATTAAACGATTGGCGGATAATTAGCGTAAGTCTGGAGCGTGATTGTTGTAAGGTTGGGTGGTGAAATATAGAGCCGAAATTTCATTACAAGTTATTTATTTAAAAAGAAACGAGTATAAATACAAAGTGTTGAAAGTTAAACATTGGTTATAAGGCTTGGAGATAATATAAAGTCGAGAATATAAATTAAATTCCAACCATTGTGGATAGTATTTATTTATCAAATTCTATGAATTTGATAAATAAACCCGAAGAAAGAAGAAGTCAATTAAGACTCAGGCTGGAGGAAAAGAACGGGGTAAACCAAGGAAAAATGTTGACAGAGCGATTGTAGACACACCAACTCTCCTTGGGGGTCCAATTTCAGTTTTGTTGCGTCACACGATGATCTCTCTTCTCTGGCATTTACTTGTATTGAAGATCACTATTCTAGGAATAAGGAGTTATTTTCTCCAAAAATAACCCTAGCCAAACATTGACAATGCATCAAGGATATATTTCTATGCTTCATAAGTACATATGTTCTACTTCTAAATCATGTCTTAGAAGTGGTTGTTTTGCTGGAAATTATTCACCAGTTGGTTTCATACCAAAGTCTTTTTCTCATTTTCAGCATCCAATACATGAAAAAGATAATGGTTTAAAACAACATAAATATTTGAAATTTTGCAAGAATTGTTTGGCACACTTTGAATATGAATTTTGAAGTCAAGTGCATGATGTTGTATAGGATCAAGTGTCATTTTGAATACCAAATGTTTCACAAGAAACTTCTCAACATGCTACCCTGGAGTAAGGATTAAATGACAATATTGCATCAACTATTTCCATAATAAAAGTGCACCTCGGCCATAAGACTAAACAACTACAAATGTTGTAGATCTAACAAGACCACATAATCAAATGTATTCCACAAGGCCAATACTGTATGAAAAATGAAAAAGAGTTTGCAACCAAAAATACCTTAGGAAACTAATTCAATTAGATACACCAAACCATCAGCAAAATGGAAAACCAGCCTACTTGGCCCCAATATTTTCAACTGGTTCCTCTAATTCAACCAATAAAAAGGCCAAAACCATAGCATTGAGATAAATTTCATTACATTGTCAATAACAATAAAATTTGACTCAGCCATAACCCTTTCCTTTTATTGTTGTGAAAAGATTTATGCATTACTCTAATGTGGCTAGTCCATAGGCCAAGTAGACCATTGGGTAACAAATATGTTTCCTTTCACCTTTGAGTTTTCAAATTATGCCTACCAAATCTAAGACATTTAAGAGGGGGAACTAATACAACGTTAAAAAAGAAAACCAGAGCACACATCTACAAATTACCTCCTTAGCTACTGTCACACCATCATTAACTATTTTCGGAGAACCATGCTTGCTCTCCAAGACAACATTTTTCCCTTCACCCCAAGGGTGACTCCAACAAGATCAACAAGTTTGTTCACACCGCCTGCAAGAGAAACTGACAATGCTTTCGGTAAGTGTGCAATTGAATGCCAGACCATATGCCAAAACAACCCTCCATGAAAAATTAAAATAACACATTAAAATCGAATATAAGTGGACAAGGAAAGATCCACCGCAGTGAAGTTTCATGTGCAGGTGACCTTCATTTAAACATAATTTTTTCTCTAACCTGCAATTTTTTTGTCACTGAGCCATCCTTGTTGAAGTACAACCCCTTTTCCATAGCTCTTGTATTAACTACATTCTCTCTTTCGCGTAATCTGAGAGTCCCTCTTCTGCTTGAGCGATTAAAGGAAATGGGTGAAAAAACTGAAAGAGAAGACAATTGTCTGCCATAATTATCAAACATTGCACCCAACTTCTTCCCCTTTCCATTGTTACCCAATGAGGTAGATGGGGAAATTGTTGTCATACTGCCCAAAGCAGAGGCCATCTTCTCTTATGCTGAATATAGAATTACAAGATCTTTATATAAGTATGAACCTTAAAAAACATGACTCCCATTGCTAAAAACCACTTTTAAGTTGTAACAGGCAAACTAAACAACTATCGCAACTTTTGGCAACTTCTGGAGCATTAAGAGAGAAAAAACCAAAGAGAAATACAACCACAATCCTCATTTTAATGAGACCGGACTATATATTTGCATTAAGATAATAGAAATAAATCATGACTATATTAAGGCCAGCACAAAACAATCTTTAACCAGTGTCTCTCGCGGCCTTCAGGTTGCCATGCTAGAGGTTGCATATTTTTAATTTAAATTCTTGACCTCTCGTGCCCATCTATGAATGCATCAAATGGGATATCTACATCAAATGCTCCTTTATATCCCCAAAAACAAATTCCCTACTACAAGAGCACCAGTATTGATGGATCACCCCACACCATCCCACCCACTAGAAACGGTGAAAAAAGGAAACCCGAGAAAACTTCTGAAATATCTCAAGATGACTATATGGGTGGTTCTTATGAATCAACCAACCATTTAGAACATGCTCATCAATCCAAACCATGAGTATTATGTGACAATATTCAAGCAGGCACTGAATCGGATTTCTGAAGCTATGTTAGAGAAACCCTAAACTCTCACTGAAAATAGGTGAAATGTGGCACCACTCGGGGATTGACATGTGCCAATTAGTACAAGTGGTAGAAAATTGGCATGCTCTAACAACGAGGTGATGCAGGAATGACATGAGGGAGAAAATATCAGAAAAGCCCCAAATCTAGATAACTAAAGCTCATCACCAACCTGAGATTGACAACTTTACATGATGTAACCTATGAAATCGTAAATGGAGAAATCATAGTAACAATAAAGTAACCTATGTAACAATAAATTTGGATTCATCTGGGAGTGGTAATGGGAGAAATCATAGTGAACAACAGGAAACATGCATAGTTGCTTACAATCAAATAGATGAAAAAACACATACAAAAAACCTAGATAATAATCATGAACAAGCTTAATATTGAATTATGAACTATAAAGGAACTTACAAAATGTGACATTACGAACCTGGTCAAGCGCACAAGCAAAAATATCATGGACATGACCCTGGTTGACAAGTTGTATTGCTCATGATGCAAGAGGATTTGTACCTGCACTGCCAAGTCAATCAAAATCAATCATTATCTATACAATAAATACAAGTAATTGATGTAGTATTTTTTACTCTAAGATGCATTCTTATGATAATGTTAGAACATATGTTGAAAATGTCAAAACATAGCTGAATAAGCTCCTCTTCGTTTCAAGAACAATTTATTGGAGTCGCATGAACTTGGAACAAGCCTCCCACGATCTGAAAGAGTAGCAACTAAGTCAACGGTGACTTTTTTGTTGCTACGCTGGATCGAGGGAGGTTTGCTCCAAGATTAAATCGCTCCAATAAATTATTCTCTACTAAACAGGGCCAACCACGTGAAGGTAGAAGCTCTTATGGCCCCTCCCCCCCCCCTCACATCACTCTCAATTCCCCAATACCCAATCTATATTTCATTTTTTACTTTCATGAGCATAAAAAAAAATATTCAATAACTAATAAAAAAACAATTCAACAAAAGTACGCAAGGAAACATTGCAATTAATGCTTGACATAAAAATAGTATGATAAATGAGTTTTTTATATAACGCAAAAAACGTTCCAAGTATGGTCATTGGTAACATTTGTCTTATAATAATACAATATTTTACATTATCGAATTTTCTTTTTCTTCTTCTTATTTTTAAAGCTCCTAATTACATCATCAATATCATCATGCTCTGCTCCTGTTTCGTGCCTTTCGACCCGCACTGCTGACCTAGTTGCGTAGTCACGATGTCTAGTCTCATCCAGTGACGGGGCATCGCCTACAAAAACAGATAATATTAAATTTTAATTGTCAGTTTTAAATATCATTGAACTAGTTCGGTAATATTAATAAAAAAAATTGCAATGAGATTATTTACCTGGTGCACCAGTTGTCGGCGCTGACCTAGTTGCGTAGTCACGATGTCTGGTCTCATCCAGTGACGGGGCATCGCCTACAAAAACGGATAATATTAAATTTTAATTGTCATTTTTTAAATATCATTGAACTAGTTCGGTAATATTAATAAAAAAAATTGCAATGAGATTATTTACCTGGTGCACCAGTTGTCGCCGCTAACCTAGTTGCGTAGTCACGATGTCTGGTCTCATCCAGTGACGGGGCATCGCCTACAAAAACAGATAATATTAAATTTTAATTGTCAGTTTTTAAATATCATTGAACTAGTTCGGTAATATTAATAAAAAAAATTGCAATAAGATTATTTACCTGGTGCACCAGTTGTCAGCGCTGACCTAGTTGTGTAGTCACGATGTCTGGTCTCATCCGGTGACGGGGCATCGCCTACAAAAACAGATAATATTAAATTTTAATTGTCAGTTTTTAAATATCATTGAACTAGTTCGGTAATATTAATAAAAAAAATTTCAATGAGATTATTTACCTGGTGCACCAGTTGTCGCCGCTGACCTAGTTGCGTAGTCACGATGTCTGGTCTCATCCAGTGATGGGGCATCGCCTACAAAAAGAGATAATATTAAATTTTAATTGTCAGTTTTTAAATATCATTGAACTAGTTCGGTAATATTAATAAAAAAAATTGCAATGAGATTATTTACCTGGTGCACCAGTTGTCCCCGCTGACCTAGTTGCATTGTCACGATGTCTGGTCTCATCCAGTGACGGGGCATCGCCTACAAAAACAGATAATATTAAATTTTAATTTTCGGTTTTTAAATATCATTGAACTAGTTCGGTAATATTAATAAAAAAAATTGCAATGAGATTATTTACCTGGTGCACCAGTTGTCGCCGTTGGGACTGTTTCCCTGTCTTCCTCTCTGGTGGTAAGATCCTCAAGGGAAACATTCTTTGTCATTTAAACAAAAAATGTTATAAGGACAACCATCAAGGTATAATTAGAAAAAATTATAAGTGGAAATTAATTACCATCACGGCCCTCACTGATAGTAGCATTGTCGGCCTGGTCCCTACTACAATGATCAGGTTGCATGTGAGGATCATCTACATTTGGCTCTAAAACTGGGTTATTTGCGTCGTCGGTAGTGTTGCTCCCCTGATTTAAACAAAGTTGTTAGACATTAAATTTATGGATGAAAACAAACATATTGAAAGGTTAATGTTTTACCTTATTAGGCATTCTGGATCTTGGGACCTGCCCCAAGCTTATGCGACGTTCAAATACGGCTTGATAGCCGAAATGGAAAGCGATATTTTTATCTTCCTCTGTAGTTTTTGTTTCGAAGTCATCACCCTACATTACATATGATTGTGTATTTTTAATCATATTTGATAGGATTACAAAAACGTTGGAAGGTGATACAATTAATTATAAGATGTTTAGCTACTTAATTACAATTCTTGCGGCCAATTTCAAGTAGCCGCCCTGGCCTAGCTTGTGATGGCCCTTTTCTTCAATCCTATCTTTGGTTTCCTTTGAGGTGTCAGGAAACCTAGCATCAAAATATTAAAGTCAGATATGACGTAGCACACTTTTATTTTAGACAGAGAAAATTAAAGCTATTGAATTAAAGTTGTAATTTACCTTGCAGGTCCAGTTGGCATTTTTCCTTCTTTCTTTTCCCTTTTCTCTTTTCAGTCATGGATGAGTGCTCTCCACTCACTCTCTAGAACTGTGAGAGGACGCTCATATCTAGGGTTAAATTTCAATTGCATCCTATAGGTGTCCTTGGTATATTTCAAATATTTTCCGGCTACCCGAGCCACCGCTGTTCTGTCAAATGTGCCGACCCCAAAAGGGGCTTCTATATAATCTAGAAGTTCTTTTTTCAGGTTGGAACTCTGGGAATTCCACCCTATGCGTATGGTTGGGCCAAAAATTACCAACGCATGGCTCTCCAGATACCTATAGAACTCATTGTTTCCTACACAGAAAAAAGAAGAAGAAGATATTATCATTAATTTAAAAATAAAAATCATGATAAATATGTTTTAGATAAAGTACATGAAATAGTTAAAATATTAAAATTTACCTAGGAGTTGTACATGCTTTATAGGGACACCTTCATCGTTCACCAACAATGTGCCATTAATGGTCCCTGTGGAGCTGACACGTGTAGCTCCAGGAAACGCAATAATGTAATTGGCCATATCAACCTCATCATTGCCAACACGTTCAACGGTTGGCTGGGTGTCTGCTTGGGCAGGGTGTGTTTCTTGGCTGGCACCTAAAGGAGTATAAGGTGTACGAGAGGGTTGCTGGGAAATCTCTTGCCCTTGTGTCCCACTACCACCAACACCGGGTTCAGCAAGTGCCAGAAAATGCTACATACAAAAGAACTTTTTGTTAGTTTAGTCAATGTAAAAATTAAAAATCAAACTATCACAATTCATCTCATGCAGAACAAAAAAAATATCCTTTTGACTTTTTATTATTACTTGATATGTTTCTAGCTGGCTCATAAGTTATTTTATCCTCTCTTCTGTTTCAGGTGTTTGAGGCGCGTCTATCAAAGTATTAAATTCCGACCTTGCATCTCGTGCCTTTTTTCGCAACAAGAACACTGGAGATAGGGATGAAGAAAGCTCTTCCTCAAAGAGGGAATCATTAGGCGTACCATGGCTAGGTGTATGCATATTTGAACAAAATTAATATTATTTCAATTATGTAAATAACTAAAATACTTGAAGATAGAGCAATGCTGGCACTTTACATGTTCTTCCGCTGGCCTCTTTCTGCGATCATCCCGTCTCGGGGTTGTTCCTGCACTGCTTTGATCAGTCTGCCACATTGCAATAAAATTATAAATGTAAAAACTTGAAAACAATATCTAACTTGAAAACACAAAATGAAAAATGAAATAATTTCTAATAAGACACCGGACGACAGAGTTAGAGTTTCAAATATGCCTTGCATGGAATTCAGTCCTGGAAACATGTCATTGCACATTAAGGCACCCAAACAAGAGACGAGTTGACAATGAAGACCTTATTGAATATATTGTTGGAGCAACTTCTAGTAAACTTGTTGTGAATACCTTGAGGAAATTTTTGGAGCAACATTGTTGAAGCTGATGGTATAGCATTTTTGGAGACAATCTTGAAGGGCCTTGAAGTGAAGCTTTTGGAGAAACTATTGAAAAATCCTTAGAGCATTTAAGTAAGGCACTTTCTATCTTCCATCACCTTTTTCCTTTCAATACCCTTTAAACGATTTTTTTGATATTTAATGTTTGAAATCACGTTATAATTCCTTGATTATATGTGTTTTGGGACTTTCCCTTTGAAATTACCCAAAAATACCCTGCCAATTTTATCTTCAGGATGCATGTCTGACCCTATTGTTCAATATTTTGATTGATAGTAGTAAACATAGAGAGTTAGGGGGCTCTTGACTTGGTTTGGTTGGACCATTAGATCCCTAACATCTACTAGGGAGAAACCCCCTTGAGTTGGAGGAGAGCTATCCCGAAGTGAAAAGAGGTTGGTGAGGTGACAATGGGGCTATTGAATTACACATGGTATCACACTTTAGCTTTAGGACTTTATCTTGAGAAGTGCGAGATTTTGCTATATCAATTCTCAAATTGTTTACAACACTATTGTTAAGAACTAATAAGAGGTGATGTTGAGGGGTTTTTGGGTATAAGAAACAATACCATTTAAAAACTAGGGTTCTCAGTCCTTGGCATTCCTTCACCTGGGCCTAGGGGCACACTAGAATAATTTCACACTAAACCATGCAAACTAAAAGTAACTTAACAGATCCATAAAGTAATAATAATCATAATTCCTAATTTCCTATTGTACGATATGATGCAAATTATTCAAACATGAAGCAATGAAGACATGCAATGTTTGAATTTCAAGAATGATGAACCAATACAAGAAGTTAGAAACTACAACTTTGATTCAATACTCTATGTCCTAACTCCAGGAAGGAATCTAGTTTGTAGTACAGAACATGCATCGTGTATTATCAATTCTTAATTGACAACAACTAAAGGTCATCTACCTCATTAATTCCTTCCCATTTTGTGTTTTTATGTTATATTCCTTATAAAAGTGTCAAATTTCTCTCAAAGTAAGCAACCACTGAATAAAATAAAAAATAGTTGGGATATGATTGAGAAATGGTCATTTATTTCTTGAAAGGATCTTCACAATTTCTTTGGTTGTTTTTCATCTCAAGAAACAAGAAATGACCTAAGAAACTATCGTGATGTAATATAAGAAACAACACGGTGCAATGGCCATTTTCAAAGCCAAATGATGTCCATTGAGGACATGGCCTTTATTTGGTTCCTGTTTCATAGGATTTTCAGGTAGAAATGGAACTTTTTTGTACCATTTCCAGTAGTAAAAAGGGAAAACCTTCTTTTTCCATGGGAAATAATTTACCTTTCCTTTTTCAAGATAATCTAAATCACAAAAAATATGAACTATACTGCACACATTCTTGGATAATGTGAAAGTGGAAAAGGAATACCCTACACAAGTGATGAAAACATGTACATTTTAACACTAATAGATTTTTGTAGTTGAAATGCAATGCTTGCTTTAATTTAAATGTAGGATTTTTAAAGCAGGGAGAAATAATGGCTGCCAAATTAATAAGCGTTTCTTTGGGAAAAATTTAAATCTTGTATTAGGTGATGAAGATAATAGAGGGTATTGAATCTTGATTCTTGACATCTAGAGAGAACCCTACAGCCTAACACAATCTAATGGAATTGACCAAAAAACCCAAATAGAGTCAACCCTACTATAGGAGGAAGGCCTGCAGTAAGAACTTACCATTTTGCAAGAGCTGAGGGCGAATGCTGTTCTGCAAGAGCTGAGGGCGAATGCAGGGCGAATGCTGTTAAGAGGGGCGGGGGCGAGTGCTGTGCAGAGCTCGGGCGATTCTGTGCGCCGGGCGGGGGCGGGTGGGCGAATGCTCGCTGGAAGCGCTCGGGCGGTGCGAGGGCGAATGATGTTCTGCAAGAGCTGAGGGCGAATGCTGAGGGCGAATGGTGTTCTGCAAGAGCGGAGGGAGAATGCGCGCATGATATCAGACGTTAATGTAGCACACATGTACATTTGAACACTAATAGATTTTTGTAGTTGAAATGCAATGCTTGTTTTCATTTAAATGTAGGGTTTTTAAAGCAGAGAGAAATAATGGCTGCCAAATTAATAAGCATTTCTTTGGGAAAAATTTAAATCTTGTATTGAGTGATGAAGATAATAGAGGGTATTGAATCTTGACTCTTGACATCTACAGAGAACCCTACAGCCTAACACAATCCAATGGAATTGACCAAAAAAACCAAATAGAGTCAACCCTACTATAGGAGGAAGGGCCTGCAGTAAGAACTTACCATTTTGCAAGAGCTGAGGGCGAATGCTGTTCTGCAAGAGCTGAGGGCGAACGCTGAGGGCGAATGCTGAGGGAAAATGCTGTTCTGCAAGAGCTGAGGGCGAATGCTTAGGGCGAATGTTGTTCAGCAAGAGCGGAGGGCGAATGCGCGCGTGATATCAGACGTTAATGTAGCTATTGCGACGGATACGAAACAATAAAATCATTTTTATGTAGCGCGCATATAAGTTTCATATTTTTATTTAGTGCGCATATAAGTGTCGTTATACCGACGGCGGAAAAGGCGTCACTATTGCGACGAAGGCCTCCAAACGTCGCAATTGCGACACTTAGACATTGTGTCGCACTTGCGATGTTTGGAGGCAGTCGTCGCAATAGCGACGCTTTGGGCCATAGTGTCGCAATTGCCACATCTTCCTCCAAACGTCGCAATTGCGACACTTTTCTAAGTGTCGGTATTGCGACACTTTTCTATAAACTTTGGTATAGCGATGGTTTCGGGCGGGATGGAAAAAATTTGGGGAAATTTCTGACATTTGGTCAAAAGCGTTGGAACCAAGTGTCGGAATTTCCGCCAAATGTAGTAGTGATTCATCACACACATAAAGGTATCTGAAGCATTGAAAATACCAAAAGGAATACCAAGCCATCCAAACAAACCTTGCTTTGTTTTGAATGTTGCATTCCATATGTCACCTTCAACAATTCTAATTTGATGATAGCCACTCCTTAAGTCCAATTTAGTAAAATACTTTTCATCTTTCAATTGATCAAGTAAATCATGAATTCCAGGAAGTGAGTAACGGTTCTTTACTATAATTTTGTTCAATGCATGGAAGTCCACACACATGCACCATGTTCCATCCTTCTTTGCCACCAAAAAAATAGGTGACCCGCATGGTGAAGTACTTGGTTTGATGATCCCTTTTTCCAACAATTCTTGAATTTTATTTTTAATTTCTAAACTTTCCATCACTGACATCCTGTACATTCCAATCTCAGGAAGAGGACAATCTTGTTGCAATTGTATTTCATGTTAGATTCCCCTCTTGGGAGGAAATCCTTTTGGCTCTTGAAACATCTCATCATATTGGTTAACAACATCAACCAAATCGTATTTTAACTTTCAAAATCACAACCTTGAAAAGCTTCATTTTCAACATCATTATTTTTCTTGACCATTAGAAGCACAAAATTCTTGCTAGAGTTAATGAGTCTCTTCATTTGTCTGACATTTACAAGTGAAAGATTTAGTTTCTATCGATGTGCTCTAACAATGTAGTCTATTCCATATTTAAACAAGTGATACTTGTTTTCATGGCGATGGAAAATAGTTTTTCTATTCTACAAATATGGGCTTCCCAACACAATTAAGGAAATACCTAGTGGTACTACATCAAGTTCAACTTCATCAAAAATTTTTGATGTAATTGCAAATTTAAATATGCATTTCTTCGTAACTTGTAATTTTGCATTCTTGCATATCCAACCTAAAGGATAACGTCTTTGATAAGGAATAGTCTCTAAGTTTATTTTCTTGACTAATTCTTCAGAAATCAAATTTTCTTGTGCACCACTGTCAAAGAGTGTATCAATTTTGGTGTTCTTTGAAATAACCCAAATATGGAAAATTTCAATTCTAGTTTTCTAATCTTGAGTATCATTAGGACAACTTGAAGAGCTAGTGCTTTCTATGTCGTTACCTTTCATTCCCATTGTCATGATCTTTGTTTCATCTCCTAAATCAGAGCCTAAGTCATGTTGTGTAGTTGCAACTGTATTTTTCTTCCCTTTGTTGTTAAACTTATTTGGTTTCTCTCAGGATGAAGTTTCCAACAATGAGCTTCATCATGACCCTATTTGGAATAATGTTTGCATGTTACTTTTTCTCCTTCCTTTTTGAAAGATGCATTCTTCTTTCCCTTTCCTTTGAACTTGTTCTTACCCTTGTCTCCACTTGTGAATGGCTTCTTCCTACCCTCTTGTGGAATTTTTTTCCCTCTTTCTTGAAGATGATTTTACTGGACACAAACATTATCTAAACTTGTAGGATTAAACATAAGGATAGCATGTCATAAATACCTTTATAAACCCCCAATATATTTCAACAAGGTGTCTTGTGAATTTAAGTCTACACCTAATATCAAGCATTTTGTCCTAAATTATTGAGTGTATATTTGCACACTTTAACCCTTTAGTTGTCTAAAATTTTGCCAATCTAGAATAGCCTTTTCACATAAGCTAATGGATAAAATTGTGTTCCAAGTGCAGCAATACAATCTATCCAAGAGGTGGAGTCCTTACCATACTTTTTCATATCCTCTTTTGTTTTGGCTTCCAACCAAATCAAAGCAACACTTTCTAACCTCAATGAAGCCAACTAAATCTTTGTTTCATCATATTTGATGTTTTGGATCATGAAATAAACTTCAAGTTGATGAACCCAATTATCAATTCTTTTAGCATTCACTTCACCATTATACATAGGAATTTTGAATTTGATATCAAGTTTTAATAAGGGAATTTTACCATGCACCCTTGGGGTATGTGGAGGTGTTTGAGTAACAGTGGTTGTGGAAGAGGAAGAAGATGAAGGTGAGGATGGAGGTGAATATGATGGTGGAGAAGAGGGTCGCTTGTCACCATTTCCCTTTGAAGGCTTGTCATCATATCCTCCTTTTACTCCAAAAGAACCCTCTCCTTTTCAAGGCTTGTCATTATATCCTCATTTTCCTCCAAAAGAACCCTCTCCTTTTGAAGTATTGGAACTTTCACCCTGCAATTTTGAATTCTTCTCTTCATAGAGAACCTTCACCATTTCATTCATGTCAAAAAATGATTTTCTAAAAGTATTTTATTCATTTGACATGTTATCATTTCCTCCTTCATGAGACATGCTTTTTGAAGCTTCAACTGCAATTTGAGAAAGGATTTGTGGTGGAGCTTGAGGAAAAATTTATCTCCTTATCCTTGCGCTAACTTGAGGACTTGGAACCACAAGCTTTCCTTCTCCTCTCTTGAGCTTCAACCTTGTAAGAATCACATACACTTTCAAATAATTAAATCCTCACAGCAGCAAGGAAAACCAAAGCTCTGATACCAAACTTGATCTGTATGAGATCTTAATGAAATTGCGCTTGAGGGTTTTCAAATTACAAGTGTTTAAATTGAGTTTTTGAGAGCTTTTATGTTAATTTTTAAACACATAAACCATGTAAATAAACTATGAAATATACAGAAACAACATACAAATTCACCATAATAATAACCACACCACAACATATGATGAAGGAATTCACCCCTCCTGGGCTACATCTCCTTGGTCCAACTTCCAATGACTTGGCCCTATTTCATTATGCTCACAATGGTGATTACATACATTTAAGTGCTCAAATGGCTTCAAAAATTGTTCCATCACCTTCATAATGCCCGAAAATACCTGTCTAGCCTCTTTCTTATTTGAAATTGGTCTAAAAATGAAGAAGTTATGAGCCTCCCTAGTTTTCCTACCCACCACTCCACAACTTCCCCAAAATCTGGACCTCTCCTACAATGTCGCGCCATTTTCGGCTAACAGAGTGAAAATTTTCCATAATTCTGGGCGAAATTGTGGGAACATTAATTTTCCCAATGACACCTTGAGTTCAAAAAATTAAGCATAATGGTATGGTACATTAAATTTTTTTTTTAATAAAAATATGGCATGGTCCTACTAATCGTTGGAAGTTAGAGGTCGGAGCGGTCACATTTGAGGTTTGGGTAGCATTCAGGGTGGAGTTTCATACCCCCACCGCACCCCTAGTTCAATAGATATGGTCGTATACAACGTTGTTTGGGGGGTCGAGGCTAAGCCCTCAACCCTACCCCCATATCTCCACCCAACATAGTTTTAATAAGGTTTGCGCCATATATTATAACAAGGAGCACTGTGGCCCATGTGGTTAGAGCATTGTGATGTTATGTGGGAGGTTTGGACTTCGAATCCTATGGAGGGGTGGTTTGGCCTTCAACCACTTTTGGTGTCCCCCATGCTGCCACATGGCGACCTCCGGTTGGGCCATGTGGCAACCTGCATTTTGCCACCACACCAACCAATGAAATCATGCCATCCAGCACCAATCAAACTCAGATAAGTGGTGCGATAATATTGGCCCACCATGTGAAATCATCCTTTGACCAGTCAATCATGCCTTTTTAGCTATACAAACGAGTGACTGAGCAACCTTCACATGTTTTTCCCAAAATATACGTGTTTGGGAAAATAGATAGAACACATTTTTGGGAGCATATGGTGTATTTTTTCCACAAAATGAGTTGATTCAAATTCAGAACAACGAGATATACGTGGTAGTTCATGTTCCACACCATTCCGAAAACTTTCATTTTCGTGCATAATTCTGACCACCTGATCAACCACCATCTAGCATATGAATTCATGGACTATATTGATGATTTTGATTCTATGTAGAGTTCACCATGTTCAGAAAATTCATGGGTTACATATAGAAGGAGGGTTGATTATATTATAATCCCATGATTCAACGGCTTCATCAAATACTTTGACAAAGGAAGTTGCAGGTGCCCCCAAACACCATGCAAGTTGAACTATCGAACACAAAAAAAATAAATTCATCCTAAATATCTGTAATTTTATCCTTCTTATAGGGATTTTCAAGAACTGGGACCAACCTTTCTTAAACTATTTTGTGTAAAAAACTTCTTGTAATCATTGAAATCACTACTTCTTAATACTATACCAATTGTTGACTATTGCTTATTACTATACCAATTACTGCACTTTAAGAAGCATTTTGAAGTGGTTTAATGGTTATTTTTCCTCTGGTTTGCTAAATATTTCAACTAAGAACTGGTTTTTCTCGGGAATTGCATTCGACCTTTAATAATGGTTATTCATTTTTCCATGTCAGTCAACTTCCATGTAGAAAAAAGTGATAAAATGTTTTTTCTCAATGAATCACCCTTATTCTTGATTTCGTAGACAATATCATTGATAGATGTTCCCACAGGCTCTGAAATACAATTAAAATTCTGGTCAAAAACTTGTACAAATAAAAAGTGTCTTATAATGATTGGTGTCATCCTTATGAATCTATATGAATTTTTTTACCATTCCTTCAGCAACACCCATATTGGAAATTTTTGAATAAGAAGAAACTCACAATGACTCATATCTTAACCAAGAAAAAATGATTTGGGTAAAAAAACATGTGTGTCCACCATTTTTGAAGTGGTTAGTAAAACATATGAGTGCGAACATGTTAAAAATCATAGCAAAGGCTAGTGCGCATAACATCTTATGTGAAATTTTAATTATAACAAAATAAAGGGAATCCTAAGTATAAATGCATTACAACTAAGCCAACAATTGAAATTTCTCTATAATCTATGAAAAATCTAGGTGGATATTGGTGGCCACCAACCTATTCCACCTAGTCAGTTTCATTTGTTTTCTTATTTACTATTTTTAGCAGCTTTTCGGGTCTTGAAATTTCAAAGTCGTTTTGATGCCCTATATGGCTTAGTCCTCGGAGATATATTTCCAACGAGGTATCATACGTGCCAAACAGAGATACTATGACCAATATACGACCCTGAAAAGTGGGATGCCCAACTAACGCCAACGGGGCCCATAAACTCTTGGTGTTAAATCTCCTCGGGTTAGGGTTTTGGTTGTTAAGGGTTTTCTCTTATTGTTCAATAATAAAAAGTCCCTTGAGCCTCATTGTAACATAGTTTAGAGGCATGTAGCTGCCACATCTCTTCTCAGAGATAAGCTACCATCACCTTAGCTAGTTTATGTCCATTTTGTCTATAAGCATACTTCAGTCATTTGATATTAATGAAATGAAGTTTTATTTATGCTACATCTATGTGTTTATGTTTATTTCTGTATTTTGTTTTGATCATGTATAAATCCAGATTCAGGTTACGGCTCCATGAGGGTTTGAAACATATTTCAGTTTTAATGTTTTGCAGTAATCTTCGGTAAACTTCATGAAAGTGCCACGATATCCAAAGATCATAGTAGAGAGTGAAAAATATCTCATTTGAAACTATTTTTATTATCTATAATGGGTTTTTTACAGAATATTATTTCATTTCTTGGTTTGAGAGATATGAGCAATTGAATTTACACCTATCTGGAACACTTTGTCGTCGTGCATCCTATGAGTTTGTGGAATCATTTTCTCACCCCACAGGTCATCAAATTTCAAGTTTATTATAACAATGGAAATATATATTCAATACCTCAAATCACTACAATGAAAATACCCTCTAGCGGATTTTTTTTGAGGAAACCCTTATAAAAATATCCCAGATATCTATTTGTAGCGAAGGTCTCTAGAGGAGGTTGGAAAGTGGAGATTTTTGCAGATGTTTTTTGTCCGGTGCATTTCTCATCAAAAACCGCACCAGTGCATTTTTCCTCACAATGCACTGGTGCGTACTAAAAATTAGCACACCGAGACACTGTTTTCTCCATACAAACCCACTCAATGCATCTAAGTACTATAGCGCACTAGTGCTCTACACAGAAACAGGCCTGGTGCGTCTAAGTAATCCAACGCACTGTAATGACGTGCAGTGCGCTATCGAAAATATCGCCCGGTGCATCTCAAAAAATAGTGCATCGAAACAAGGTTAAATATATAAAAAAATACCAGCCATAAAAACATCATTCTTACTTCTTCAATGCTCCAGACCTCTCAAGAACCAGTGCAAATTTGTCTTGTGTGAGGCACCCTACCATCAGTGCTCCCATTGCATGCACTTCTGTCGTTCATTCCCCACCTTATGGAGTTTAAATTTTTTAAAATGGTGGGAAAATTTGGTTTCTTCAATTCCATAGCAACTATGCCTCCTTGACGCGCAAATGTATAGGTATTTTACTTGTTTCTCAATAATTTAAAGTTTTAGCGGATTATATTTCTAAAAAAGCTAAAAATTAACTCTTAATTTTTATTTTTATTTTCTTCGAGCTTGTTCGGCTCACACCATTCGCGGTGTTGTCTATAAATTTACAGGTCACACCATGAATTTTGCTAACATAAACCACACTGAGTTCTGGTGCGGTACCGAAAAAATGCACATTGTGTCTAGTTTTAAAACTAACATGGCAGTGTTGTTATACAAAATTTTTATCTATAAATAAACCAAATTCCCTAAGTGTGGTGTTTATCACTTATAACAACAGAGGAAATAATAACTATTATTTTCTCTAAAACAAGCAGATATACATAATGGGAAAGGAGCCTACTTGTGATCCTTTCGCTTCTCCTTCCATCGTTGTTGTCGTCGCTCTCAATTCAACTCAAGCCGCTAGATCAATTCCTGCAAACACAAATAGAGAAAAACAAACAACATGCAATATACAAGATATCTATTTATCTTACTCAAATCAAATCGATTAGATCTGAAATACATACATCATTCAAGAATACATTGCACAAGAAATAGAGACATATGTATGGGAAAATGAACAACAATCTTTATTAAAGAGTAGAATGGGAAGATTACAACCAATGGATCAATTTGTTGTCAACCTGCTCCAACTTCATTCCAGCATTATCCCAATAGCATACTAGTACTTTCACTCTCTTATCAAATGAGAATCCAACAACATAAATTTACCAAAATTCTTCCTTCCCTAGCACTTGAATGAGTGCTCAATTTATAGGGAAACCAATGGTAGTTTCTCAATGAATGACTTTCTAATAATAGACAAGACATTTTTCCAAGTTCAAAGGTGTTATATGGACATTTGGATTTGAAGTTTGACACATATGGCCTCTTCTAGAAGGCACTGGCCATGTGGAGATTCCCGGAGTAATGAGAATTCCGCTCCCAGGTGACCAACGCACCCTTGAGTGTCAGGAAGTGGACTGCAGTGCACCCTTGCATGGAGGATTTGGCACTGCAACACAGTTAGTCCCTTGTAGGTGAGCGTTGGTGAGTCAATAGGTCATATAACATATACTTCAAACCTTGGAAATCTCACAATATAAGCCATGAATGAAATGTCTTCACTTAGGGCATATAGAAACTGAAATATAAGGGGATGATAGACCATATTTCATGGGTCCTAGGGATGATGTCCAGTTTGACCAGGTCTTGGGGGATGATGCCCAAATTGACCTATAACAACTGCTCCCTAAAGCATGAAGTAAAAATAATAATAGTATTTGGATGAGATGCTTTACAATGTGATGAGCTAGAATTGAGTGGACGGTGACCTGTATCAATCTTACAATACATTACATCATGATATACTTCATCTTGATCACGAATTGTTGAGGGAGGAATTCTCATGCTCAGCACATAAACTATCTAATAACATGTACATAGTTCAGAAAGTCGTCTACATTGGAATGTTTCCCAATATAAACATGCCTACAGATATAGTCCCATGTTTAGATGACGATCTATATGTAAAGCCATCATACAGATGATGTGAACAAAAATCCTGAAATCGCAGCCCAGATGGATGAAACTAGATCTGGGGCCTTCTTATCTCGTTCACTCGATCATTTAGGTACAAGTATAACCATGTGAATATATGAGTTGAAGTTGAACATGGTAAGACATCGTCTGATTACCATCCAATGAATGTGATATGTTAACAGATGCGAGAGAACCACCATTGATGTTAATGGCTCTTAAGGTATTGCAATACATTTTTCAAGGAGTGAATAGATGATTTGATGTCTAACGCCAAGAAAAATATTTTGGTCAAAGGTATGGAAGCGAGAAACTTGTCGATGATGTAACAAGCCTCAGGGTACTGGAAGAAGTTTCTAAGTAAACTTCCTCGATGATGAGCTGATGTTGACAGGAAGCAACTTTATCGCGAAACGTGAGTTACTGATTTCGGAGACAAAATGTGACTTGATATAGCAATGTTCAAGGATGACTATCATGAAAATGAAGGTTTATGAGTATTGAAGAAGGATGAGGATTCACTAGATGACTTCTCTTGAACATATCGGCAGCACTGAGATGAGTTGGCATCATTGACCCAAAACCGAAGTGAAGGTGTGATGAACCATAGGTATGAATGAACCGTCAAGAATATTACCCAACCCAAAAGTCATGATGATTGAGTGAAAGTTTCATGTTCAAGAGGGACCTGCTACCATAAAGTGTTTTGTTCATTTTCCCAAATTTTCCCCGGTCATTTGTCAACCAGTACCTCTTTATTTTTTAACAAACTTAAGGAGGGTAACATATGCTTGATCTATAATTCAACGCTTCGAGTGAATGCATCGCTATTTAATAATTTAACAAGCCTAGTGATAAATTAAACTCGATTCTTGCCATGATCGACAAGTCCGTCGCTATTTTATGTTTTAACAAGCCTAACAACAATGACAACCCGGTCCTTTTTCATGTTTAGAGAGTTTGAAAAAGAGGACAAAAGAAAAATCCATGAGTCCTTTTTCGTAAATTTGTCGCTCAGGTACGGAAAAGTGTAAAATGATACCTGAGAAAACCTCTTAGCCATGTTTGACTAAGGTTTTCCTTTTTCTTCAATAATCTATCTCAGTTCGGAAAAGGGTTAAACTTATACTGAGTAGATCATGTTGTTTCACTTACTTTTACGAGCTTGAAAAGACAAGTGCTCGACAATATTTTCACATTATCAGAGTCTGAAAGAGCTAAAAGAAGAATCCAGGGGTTCCTTTTTCGCCGTTATCGAATCTCAAGAAGAGATAAAAGTGCGCTTCAAGTCATTTTTCATTTTTATCAAACCTCGAAAAATCAGGATAAAAGTATGCTTTGTGGTCAAATCATTCTTGAATAAGTGTGCATAACTAATATTCTATATCAGCTGTAAAACTTGTTCAGAAAACCATCAAAGGATTAAAAATACTTGTTTCATATAAAAAATGAATAAAAAACATATTCACAACATTGAATATGATTTGAAATAATAAATTGACTAATTAAAAGAGTTTTTACCATTTGAAAAATAGGAGCTCTGAACCAGTTTTTTCCCCTGAACTTCAGCAGTTGATTGCGACAGATTCTGTGGATGATTTTCTTCATCGTTCAATTCAGGTTGGAGTTATAAACCTTCTCTTTCTTTTAATATTAGTTTTATTTCATTTCATGGTAAATTTGTAGGGTTTTGAGCCGCTTAGGTTAACTCTACTACGCTCAAAGGGAAACACACCCTTGAATGTCGAAAGGTGCATTGCAGTGCACTGAAATTGAAGGCCAAATGCACTGCAATGTTGTGTCCCTTGACCTTGGGTGCGTTGGGTGAAATTTCCATTGTTGTTTTTTGTAGTGTGCCCAAAATTTCCCAATTTTTTTGCATAAAATGGATCCTAATGAGTCTTATGATTGTGTTTCAGGTATTCCTCGGATCAAAATGATGATTACATGGAGGGAAAGAGAACATGAAGAACATAACATGATTTCCCTAAACGATATGGGCACTGTAAGAGCCCTCAGAGATTGCGGGTTGCTAAAATACTTCAGATTGTTGGATATGAAGTAGAAAATGGAACTATTAGATTTCCTTGTTCGTTCATGGGATCCGGTGCTATAGTATTTTCACATTAGGGACAAAGTGGTCCCAATATTAGTGGAGGACATTTATTTTCTCATAGGATTATCGAGGCGAGGTCCACCCATTTCTCTTTCAGGGTCTGCTCTTGCGGGAGAGTCAGTGAGATATTACATACTGCAATCCAGGGACTGAACCTAGTAAGGATGGAACTAGATGACCAATGTGTCTTGGGATTTTGAGGTCATATGACCAATGTGTTTTCCTATGTTTATTCCACAATCCTATTCAATTATGTGGTGTGAATATGTCTTTACATGTTTTGCAATTGTCTGTTTCTAACATAATTCGCTACGGAATCAGTTAATATGTTCAAGTTTCTGGAAATGTGTTGATACTAAATAAAATAAAAATGTCTTTCCAAAAGTAGAACTCTTAAGAACATACGATGCAATGTTGGATTTTTGACTATATAAACACTAGTAAATTGCAATACAACAAGTTGTGAGTCTAACCTAATGATGATGCGGTTAATACTAAATGAAATGGCATCAAAGAGAAGTTCGATGAACGCGCTATACTCGACGATATTATTTGTAGATAGACCAATACAAATCCCTTGAAAACTCACTAACTCATCGTTTGGAGTGAAAATTTTCCACGCTGCAGAGGATAGATTCTGCGTACTATGACTAGCACCATCAGCATACCCAACGAATGGTTCCAAAGATTCAGACATCTACGATGAAATGGAAAGTGTATTAATAAATTCAAGAAAAATCTAAAAAAAAAAACTAAGACAGTAAATGAAAATAAAAATCATATATACAATATAATATAATAGTTCACTACACTCATGTTTAAGCATAGTAACGTTTGAGATACAACCCATTTCAGGGATGCGCCAATGGAATTCCATCATAATCTATCAACTCGTAGGTGCCCTTAGCAAGAATTCTTTTAACAATATATGGTCCATGCGATAACGGATCAAATTTTTTGTACCTATTACATCAGCTTCCTGATCATAAAGTAAGATGAGGTCACCCTCTAAGAAGATGCGAGGGTGGACATGTTGTTCGTATTGCACCTTTATACATCTCTTATGCACTTCATTGGCTAATAAGGCTTCACAACGCATTTCATCAAGATGGATGAGGTTAAAAAGACACACTTCTTCAATATAGGTGTCAGGTAACAAGTAAACTATGAATTTTAATGATGGTATTTCACATTGGATAGGAAAGATAGATTCCATAACCATACACCAATTGAAAGGGGGTAAATTTGGTTGCGTTTCTCACCGAGGTTCGGTATGCCCACAAAGCCAAGTACAAGATCAAATGCTAATTTCATTTATGAACTCTTATCATTCATTGAAGCATTCGCTTAAGAATCTTGTTAATAGCTTCAACTTTCCCTTTGGATTGTTGATAATAAGGAGTAGAACTATCATGCGATAGTCCTAATTTGGCAGTCAACTTATTTATCATGTGATTGTGAAAATGCTTACCATGATCTGGGACTATAGCCCGTGGAACACCAAACTGTGAGATGACATGATTGAAAAAGAATAATGCAGTTGTTTAGCCCGTGTTATTGAACGTAGGCATCACTTCGGCCCACTTGGTAAAGTAGTCTACTGTGACAATAATATAACCATGTCCCCCGAATGAACGAGGGTTGCAAGTCATGAAGTCAATGCCCCATTTTTAAAATGGTCCCACAATGATAACAGGATGCATCGTTTCTAGGGGTTTGCGGATTTTACGATCAAATATCTGGCATGCATGAAAACTTCTGACTGCAAGGATGCAGTCATGAAATATGGTATGCCAAAAGTAACCAGCATGGAGTATCTTCTACGCGGTAGACTATCCAGAAAAGTGTCCACCACAAGCCCCAAAATGACAATCATTTAGAACCTTTTCGGCCTCCTCATGAGTGAGGCACCTCCTTAAAATATTTCGACACCACGACGATAAAGTGTATCAGCGACGATCAAATAATATTTGGCTTGGTATCAAATACGTTATTGTTGAGAGAGAGAGGTATGGGCCTAAAAAGTCTGGTTTTGGAGATAAATGATAAAATCCCCATACCAAGGATCATATGATCTGATCAGAAACAGAGACTCATCAGGAATTGACGGTTTCGATGTAGTAGCAGTACTATCAGAGGGAAGGTCGCAAAGAAGCTCATCGAAAACTAAAGACTCCTTTGACTTGGATTTGATGAACTCCAAATCAAATTCATGTAAAATGAAAATCCATTTTGAATATTTTCCCCCCAAAAATTGATGTGACAGAATGTAAGTCATTGGGTTGTAATCTGAAATGAAAATGGTCTTCCAGAACAGGATATAATGGTGAAATCTTTCGACAGCTTGAACAGCTACCAAGGAAAGCTTTTCGACGTATGAATATTTCACTTTCGTATCATTTAGATTATGACTCAAATAATATATCAAATTTTATATCCCATATTATTCTTGGACCAATGCCATAGCAATGGTCGTATCAGCCGTAATGATATATAAAAAATAATCACTCTGATAATTGGGTGGATACATTAATGACACCTAGACAAGTGTATCCTTGACAACATCAAAATAAGCTTGTGCAACCTTATCATAATGGAAGGGAATCCCATTTTTCAATAGACAAGTAAATCCTTTAGCCATTTCGGCATAGTTGGGTATGAACCTCCTTAGGAAGTTAGCCTTTCCTTGAAGTTTCTGTAACTAAAGTAAATTTGATGGTGCAGGAAAATCAAGAATGGCCTAGACCTTTAATGGATCGATTCAGATTCTTCTTTTGATATGATGAATCCTAGCAAACTACCAGAACCAACACAAAACACACATTTATGTGGATTGAGGCATATTTTGTATTGTCCGTAGTGTAGAAATATAGCTCTCAAATGTATCGGGTGATCAGTCTGGTTTTGTGAATATGCAGATAAATAGTCTAGATAAGGTTGAACAATGTGTTTGATGTCATTGAAAGCATAATTCATTGCTCTTTGAAATGTTTCCCCAGCATTCTTTAAACCAAATGGGAGTTTCCGATAAGTGAATGTGTCCCAGGTACAGATGAATGGTGTCTTATATTGGTCCTCTAGGTGGATATTGATTTCATTGTAACCGTAAAATCAATCCATGAACGAAAATATTTCACATCCAACACAATCATCAATAATCTGGTCAATAAAGGGAGTATGATAGTTTTCTTTTGGAGAAGCAATATTGGCATCCTGATAATCGACACACACCCTGATTGTCCCTTGTTTCTTCATGACAGGAATGATATTGGAAACCCAATCAGTTAGCGGAATAGGGTAAATGAAACCATCACGCAAATTTTTTTTAACTTCTTCTTTAATGGCAGCAACCTTCTTTGGATGAACAGGGAGAAAGCGTTGACATACTGGCCTAACATCAGGGTACATTTTAATGGTGTGTTCAATGATACTAGTATCTATGCCTCGCATTTCCTCATAAGGCCAAGAAAATATATCACAGAATTCATAAAAGAGAGAGCGATAAGTTTCAAGTTCTGATGGAGAACAAGACACACTGACATGAATGTTTTCTACAATGTCGGGTTTGGTCGAAATATCAACATAAATGGTTTCTTCAATATTTGATAAATTTATCTTGGATTCAATTGAATTAATGGGAAAATAATTCGAAAAGAAATGTTCGATCGATGGGTGATATAGTTCAATAAGATTATCTTCTTTGTAATCCTGAAGATGGGAATGATGATGACGATCTTCCCATGGTTCTTCTTCTGGAATCGATTCCACAATGATCTCATCAGTCAAGAATGTGGATGAAAAAGGATTAGATGGAGTACCAAAATCTAATGAACGATCGAACCAAATGATTGGTGATGATGATTTCAGATTCGCCGCCCAAGCCATGTAGATTGATTTTTATGCCAGCTCAATTGGGTTGGACGGTAGAAATTCATCTAATGTAAAAACTTCAGAATCATCCATAATCTTCCTTAAACCAAATGGAGTGGAAGATATCATGTATTAGGTCTCTATACTTGCAATTTCCATTGATTTTGTAGGCGGAAGCAATGCAAAGGTTTCCATTAGGGAAGAATCCTTTAAGAGTCCTACACCAATGTTCTGAAGTGCTAGTTGAGGTGCGTGAACTAACGGAATGCTTCCAGTTACTTGGGAAATTGAGGTAAATAAGGAAAGTTGATTGATGACTATAATAACACCTTTATGAGGAAAGGCGATCATTCTAAAATATGTATAAATGATCGCAGTGATAGTGTAAGCCCATGGCCTTCTGAGTAAAATGTTGTAGTCAAGGGGTTTGTCAACGACCTCAACTTCAATAGTTACTATTTTTCCCCCTAGTTCAACATGAAAGTTATTGATGATACCGCAAGGCTTATATGTATGACCGTCAAAATATTTCAACGTCGTAGGTGATTGAGATAGGCACAGTGAGCCAAGTGACTTCTAGTAGTTTAGAGACATAATGCAAGTAGATGCTCCCTCATCAATAATAATAAGATGAACGAGGTGGTTAAGAAAATTTACTTGGATGGAGAATTCCAATTTGTTGACACCTAATCCTATGGGATGGGTGTGGATATGTAATTTTGTATAATAAATAATATTAGGAAATAAGGAAGGCTAAGAGTCATTGGGAGATAAATCCCAATAGCCTCACCTCCATGTATAAATGCATGTACATTCTTCAGCTAATACACATTCTGATTTGAGGAGTTACCTCCTGGTTTGACATGGTATCAGAGCCAGTCCCACTATTGGCATTTTTTCCTGTGGTGTAACTCCCTCACTCCTTTGCTCAGTCAATTTTTTCTGTATAGTTTTGCTGCTCCTATTAAATTGCTGTACTGTAATTTTGCATTTTTTTTAATCTTTGCCCAATTCTATTTTTGTAGCTTCTGGAGATTCTGCAATTCTGCAGACCCTGAAATTCTGCAAATTGCAGCCCCTGCCACTCTGCAATTCTGCAGTCCTGCAACTCTGCCATTCCAGATTTTCTTGTAACGGCCTCTCGGCCTCCCTCTCTCCAACGCTCTTTTCCTCTCACAACCCTGCGCCTTTCGCTCTATCATTCCCACAGCGTTGTCATTCCCTTACAGTTCTTTGCCCTATCCTGAAGTCGGCAGAAATTCTGATGCGTTCGAACTTTGCATTTGGATAAACATGGTAGCGTTCGGATAAAGGCTCTGCCATTGCATAATACGCTGCTCCACCGAAGGCTCTGCCACTGCATAATACCTCTGCTCCAGCATTTATATACGTTGTCTATATACACAGTCCTCTCCATATACTATTACCAATGCAAACTCAACCTGCGCCATCGCTCTGCATCAATCTGCGCTCACACTTCCCGCTCGACTCACTTCAAAGTCATTACCACTGATAATACCGCTCATTATACACTTTCTATTCCACTGTTCAGTGATATATTGTCTATTCCACTGTTCGGTGATATATTCCACTGTGGTATTATTATCGACTTCCATTACTGCCTCATACGCTGCTCTGTCATTTACGCCTTTGACACTTCTTTTTTCAACGACCTCCCGCCATAGCTCTGTCGAACGCTCCACTGTCCGCCCCTCCCACCATATATTACCTCCCTCCTTTGATTTCTAATACGCTGTCTGTTTGGTGATCGCTGTCCCATTTAATAATACCACCACGCTGCATATATAACACCAGTCCCGTCATAAAATACCACCCTCCACGCCCTCCACGCTGCTATATCACATATATAATACGCTGTCTACGTTACAAAATACCACCCATATATATAACAGCGCTCTTTGATACATATACCGCCCTCTGTCCAATTATATACAGTTACGCTCCACCATAATATTTATCACAGCGCTGTCTCTCCTATAATATTCCACCCTCAATACCACTGTTGTAATATATTATTTGCACGCTACCACTGTTCATATTTCCGCCCCTCCATACCACCCTTCATACATTCCATATCGCCTTTCATAATATTAAATACCACTCCCCTCCTCCCATTTGTATACATTGTTCCGTCCCATTCTATTTCATAATACCGCCCCCCTTTCCACATCTTCAATACATACAAATTTTCGTTCTTCAAACACAAAAAAAAGGATATTTTTCTTGGTGCAGAATTCAGTTTTTAGCAAGAGTATTTTGTCCTCTGAGTATATTTTCCAGCAAAGAGTTTTTTTTTTCCCTCCTTCAAAAGAATTTTTTCCAGCAAACTAATGCATTCTCTTATCTCTATTGTTGGGGTGGTTCTCTCCGGCAAAGATAACTATCTTGAATGGTCTCGGAAGATTAAACACACACTCATTTTTAATGAGTTGTGGAGAGGAATCTGTGAAGGACAAGAAGGAAATCCACCAGCAAAGCCCACTTCAGACAAAGAGCTTGCCATTTGGGAAAACAAGAACTGCAATGCTTATGCCTTGATTTCAGCTTCCATAAATGAAGAGGTGAGCTGCCACATTTCATATTTCTCAAATGCCTATGATGCCTTGAGAAAGCTAAAATAACTCTATGACTCACATTCAGAATTAGAAAATGTTCAATTGATGATTAAGTTGTTCAGTCTTGAAATGAAGAATGATGATCCCCTTGCTTTAGCTTCAGAAGTTGGATCTATCATGCATGATATTGATAGCACTGGTGTAAAAATGGACATACCTCTCATAGCATATGTTAAGGCATTATATCCGACATACTCACATTATCTTGAGTCTTTGCAAGCAAGTGGGAACCTTGAGCATATCACCTTTGATACACTTGAGAAAAAGTTTGCAGAAAGAGAGAAAGATTTTGGGAAGATGACAGTCCCTTCGTCTTCCGAAGAGGCTGCATACTTGGCACATAGAGAAAAGAGTCATGCTCCAGATTCATCCAAAGGAAGAGGTGGCAGAAGAGGAAGAGGAAGAAGAAACTTCACAGAAAGGGGGGGCAGACAATCTGACAAATCCAATCTTCATTTCACACATTGCAATAAAGATGGACATGATGCATCCAAATGCAGAACACCTTGGGAGAAAATTGAGCAGCAAATAAATCAAGACAAAGGTAAAACCAATGACAAAGACAAAGGTAAAGCACCTGAATCCACTCATTATGTTCTAGCACATTGTAACAATGGAGTAACTGAAGACTTATTTGATGTTTCATTTACTTCATGGAGAGATGATTGGTTGATTGATTCAGGAGCAACATGTCACATGACATTTAGAAAAGATTTTTTTGAAGAATTCACTGACAAAATTGATGGAGCAGTATATTTCACAGATAAATCCAAACTCAAGCCATTAGGGCTTGGCACAGTCAGGCTTAAGTTGCCTGGTCTTCCAGATCATATTCTACATGAGGTTCTATACCACCCTGAGTTGAGGAGAAACTTGTTGTCCTTGGTCCAAATCTGCCAACAAGGACACTCCATTCACTTGTTTGATGGCAAGGCAGAGGTCAGAAAAGCATCAGATCACTCACTTGTCATGGAGGGAATAGAAGAAGGGAGACTCTTGAAGCTGAAAGGTTCATCTGCTCACGCTCAAAACTTTGCATTCAGTTCACATCATGATGAAGGTACATTCCCATCAAGTCTTTTATGGCATGCTAGATTTGGACACTTAAACTATGAAAGTATTCGTTTGTTGAAGAAAAATGGTGTTAATGGACTGCCTACAATTCCTAGAAAACCTAAGGAATGTGATGCTTGTATTATAGGAAAGCATAGCAAACAGCCATTTCATGATTCACACTCCAGAGCACATAGAAAACTTGAGCTTGTTCATTCAGATTTATGTGGCCCTATGCCTATTGCTTCTACAAATGGAAACAAATACATGATGAAATTTATTGATGACTACATCAGAATGTGTTTGATTTACTTATTGAAGAATAAGTCTGATGCTTTTCAAACATTCAAGAATTTTCATGCATGGATTGAAAATGATGCACAAACTAATATTGGCTCTCTACGTACTGATAATGGAAAAGAATACACTTCAAACGAATTTGAAAATTATCTTCGTCAACATGGAATCAAACATCAAACAACCGTGCCATATAATCCCCAACAGAATGGTGTAGCTGAAAGAATGAACAGAACTATTTTAAATATGGTTCGCTCCATGTTATTTTTCAAGAATGTAAAATTGATGTTTTGGGTTGATGCAGTTCTCTGTGTTGTTTACATAAAGAATAGGTGTCCTTCAAGTTCAATTAGAAACAAAACTCCTTTTGAAATGTGGCATGGCCACATTCCTTCGGTAAAGCATTTCAAGGTCTTTGGGTCCACTTGTTATGCCTTGATACCCAAGGGTCAAAGGAACAAACTTGGTGCTAGAAGTAGAAAATGTATCTTCTTGGGGTACTCCAATACCTCCAAAGGATATCATCTCTATGATGAAACAAATAAGAAGTTTGTAATAGCAAGAGATGTCATATTTCTTGAATCTTCCAAGAGTGACAAGGTTGTTGAGTGGCAACTTGATCGCCTGGATAGATTCACACATGCAAAGTCCTTCCAAGAATTTGATAATGTGATTCCACATCTTGAAGGGGGGATTCCGATATTGAATCAAACTATGGAATCATGTCCTAAAGCACTCTCTCCCCCACATGAAGAAACAACCACGGATGACACATTGGATGATGTGATTGACAGAATTGGGAGATTGAATCTTGAATCAATCCCAACTCAGTCAAATGACCAGCCTGGGCCATCTCAGAAAGGTCCTCCCAAATGGCTGACAAAGACACTGGAGAATGTTCATCCCGATGAGGTTGGAAAAACAGGAACAAGAAGTTCCACTCAACAAATCGAAGGTGATGTAGATAATTCTGATTCTCCTGTTGATATGGATATTGCTTATAACTGTGAATTGAGTTTGTCTACAGATCATGAACCAACTTCCTTCAAAAATCCACTTCTCATGATGAATGGAAAGAAGCGATGCAGAAGGAGTATGATGCCTTGATAAAGAATGGCACTTGGAAGCTGGTTGATCCGCCTTTGGGAACAAAACCAATTGGCTGTAAGTGGGTCTACAAGAACAAGTACAAGGTAGACGGCTCACTTGAAAAGCACAAGGCCAGGCTTGTGGCAAAAGGATTCGCACAAAAAGAAGGATTCGATTATGAAGAAACTTTTGCTCCCATAGCAAAATGGACCACCATCCAGACTCTCTTTTCCCTAGCAGCTCAGAATGGATGGAAATTCCATCAGATGGATGTAAAAACAACCTTCTTGAATGGAGATCTAAAGGAGAAAGTTTGTATGTCCCAGCCAGAAGGATTTGTGGTAAAGGGTCAAGAACACAAAGTTTGCAAGCTTATAAAATCCTTGTATGGCCTCAAGCAAGCACTACGAGCCTGGTATGAGAAGTTAACCGAGCATCTTCTGAAACTTGACTTCAAACATTTTGATCTTGATAATGCAACTTTGTTTGTTAAGAAAGTTGGAAAAAAAGTTGTATATCTTGTGGTATATGTAGATGATCTTTTGATAACAGGGAACAATGAGAGCTATATTGCATCCATGAAGAAAGAATTGAAGAAAGGTTTTGAAATGACTGATTTGGGTCATGTTCATTACTATCTGAGTATTGAAGTAATTCAACATCCTAAATTTATATTTCTTTCTCAAAAGAAGTACATTGGAGATCTCTTGAACAAGTTTGGCATGGACGAATGTAATCCCTTAACCACTCCAATGGAACAAAACTTGAAGCTCACATCTATTGAAGGGAAGGAATTTGAGGATGCAACTAAGTATAGACAGCTTATAGGAAGTCTTATCTACTTGACCACCACCAGACCTGACATTTCATTTGTTGTTGGAATCCTCTCAAGGTTCATGCAAAAACCTTGTGAAGGACATTGGTCTACTGCAAAAAGAGTGTTAAGGTACTTGAAGGGGACTCAAGACTTTGGACTCAAATACACACAGGTAGACGACTTCAGCTTGATCGGATACTCTGATTCAGACTTTGATGGTGACAAAGAAACAGGGGTGTCTACTACAGGTTACACCATGAGTCTTGGATCAGGAGCTGTCTCATGGAGATCACGCAAACAGTCAGCTCCAGCAGATTCCACGATCGAGGAAGAATATGTGGCAGCAACTGAAGCAACAAAGGAAATTGTGTGGCTCTAGAAGATCCTGGAAGATTTGCAGATGAAACAAATGTATTCCACACCACTCATGATCGACAACACTTCTGCAATAAAGTTGGCCAAGAAACCAAAGTTCCATGATCGAACAAAGCACATCAATACAAAATACCATCTAATTCGACATCATGTTCAGGCCAAAACCATCCATCTACATCATTGTTCCACAAATGAGCAAACTGATGATATCTTCACCAAAGCACTTGGAAGAGAAAAGTTTGAAAGGTTCAGATCGACGCTTGGGCTCACTAACATCCCTTCGGATTAAAGGGGGGAATTTTGACACCTAATCCTATGGGATGGGTGTGTATATGTAATTTTGTATAATAAATAATATTAGGAAATAAGGAAGGCCAAGAGTCTTTGGGAGATGAATCCCAATAGCCTCACCTCCATGTATAAATGCATGTACATTCTTCAGCTAATACACATTCTGATTTGAGGAGTTACCTCCTGGTTTGACACAATTATATTGGTAATTGTGGCACATGGCCCATATGATTAAAGACTACAAGATTGGAATCCGTCAGATTGATTCCACCAATTTCTGACAACAAAGTCTATTTCTGGGAGGGAAAATTTTGAAGTACCTCAAGCGTCGACATAACTGAAGGGGATTGAGCCAAATCTTCAACTATATTATAATTTTGAGCAGCTTGGTCTCGAGGATTGAATGTCGATTTATGGACGACTCCCTTAGGCAGAACAAACTCTATAGATGGATTCGTGTTCGATAGCATAAGAACTTGGGAACTAGAAGTTGGATCTGTAGCAACCAAATTTGTGTCTGGATTCAGAAATGGATTTGTCAACACAAAAGATTCATTTGAGGTATTAAGAATTTTGAGACTTCAGTGTGGTGAGGACAACCTCGAATAAAGTGATCCTCATTACATGTTATGCAAGCGTAATGAGGTTTCTAATTGTTTCTATTTTTTTGTTTAGCTTATCATTGTTGTGGGGTTTAATTTTTATTTTCCTTCTCTTTCCCCTTTTTCTTACTTCTGGGTTGCTTATCACTTTTGCCTTTATCAAATGACATGGCATGAATTTCAGAAGAAGGTGAAAAATCACATTTAGTAGAGTGATGTGTTCTTGCATTACTGATCATACCGTCATCGACATGAGAGTCCTTAGATGGAGGAGGAACAATAAAATTAGATCGCGGCGCATTGGGAATTTTTTCATAGAGCGTGCCAGACTAAGTATAAATCAAATCTAAGTACTGGGCACGAGCAATGACCTGCTCTTCAATGATGATGCCACCCTTAGCCACATCCTCGGTGATAGATGGCAACAAGGACTTAATGAACCACTCTGAAAGAAGCTAATCAGGAACAAATGTTTTGACCATTCTACGACAACGACGCCACTCATGAATATGATCAGAAATGTGAGTAGCATTAGTCTATTTAAAATTGGTAAAAAGTTATGTTCCAGTTTCATATCGTATGGGTAACTGGAAGTAGGTCAGAAAGGTAGCAGTTAAGGCAGTGAAATTATCAAATGAAGCTCGTGGTAACTCAATGTACCACTTCGTAGCTGGACCAGTGAGCGTACGCTGGAAAAGACATAGTCAAACGGAGTCATCATTTAAGGATTTATATGAACACCGCAAATGATAAGTCATAACATGTGTCGAGGGGTCTTCTCGAGGGTTTCCATTGAACTTAGAATATTTGAGGGTAATTTATGTGGTATCACCGACCACCAAGGAGCATAGCTGATTGGATAATTGGTAAGTTGGTTTAAATCAGGTAATTCTAAAGTTGAAACAAAGGGAAATTGTTGATTCAAGTCAGGTTGAGCATAGCTAGGGTATGATGGAATTTCTTGGGAAATAGGCCTTTGAGCACCAGCATAAGGAATTTGTTGTTGGTAACCCAGATAGGAGTTGTTTTGATAAGCAAAAGCTTGAGGATTTTGTTGACCAAAACCTTGGTAAGCTACTTGTTGTTGGAATGATTGTTGTGGAATTTGCGCTTGTGGCTACCAAGGTGTCTGTCCATAAATATTATGGCCCAAAATAGAATAGCTTGGACCCAGTTGGGAAAAGGTAAAACCAAATTGTGCCTATGACATACCATAATAGGGTAATCCGTCTTGTGAATAAACAATTCCAGATACATATGGTTGTTGTAAACCAACCAAAGGAGTTGGAGTTTGAGGTCCTAATACTTTAGGGTATTAGGATTAAGGACCCACCTGAGATGGTTGAGGTACAATAGTCTGAGCCTGTAACAAGGGTAATGATTTATTAACAAGTGGAGTAGATGTGGGTGCAATAGGTTGAACCGGTTGATATGAATATACAATTTTTTGTGTTTGAACAGACATAATAGGTTGCCACTGAGAAACAATCATTCCAAAATTAGGATGACCATATAACGATGGAGAACTATCAAACTAGGTGACCATAGGTTTCCCCCCAACATGAGGAGTATAATAATATGGAATATATTGTTCTCCAAATGCTAGCAGTCCAATTGAGATTATACTGGATGGAATATTCCCAAATGGACTAGCTTGATATTTCCCTGATGATGTGAATAAAGGATCAAGACATTCAGTACTCATTAGAGATGTACCATATAGAATACCAGATGATGACATGGGTGAAGTCCATGGGTTTGAGGATGCACCAGAGAAGGTTCCAGATAAATATTGGTAACTAGGTGGGACGAAAGGGCCACCATATAGATGTGACTCTGGGGATGTGGTAAACATCAACGGGGTAGCAAAAGTAGATGTTTTCACGACTACAATAGATGGTACAGCCAAACATGTTGACTCAGCCATGTTCATTCGACCCAATGTATACCCTATAGGATCTACGGGAACTCGAATTGACACAGGATCAAATAAAGCACTGTGAGGTGATTGAGGAAAAGACTTGTAAAGATAAATCTCCTCCCAAAAATTATTTGGAGTTGAAGGTGTTTTGTCTTGTGGTATTTCTTTAATCGAAATCAAACTAGGTGGAACGATTTCACTGTCAGGATTGAGATATATTTCAGGTGGTTGACTGCGCGATATGGGTGACTCAATGGCTACAATAGACTATGGAGCGAGCGATACAGGAACAAATTTTGATTGTTTGACTTCAGGATCTAGATGTTCTGGTAAAAGAATGATAGGATCTGGATCAAATTCTAGTTGAACAACGTTGGGTTCAGGAGGTATGGTCTCACTGATTGGATGGATAGTGACCACAGGTAGTTGTGAGGACTTTGTCTCGACAATAGTAGATGAACCAAGATTTGTAGAAACAACTCGAGGTGACTCTAGTATATGTGACTATGATGTCACAGCAGAGGTACTGATAGTATTGGTTTTGGTAGAACGATGTCGCCTTCACCGACCAGAAATGGCTTCCGGTGGTAAACGTGGTTTAAGTGCTATTCTACGCGAACGACGGGGAAATGTATGTTGTTATTCCAAGATGACTGATTGATTTTATGACAAAAGAAAATAAACAAAATAAAAGGGTAATTCTAGGAAACATTGTTTACCAAGTAATTGTGAATTGCATAATACCTCCTGGCGAACCAAGAAGTACGGCCAGGCAATCTCCAAATGTTTTGTTTGGTGTATCACAAGTTACAAGGTGACTGACTCGGTTACCTATGGATGGATAGCAAGCTAAATTTTTCCTCCAAAATATACCCAAAGGTACGTGGAGGCCCAAGTCATTATTATCATTGTATAATGTGAAACCGCACAGTGAGAGCACCCCCTTATACTTTTCGTACTAGAACATCACCCTATATAATCGAAGGTACGTGGATTAGCTCCGATATACTTACGTACATGGAGTGAGGTATCACATTTAGAATGTAACGCATACAAGTTAGCGACAACTGTTATGTTTACGTTGGAAAACGTCTCTATCCTAGACCTTATAAATGTTATCGTTAATGTTCCAATGCTTTCTTAGGTTGATTTATGTAAATTTTATATTGATCTTGTTTAAAAGTTTTTCTTTGAGGTTCACCACATGATGTAATGGAAATTCCTAAAATTGCAAACTAAATGACAAGAAAACTTTTCAATTTAGTTTTTTCAGTGAAAATCCTAGCTACTAAGGGAAAGAGCAATCAATTTTTGAGCAAACAACAAAAAGCACAAACTAAATGCAGCTTTCCTAACTTGTTCCTATGCAACACACACAATTCACTATATACACATGCATGTTTTTCTTTTCAGCTCCCTTTAATGTGAATGAAAGAAAGGAAATTACATGCATATATCAATCAAACAAGTGTTTTATTATGAGAAATGAGGAAAGAAACAACAATTTCTCTTAGGAAAATGAAGAATGGAACTATAATTTTCCAACAGGAAACGAAGAATGAAACACAAATTTTCTTTTCGAAAACATATAATTGGTCTAATGAAAAAATGAAATACTTTGAATTTTTGTTTCCAATGATAAATAAAAACGCTAATGAAACATTGAACAGATTTACTTTTCAAAGGAGGAATAACACAAAAGTTTACTGGTCTCTAAGACGTGTCAAACATCTGAGAATACAACAAACAAGTGGCTGAAACTGAAATCAATGACAAATTTTGATGGAATTTGTTAGCTAAGAGGGCAACGCAGTCTCTAAGGGGAGATAGTGTGTTGCAAAGCACCCCTGAGTGGGATAAAATGCACAATAGTGCACTATGTCTTGACCAACAATGCATTAGGTGTAGCTCAGATTGAAAATCAAGAAGCTAGACACACTTCTAATGCAATTTTTTCATTCAAATGACTGATAACTAAAATTAGATGCTACTGATGAGGATAAACAGAGGCAAAAACACCATGAATGATAAGATATTCCCTAGTGGAGTCGCCAATTTTTTATACAGAATTGTGATCTACGAATAAACCAAATTCCCTAAGTGTGGTGTTCATCACTTAGAACAACAAAGGAAAGAATAACTATTACTTTCTCTAAAACAAGCAAATATACATGATGGGAAAGGATCCTACTTGTGATCCTTTCGCTTCTCCTTATGTCGTTGTTTCCTTCGCTCTCAATCCAACTCAAGTCGCTTTATTGATTCCTACAAACACAAACAAAGAACAACAAACAACATGCAATATACAAGATATCTACTTATCTTACTCAAATCAAATCGATTAGATCTGAAATACATACATCATTCAAGAATACATTACACAAGAAATAAATACATATGTATGGGAAAATGAACAACAATATTTATTAAAGAGTAAAAGGGGAAGATTACAACCAATGGATCGATTTGTTTTCAACCAACTCCTGCGTCATTCCAACCTCATCACATCCAGCATTATCCCAGCAGCATACCAATAGTTTCACTCTCTTATCAAGTGAGAATCCAACAGCACAAATTTACCAAAATTCTTCCTTCCCTAGCACTAGGATGAGTGCTCAATTTATAGGGAAACTATTGGTAGTTTCTTAATGAATGACTTTCTAATAATAGGCAATACATGTTTCCAAGTTCATAAGTGTTAGATGGACACTTGGATTCAAAGTTTGACACATATGGACTCTTCTAGAAGGCACTGTCCATGCAGAGATTCCCAAAACAATGATAATTCCGCTCCCAGGTGACCAACGCACCCTAGAGTGTCGAGAAGTGCACTGCAGCGCACCCTTGCATGGAGGATTTGGCACTACAACACAGTTAGTCCCTTGCAAGTGAGCATTGGTGAATCAGTAGATCATACAACATATACTTCAAACCTTGGAAATCTCACAATAGAAGCCATGAATGAAATTTTTTCACTTAGGTCATATAGAAAATGAAATATAAGGGGATGATAGACCCTATTTCATTGGTCTTGGGGATAATTTCCAATTTGACCAGGTCTTGGGGGATGATGCCCAAATTGACCTATAAAAAGTGTGGTCGTTTAAACGACCGCACTGTTGACTATGACTAGTGTCAGGAGGGCGGTACGTTGAACAAACTATATGGCCTAGGGTGGATAGTTAGGTCATCGCACCTCCTGCCTCATAGCATTGCATATTCAATGGTGTGATCATTCAAAGGACCGCACCGTTGACCATGCAATGTTGTTGGGTGGTTCATTGAATAAAATATCTGGCCTGGAGCAGATCTTTTGGTCAATGCACCGCCCACCCAACAATAGTACATGGTCAATGGTGTGGTCATTTACAGGACCGCACCGTTAACCATGTATAATATTGTGTGGTTTTTTCACCTAATATCTGCCCCGAGGTAGAGAGATTCATCAATGCACCACATAGTAAGAAATTTTTATGTTTTGTGGTGCGTGAACCATTCTCATGTGCACCAAGAGCGGTGCGCGATAAAATCTTTCACACCGGTACCAGTACGTGATTGTTTTTTTGGGCACACTGACTGTTTAAAATAAGGGGGGGTAGATATATAGTTTTAAATACATGTCTCATTTAATAAAAAAAAATTAATTAATATGTGAATATTTTAGTGATGTGAGCAAAGAGAACAAAGGGAACAACCGGAGCATATGGAGGACCAATATAACGTGATTCACCTGTGGGAGGCACGAGAGAGGGAGAGACTTATGTACCCTCACCCTATTATGACAGCCACCCAGTTGTTCCTAAGGGAGGTAGGCCTCATCAAGTTATATGAGGAGAATACATCCCAAAAGGGCCATAGTGGGTTATTGGGACAACTCATCTTTAGCTGGGATGCCCACCGACAGGTTTTCCGGGTCAGTCCTGGCCAGTGATTTGCACCCACTGAGGAGGACATATATTTTATTACTGGCCTACCTAAGAGAGGGAATGATTTTCCCCAGTTCCCATATGTCCCCGTCGACTATGCAATAGGGAGTCAGTTGGCGTACTCCCAGAGATACATTAGGGATGATATAATTTCTCCTACAAATTTTCAGGTGTCTAGTGGTCAGTTACATATTGCTTCGTTTGGTGCAGAGGAGGTGAGGTGCCTCTCACTACTGTCGACGAGCATTGCACACCATACCAGTGACGGGAAACACATTAGTTTCCCACTTTTATTTTATGTTGATCCTTTATTCAAGGCACCACGACTTGTGAGATGGTCTGCGATTTTTTGGCGGTAGTTTTGTACATCATTAAATAGATGTCGTTCTCAGGTACGTGGGAGGTTGACCTTCCCTTTTGCTTCAGATTTATTTTGTTTATTTTTTGAGAGATTTCCATAGATGAGGCCTACTTTTTTTCGACAGCCTCGTAGGCTGATGCTGCATGTATGGATGGAGATGTGGGGCCAAATGATGCCCAGAAGGGGCTAGTCTGACTTTCCCCCCAGGATATCTCCCGATGCACTGGAGTTGGTATCCGGTATTGATGATCACTCCTTCATTCTGGTGCCATGTTTGTACGTCGGTTTGTATTGGCGAGGGTGTATCAACATCCTCTTCACATAGGATGAGTCACTGGATGCGAGAGGTAATATTAGTGCTTTATTTAAATTAATATCATTTCATTTTATTGTCTTAATTAATTAATTAGAATAACCAAATTTATTCTAACACGATCTTTAACTTGTTTGATTAAATTGTTTAATGAAAATGTCTAACTATTTTTATGTACTTATATATATTTTGTAGATATTGGGACATTCGTTGGCGATGAGATTCCACCGCCACCGAATGATCTAGATGTATATCATGTTGACGAAGAGAGGGAAAAGGTGGAGGATCAAGGTGACAGACTTGATCCTGATCAGGCGCAGATACCCACGTGGGTGAGGTGTAGGTTGGAAACCGTATTTAGGTTGGATTTGAGTGACCAACTCTGTCAACTCCTAGTTGAGGAGGGAGACCAGCCGGCTACGATCAAAGAGATACAGGCTAATCGTAGGCTGACACAGATCTGGAGAGGCATGCCCTGTGATATGTTGACCCTCATGCATCATATCATTGGAGCTACCAGAGCACTATCGCAGGCTAGGAGGGGTAGGCATCGTGGAGACGCACGATAGAGCAGCGAATCATCTAATGATCATGATCATGAGGGGAGTGATCATTATTCTAGTACTCCACCTCCTCCTCCACCTCGCGTCGGAGATCATGATGAGCAGCTAACATCCAGTCATGATCAACAGGCATCGTCTGAGCAGTCTACACCATCTCAACAGACACATCCTAGTCCTGAGCAGGCACCTGATCCTAAGGAAGCAGGTCCATCGACTGAGCAGGTCGCCGCACCATCCACTGAGTAGGTTGGACCATCGACAATTCATCAACAGGAAGTTCCTAAGCAGACTGCACCATCGACTGATCGGTAGGCACGTGATCATCTATCTGAGAATGAGGCTGCACCATTGACTGAGCAGGCCTCGACTAGTACTAGGATTGATGTACCACCAGATATTTGACATTTATATGTAGTTATATTATAGTTGTATATTTTTTACATTATATATATATATATATATATATTTGTATGAATATAAATAATTGTGAAATAATAAATCTAGAATAATATGAATTTTTGTAACATAATAAAGTTTAGAAAATAATGCAAATAAATTCATATACTTTAGAATTATTATTATTTTATTATGATCTTACATACCAAAAATAATAGTATACATTTTGAAGATATCATTCACACACATTTAAAGCAATCAAGTAGTTGTATTATTTTAGGAATTGACATTATAAAAAAAATAACTTTATATAGTACACCATTGTTTTCGAGATCAACATAATTGTAAACTATCAAGTGAAATGATAGATTTTACTTACGGTAGTTATGGTTCAAAATTGAAAATTAATTTACAAATTTTAATAAAATTAAATGATGACAATACATACAATTACAATTACAATTTTACAATTTCACAATACAATTACAATTTTACAAGTATTTTACATACAATTACAATTTTACAATTTTACATACAATTAAAAATAAAATTTCAATTACAATCATGACATAATATTTAATAAATATCATGATTTAATATTAAAAATAAACATCATCACTCGCTTTATTTTTTAACCATCAGATAACATCATATTTCACCAAAATATATATCCTCAAAATTTCGCTTAATTGATTTTTCAACTTTAATAATCGTGATCATGATCATCTAACAAAACACAAGCATTGTATAACATCATCACAACACAAACATCAAATATACATCTCATGTCAAATAAATGCTATCACATATTATGCTTGACTATTATATTATTGATGTATCATCGATATTTGATATGTATATGCGCCTTTATTATAGTCTGTATATTTTTGTATTTATATATATATATATATATATATATATATATATATATATATATATATATATATATATATATATATATATATATATATATATATATATATATATATAGAAAGTATGTATTTTATGTTCACGCTTAGATGCATTTAATTTGAAAGTAGTTCATCATTGTGTATATTTTAGTTGTAATAGAGGGAGTACCATTGAACAGTGCTTGTGTATAGATGTGATATAGCCGTTATTTGACATGAGATGTATATTTGATGTTTTTGTTGTGTTGATGTTATACAATGTTTGTGTTTTGTTAGATGATCATGATCACAATGATTAGATGATGTTAGCGAATTTGGATGTGTATTTTAGTTGAATATGATGTTTGTAGGATGGTTATCATGATTGTGATGTTTATTTTTAATATTAAATCATGATATTTATTAAATATTATGCCGTCATTTTAATTGAAATTCTAATTGTAATTGTATGTAAAATATTTGTAAAATTTTAATTGTAAGTGTAATTAATGTATTGTGAAATGATTGTAATTGTATGTAAAATTGTAAAATTGTAGTTGTAATTGTATGTAAAATTGTAAAAGTGTAATTGTAATTGTAATTGTAATTGTATGTAAAATATTTGTAAAATTGTAATTGTAATTGTATGTATTGTCATCATTTAATTTTATTAAAATTTTTAAATTTGTAAATTAATTGTCAATTTTGAACCATAACTACCATAAGTTAAATGTATACCGTAAATATTGTTAAATTACCATAATTATAAAATTGTAAATTTGTATGAATATAAATAATTGTAAAATAATAAATCTAGAATAATATGAATTTTTGTAACATAATAAAGTTTAGAAAATAATGCAAATAAATTCATGTACTTTAGAATTATCATTATTTTATTATGATCTTACATACCAAAAATAATAGTATACATTTTGAAGATATCATTCACACACATTTAAAGCAATCAAGTAGTTGTATTATTTTAGGAATTGACATTATAAAAAAAAGAACTTTATAAAGTACGTCATGGTTTTCGAGATCAACATAATTGCAAATTATCAAGTGAAATGATTTTAATATTAACACAATGCAAACCAATTAATTCAAAATACATATTATAATGTTTCAAAAAAAGAGAGTCTTAGTTATAAGGTAATTAAGTCCTCTTCTTTATAAAAACCCATCTTAAAAAGTATAAATGATGAAATAACACATGTACCATATCGCTCTCGGTTCTCATGATCACCCTCATTATCTTCCAGCTCATTTGGCATGATAACATTATTGTTCTCAAAAATATGTTTTGATCTAGGTTCATGTCTCAATATGAACCACCAATCCCTATCCAACACATCTGGGTAAAAAAAACCTGGTTGTAGTGTTTGGGGAAACATAGGGCTCCTTAGCTTCATCCCACATCTTTCTAGAGTTGATACATATCAACCTACTATCATGATCTTCCTTTACATTATTCTGATCAAAGGTGTCCCACCACTTGCACCTAACAATAACACATTGGAAAGAAGAGAAATCAACTTCAATGATCTCTTGTATCTTTCTGATGTAACGTACTGTCCCTAATACTAGGTTTTGATCACGGTGGCTAACTCGACTAGATTGATCAAACTCAACTTCCACTCCACAATATTGTGTCATGTGTCCATCATCGGTATTTTCTATTCGAAAATGGTGTCCATATGCTCACATAGATGGGAACAAATTCACTTATAAAAAGTTAAAAAATCACAGTGTCATGTGTCTTATAATAACGCAACTGTTAAAATATGAAATATAAATGTAATTAAATTTCAAAGGTGCATTATTAAGTTTAAAATTTACTTAAATAGATTATTACCAAGTGGTTGCACCCAATGCCTACGTTTAGCGCATCCTCTTCAGCACGCGGGTAGTGACCGGTTGCACCGTATTTATCTTTGACTTGGTCAACAACCCAACTGTTGGGGCATATAATTAGCATATTTTATTTTATATGATTGGGATAGGGCATACTTCTACCATTAAACCATTTGAATTCTTTCTCGTCACTGTCCCATTTCATTCTCTTTTGTTCCTACAATGCGACCTATGGTTGTGTCACTTCAGAATTGTAAAGAATGAATTTATTGATTGCTTCAATTTCTGCATTTGCTGATGAAATTAAACCAACATATAGTGCATATGAGATCAAATTATACATTATATCAAAGTTCAACATGAATATTTACTTTATGTAAATTTGAAAAATTATAAGTCGCTTACTCTTTATCAAGCGCATTTTTCCATTCGTTTGGACCAGCTCCCCTTCTCTTTTGTCTTAATCCCTTTCATCATCCCAAATCACCACACCTGGTTTGTTGTCGATCTTCTTGATGTAATCACTGGCATAATAGAAAGACTCATATGATATGTACCCCTCTACTATCGAACCCTCAAGTTTTTCCCTTTGTTGAACAAAACCTTTCAATTTATTCATGTACCTCTCTAAGATGAACATCTAACGACAAGAAACCACCCCAACTAATTCAACCTCATCTACTAGGTGGATTAGAATATGAACCTGCAAGTCCATGAAACTCTTTGGAGGTTCCTTCTCAAACATACAAACAATCTCAACTATCTCTTAACGCCACCGTGGAATGCTAGCCACATGAATCTCCTTTAACGTGATCCAACGTATAAATGTAAATAATTTAGATATGGCACGTCCTAGGTCTTGGGGGAATTCATGTTTCACACACCCACAGACGAAAAAATGATAATGACACTGTAAAGTGATAAATACATGAAATAATATACAAAATTAGTTATGTTTTATGATCCCTGCACGGAATAAAATTTATTAATATAACAAATAATAAAATAGTGCTTTTGAAATTATACGTACTCTTAGAAGATTCAAATGGTCATGTGATTTCAACCCTGAAAAATGGTCATCCACAGTGAATCAGCACCATAGTGAAGACTCGTATGAAGATTTCACACTCACACCCATTATAACTTCCTTTTCCAAATAAAGATCATTTTTTTTAAATCCATGGGACATCACCTTCTTTTAAACACCAATTAGAGGGACCAGTGCCTGCCTCTGATACTGTACTTTCTAATCGTCTTGGCCAATGTTTCTTTTTAGCTTTTGAATTAATAAGATCTTTCCTAACAGCCAATGTTTCACTATTTTTCGATGATATGTGCCTCCATAAAGAAGATGATTTTTTTTTAAATATATGCATGGGATCTAATAAGTGGTTAATCTTAAGGTACTCCCAATATGGGAGGTTATAAAAGATAGATTTCCTTTTCATCCCAATGGGAAATTTCTCAACAAAGGTATTGAAGAATTATGGATCATCGAACATAGGCTCCCCATTTGAATCAAACATTTCTATGAGCTCCTTCTCCTTCTCTCTCTCATATGATCTAATCCATTCAGTAGGTGTCATTATTGGAGGCCTTTGGGTTCTCTCTCATTTAACATTGAAAGTGAATGATGCTCTTCTGTAAGGGTGTTATTCTGGGAGTAATACCCTGGAGCAGTCATACACTGGCTTTCATAGGTCGTTGTACCATCTAGCTTTCAGAGAAGGTCCACAACATTTACATACAAAATACCCTTTTGTTACAAGACCTGCAAAATTATTGTATACAATATGCATGGCACATTAAAGAATATCATATTGAAGATAAAAAAAATTACAATGAATTAAATAACTAATATGAGAAAGAATATTGTTACATTTATAAACAAATCAATAAACATGCAATTTACCAGAGAAAACCCCTAAGCCTGGATAATCATGTGTCATGTAAGCACATATTCCATACAATGTAAAACTCCTCTCTGTTGCGATGGGTCTTGATACATCATATATGATGGGCCTCTAAATTAGACATAAAATAAGGCCCATATAAACTTTCTTAAGCCCATCTACCTTCCTTATGCACACACACACACACACACACACACACACACACACACACACACATATATATATATCTCCTTCTACACTTAATAATGTTTTCTTATGCTTCAATATTTTTATAGGAAGGTTTAAAGGTAATTGCATATCTGTGCCTAATATTGGTTATTTTTGTAGAATATTGTGAGAATATTTGGTAGATTATGCAAATTTGGAGAAGGAGATGATTTAGGGACTTGCTCCCTGCCACTAGAAGATCAATATTGGAGAATAAATGAGCACAATATCAGGAAATTAGGGAGAAATATTGGAGATATTCAAGGGGATTTTCCACCCTCCTTAACTCTCAAACGCAGCCCAAGGATCCTCATGAGAATCCCTCGAGCAATTCGAATTCCATAGGCAAACAAGTGACTCAAGACCAAGTGCACTCAAGCCATACTTCACTTGGAGTCAAGTGGACTCATTACCTATTTTATAGAGTTGTTGGTAGCTGCCCTTGAGGATAAATAAATATAATCAATAACTAATTAGGGTCGATTCTATTCCATTCTGATCCGATTATTCGATTCTGGTCCATTAGATACAGTCCATTCCATTCCATCGCATGCCATCCATTTTCCATTCTATTAGGCTTTTGTTGTTTAAGACCTTCGGGATGTAATAAGATTTAATTTTAATGTAATGAGTATTCAGATGACTTTTCGTTGATATAGTTCCAAAGAGTTGGGCTCATGGATTAGGGCCCAATCCATCTACCTCAACTTCTCTTCCTGTTACCATTCTTTCCTTTCTGTCTTTTAGCTAGTTTGTTTCTGTCCATTAGTTATTTTTTGTTTCTGCCATTTAGTTAATCTTGCTTCTGATAGTTTCAAGTTGTTATTTCAAATTGCAGTTGTAGGTTTTCATTTTCTTAATAGAATGGAGGATAAAACTCTAAAATTTTTGGATCTAGACTTCCCTTCTCATCTCTGTCAATAGAGCTCAAGGGGGATAGGCTTTCCCATAGGCCAAAAAAAATGATTTATGTTCACTGTTTTTATCACGCATTCTTTTATGTTTTCTCATGCATGAATCCACAGGTTTGTTTGTAGGAAGTAGTATTAAAGTTCCAGACAATTTCACCGTCACCTTCCCAATTCATTTTCCATCTCTACTGTTACGCTTTTATACCCTTCTATTTTCACTTTTTTGCAGCTGCCGCACCCATTTTATTCCCAAAAACACTTCAAAACGACTAATTCTGCCTTATATTCCTTCGTTTTCATGTTCTGCAGCTATCACAGCCATTTTAACGCAAAACGCTTGAAAAACCATCAAAGTTTGACCACCGCCCTTTTCTTCTCGGTTCTCCCACTACTATACATCACAATTTCACTTTGCAACATTTACCATTTTCTTTTAAGACTTACCGCTCTGATATACCGATTGTGATATATAAATCGCACTCTGCCGTCAGTCCCACCACCACGTCACCCATCGCATTTCACACTTCGCACTATTTAATTGGTTTTCGTTAACACTTACCACTTCGAACAACCAATTATGATATTTCGATATCACGTATCGCACTTTGCAACATTTACCACATCTCAAATTGCAATGTTTACCCCATCGCACTTCACATATTTTTACATTTTCACAAATTGCACTTCGCTCCTACTCTCGAACTATACTCCCACTTCTCTGCCATCGCACTTTTCAAAACATTCCACTCCAAAGCCATTTCTATGCTAAATAAGGTTTTATAAGGTTTATCCCCGCTCTTTCCACTTCTAAACCTTGTTTCATGTGGTAAGCCCTCCATTAGCCTCTTTAGCCCTTTTTCCTCCAAACTCAAGCACATTTCTTCAAATTAGAATTAGGTCATGAATAACTGCATAGATAGGAGCATAATAGATAGAGTAGGGTGTGTTTAGCCCATTGGCCAAGTTAAGTGTGGTCTAAATTATTTTCCTTTCTGCAATTTAAATTAGTTTCATTTCTTCCATTCCCTTTCTACAAATTGAATTAGTTTCATTTATGTCATTTCCTTTTTGCAATTTATTTTAGTTTCATTGAAGTGTGATAGAATTCACTGAGAAACCCTATAAGTAGCACCCTTTCGTAGAGAAGAAGAGGATGGCATAAAAATAATGCATATGTTGTGTTTATAGCATTGTCACCTCTAATTTTGTACGAACCCCAGGTTGATAAAGTAAATTAGGGCAGCCCCTGGGAGTTTCAGCACTCTTGGTGCAATACCAGGGCTCACTAGTATACATTTATCCCATACCATAATTCATTCAATTCATCTACAAGTGGTTGTAAGTGGACATCCATATTCTTCACTTATCTTCTACCAGGGACTATGAGAGCCAACATAAGATGTTAATTCTTCAAGGAAAACCATGGGTGGATATTTTTATTAATCACTACTACAAGCCAAACAGAATATTTGGTGTTCCGGAGGGAACATGGCTTGACGCCATCCATGGCTATGCTGATTCGTAGACTTCGTACTTCATCCTTAAATTTTTTGGTCCATGTATCCTCTATATGATTCAAGGCTATTGAATCTGTTTGGATCCACATAACTCCCAACTCACTTCTTTGTGAGGCATGCCATCCGTGAAACACAAATAACTTTTTGCAACGAAAGAGCCTTTGAATCCTTGGGATTATAGGCATGTCCCTCAATATCTTAAAAGGAGGACCACGTGATTTACCCTTCTTTTTTTATTTTTCATACTTTCCATGCCCACATTTCAGACATAATCTTCATGTTCTCCACTATATATAATACAATCATTTGGACATGCATGATATGATATGTACTCAACACCTAACATTTTCAACAATTTCTTTTCCTCTTCGCAGCTACCGGGCAAGACATTATCACTCAGAAGAACCTTATCTTTGAATAACCTGTAGTTGTTCATGGACAATATTAAATGTACATTAATGCCAATATAATTATTAACGTTCATAAAATTGACCATTTGTAATGTTCATTTTGTGATTATATTTCTCAAAATATAAGGGAGGAATTTATGGTCATGGTGAGCCCTGGTATTGCACTAAGAGTGTTTCAACTCCGAGGGGTTGCCCAAATTTAATTTATCAACCTAGGGTTCATACAAACATGGAGGGGATGGTGCTATATACACAACAGATGCATTATGTTCATGTCATCATCTTCTGCTTTACAAAAGGGAACTATTTCTAAGGGTTCTTAGTGAAGTCTGTCACACTTCAATGAAACTAAACTAAGTTGCAGAAAGGAAATGACAGAAAGGAAACTAAATTAAATTTCTGAAAAGAAATGACAGGAAGGAAACTAATCTAAGTTGCTGAAAAGAAATGGTAGTAAGGAAGCTAAATTAAATTGTAGGAAGGAAGCTAATTTAAATTGCAGAAAGGAAACTAACTTAAACCGCACTTCACTTGTCCAATCAGCTAAACACACCTTACTCTATCTATCATGATCCTATATATGTAGCTATTCAAGACCTAATTCTAATTTGAAGAGGTGTTTCCCGCATTTTGGAGGGAAAAAAAGGGCTAAAGAGGCTAATGGAGGGATTAACACATGAAACGAGGCTTAGAAATGGAAAGACGGGGTTTAAACCTTTATAAAACTTCATTATAGCGCAAAAAGGATTTGGAGCGGAATGTTTTGAAAATTGCGATGGTGGAGAAGTGGGAGTACAGATGAGGAGCGGGATCGAAGTGCAATTTGCGAAAAGGTAAAACCTGTGAAGTGAGAAGTACGATGGGGTAAACATTGCGATTTGCGATGTGGTAAAAATTGTGATTTTCGATGTGGTAAATGTTGTGAAGTGCGATATTCAATATTTCAATATCACAATCGGTTGTTGGAAGCAATAAGTGTTAAAAAAAACTAATTAAATGGTTTGAAGCACGAAATGCGACGGGCGACGTGGCGGTGGGATCGGCGGCAGAGCGCGATCGCAATATCCCAATCGGCGGATCGAAGCGGTAAGTCTTAAAAGAAGAAAAAGGAAAACACTGCGAAGTGCGATTTCGATGTATAGTAGCAGGAGAACCAAGAAGAAAAGGGTAGAGGTCAAACTTTAAATATTTTCAAGAGTTTTGCGTTAAAAAGGTAAAGGTGAGGTGAAAAGGGAAAATCACTGAGATGTTGAAGAAAGGCAAAGGAAAGGGAAGGGGTTCTGCAATGGGTGAGATGTGATAATTGGGAAAGTCCAAGGTAAAGATCACAGGAAAAAAATTAATGGATTCTATGAATAAAAAGGGTGCAGCAGCTGATAGGAAGAGAAAAGAAGGAGGGAAATGGAGCGTAACAAAGGTGTTTGGAAGCGTAACACAGAGATGGAAAATGAAGTGGGAAGGCAAGGGTGAAATTCTCTGTAACTTTAATACTACTTCCTGCAAACAAACCTGCAGATTCATGCATGGGAAAACAAAAAATAATGCGTGATAAAAACAGTGAACATAAATCAATTTTTTGGCCTGTGGCAAAGCCTACCCCCCAAGATCTCTATTGATAGAGATGAGAAGGGAAGACTAGATCCACAACTTTTAGAGTTTTATCCTTCATTCTATTAAGAAAATGAAAACCTACAGCTGCAATTCAAAACAACAACTTGAAACTATCAGAAGCAAGATTAACTAAATGAGAGAAACAAAAAATAACTAATGGACAGGAAAAAAAAAAAAAAACTAGCTAAATGACAGAAAGGAAAGAATGGTAACAGGAAGGGAAGCTGAGGCACATGGATTAGGCCCTAACCCATGAGCCTCGCTCCCTGAAAATATATCAGTAAGACAACATATGAATACTCATTGCATTACAAAAAAAATACAGTCTTATTACATCCTGAAGGTCTTAAACAACAAAAGCCTAATAGAATGGAAAATGAATGGCATGGGATGGAATGGAATGAAAATGGAATGGAATGGAAAACATCGAATGGCTGGACCGGAATGGATCGAAATGGAATGGAAGTCAACCAAGCATCCTTCCTAGCTCTAGCTCTGCTCTATTTATTCTACAAGGAAGCTACCAACAACTCCCTTGAAAATAGTGATTGAGTCCACTTGACTCCAAGTAAACATAGATTGAGTGCACTTCATCTTCAGTTTTCTTGGCTACCTTCCCCCTTGAATATCTCCAATATTTCTCCCTAATTTCCTAATATTCTTCTCATTTATTCTCCAATCTTGATCTTCCAGTGGTAGGGAGCAAGTCCCTAAATCATCGCCTTCTCCAAATCTGTGTAATTTGTCAAATATTCTCACATTATTCTACAAAAATAACCAACATTAGGCACAAATATGCAATTACCTTTAAACATTCCTAAGAAAATATTGAAGCATAAGAAAACATTATTAAGTGCAGAAGGAGAGATTTAATATATATATATATATTCATGTGCATAAGGAAGGTAGATGGGCTTAAGAAAGGTTATATGGACCTTATTTTATGTCTAATTTAGAGGCTTATCATCACCCCCCTACTGAAATTGTTTCTCATCCTCTGAGCATCCTATTCATCCTCCCTTCCTTATGGTTTTTCTTGCATGTTGGCTTATTTCATTTTCTATTTATTGGCCCATGCGCTGCTCCTCCTGATAATCTTCTTGTTATTCTTCTTGTAGGTGCTTCATGGAGGTCCTTGGATGCCTTAAGAAAATCTATTTTGGATGCCAAGAGGTGGTGGATCCACCTTTTATTTGTTTTTTTATTTTTTTTTCTCTCTTTTTTATTTTATTTTTATTTATTTATTTATTTGCATGCAAAGTAAACTCACAGTTATATTTTCTATGAACAAAGCTCACCCTTGGTTATCCCTTGGCATTCCTTTTCTTCTATTACAATGAATAGCTTACTACCCACTTTCTCAAGTCCCTTTTACTTTTGCCTTGTTCCTTTTCATGGTGGAAAAAGTGAGGCTAGTTGCTAGTTAAGGCTGAGGTTGATCTGCTACTGATTTTGGCTATATAAAAAGCTTTCCTTCTCACACTTTTTAATGTTTTATTAAGCTAAAATAGATTAGAATAAAGTGTTAGATGATTACATACCTAAGCCTTACCATTTATTTATTTTTGCAGGTGGTATTGAAGCTGCTGATATGGCTGTTGAAGTTGTCTTCGGTGGTTCTGAAGCTGCATGTGATAATCTACTTGAGGTCCTTTTGGAGCTTCTGAGCATAGGAGGAGTAAGTCTAATTTTGACTACCTTTAACCAAGGTGTTGACCAAATTTTATTTTTGTGCCAAATTTTTTTTTTTCTGCTTACAAAGGTTGGAGAGCACCTATATTCATATGAGGTTTTCAACTAGAAGGTCTGCCTAGGCGCCTCAAAGGAGGTTTTCACCTAGGATCATTTATTTTTCTCTTCTTTTTTTTCAACCCATTGACCGCCTCATGGAGGTTTTCAATCAGTGGGCCAATCTCAGATGCCTCAAAAGAGGTTTTCACTTGAGATTTTATTCTTTCCCTTTTTTTCTTTTTTTTTCTTTTTCACTTTCCTACTCTACTTGAAAAAAAAAAAAAAAAAACCTTTTTCAAGTATAGGAATAATTCCAATGGAGCCATGTACACATCAAGATGACAAATAAAATCATGTGCACACTTGGAATACATGCTTTGATATGTACATGAATATGAGAGATGAATTTATTTTACTATGATTGTATCAAGTACTGTTGGAGAAGAGTGTGTTGCTACAACTTAATGAATGTTTGGAACCATATCTCAATATAGTTGTGATGCCTCTAGTTCACTTGCTGAGTTGGATCACCTTGGATGTCCTCTTCTATTATGGTAGTCAAATCTTCCTCTTTTTGTTGATTTTTCTCTTGAACACATGGAGGAAATGTTGGTAAACATGAGGGAAATTTCTCAACATCTGATTCTGATTCCTGCTCTTCATCAAGTGCAGCCCTCGATCTTTTGATCTCCTCATTTGGATCTTCTTCTTCTTGATGTTTTACTTCAATGACATTAATAAAATCTCTTCTTTGCAATACCTTTTTCTTGAACTAAGATGCAGACCATTTAGATCAAGAGGGTATGTTTGGTAGTGTTGTACCTCAGCATTGTAAGTGAGCTTAGATACTTCATTATATGGGTTTGGAAATGGTGGTACAAGTAGTTGAGTGGGGGTGGATATATGAGATGGATGTGGTTGAGGTTGTGGTTGTGGTGGAGGTGGGTGGTAGGGATAGAATGGAGTCGGGTATGGAGGATATTGAGGGAAATATTGAGGATGTTGATGATTTTCTCATTAAGGACCTTGCCAACCATGTTGCCAAGATTGGTTTTGGGGTTGAGATGGCCAAGGTTTCCAAGGAGGGAGTGTGTCCCAATTAGTTTGATATGGATTTGAATAAGCTTGAAATTGTGAAGTGGGTCCTTGCATCATATCAAGTTGACTAGGTTACTAAGGTCTCCTTGGAGCTACATAACATAGCTTCTTTGGTGATTGCCTCACTCCATTGTCTTCCTGGTAAACTTCTTTAAACCTGGGGAATGATTAACAACATTTAGTAGCATATAATTTTGCAAGGATAACAAAAATATTAGCATATTCTTTTTGCTCATTTTTCATTCTTAACATTTCTACTTGTTCACCTAGATTGCTAGGAATTTCTGTTTTAAAGTTGTCAAGAAAATTTCCAAGTTCTTCTTGCCTTACCAATGTTGATGTTGACTTACTTACTCTTTCCCTTCCTCTTGATATAGACTTGCATGTTTCACAAATTTCTTCAAATGACAATTGATATACATCTCCTTTACTCATGAGATTAAGGAGATCAATCCACTCATCCCTAATTGTTCTAAGTAAGAGGGTTTTTAGTATGTCAAATCCTAAATGATGCAATTTTTCCCGCTTAATAGTATACATGAACCTCTCTATTAGATCCTCAAGGCTCTCATCTTCTTCTTGGATCATTCTAAAAATTTCTTTTCTAAGATCACGATATTTTTATTTTTCTAGAAACATCTTTTGCATATCATTCCATGATCTTATTGAATTAGTACCTAGAATCATGAACCATTTAAGAACTTTATCCTTCAATGTTGCGGGAAACAATCTCAGTTTTTGAGTGTGTGATAAGTAGCCATAAGACCTACAAAGTATCTCAAATTCAAAGAGAAATGTTTTTGGATCCTCTGTCCTCATACCATGGAAGTTGGGAAGGAAAGATGGAGGGATGTTCTTCATATGTACACTGATGTCCATATCTTGAATGGGAAACCCAATAAGATCTTCTTCATTGTCATCATATCCATCCATCTCTTATACCTTCAAAAGTGTATGGTGATGTGGTTCTTACTGCACCACGTGGTCAAGTGGGGGGGTTGGTATTAGAGAAGTATATTTATTTTTTTATTTATGAGTATCCCTACTCCTATGAGGCATGAAAATCGAATATTTTTGTATTTTTTTTAATATTTCTGAAATAGCATGAAAAGAAAGGAAAGCAGAAAAGAATTCTAAAAATAAAATCAAAGCATCTACTAGACACCTCCCCGGCAACGGCGCCAAAAATTGTTGAGCCCCGGTATTGCACCAAGAGTACTGCAACTCCCAGGGGTTGCCCTACTTTAATTTATCAACTCGGGGTTCGTACAAACTTGAAGGTGACACTACTATATACACATCAGATGCATTATGTTCATCTCATGATCTTATGCTTCAGGAAAGGGTGTTATTTCTAAGGTTTCTCAGTGAATTATGTCACACTTCAATGAAAATAAACTAAGTTGCAGAAAGGAAATGATAGAAAGGAAACTAAATTAAATTGCTGAAAGAAATGGCAGGAAGGAAACTAATCTAAATTGCTAAAAAGAAATGGCAGAACCGAAACAAAAATAAATTGCGGAAAGGAAACTAACTTAAACCGCACTTAACTTGGCCAATCGGCTAAACACACCCTACTCTATCTATCATGCTCATATCTATGCAACTATTCAAGACCTAATTCTAATTTGAAGAGGTGTTGCCCGCAGTTTGGAGGAAAAAAAAGGGCTAAAGAGGCTAATGGAGGGCTTAACACATGAAACGAGACTTAGAAGTGGAAAAAGGGGGTTTAAACCTTATTAAAAATTAATTATAGTGCAAAAAGACTTTGGAGCAAAATTTTTTGAAAAGTGTGATGGCAGAGAAGCAGGAGTACAATTCGGGAGCGGGAGAAAAGTGCGATTTGCGAAAAGGTAAAATCTACAAAGTGCGAAGTGCGACAAGGAAAACATTGCGATTTGCAATGTGGTAAGTGTTGCAAAGTGCGATATGTGATATCGCAATATTACAATCAACTGTTGTAAGCGGTAAGTGTTAACGAAAACTAATTAAATGATGCGAAGTGCGAAATGCGACAGGTGACATGGCGGTGGGATCAGCGGCAAAGCACAATTGCAATATCACAATCGACAGATCGGAGCGCTAAGTCTTAAAAGAAGAAAAAGGAAAACACTACAAAGTGCGATTGGGATGTATAGTAGTGGGAGAACCGATAAGAAAAGGGAAAAGGTCAAACTTTAAATATTTTCAAGCATTTTGCATTAAAAAGGTAAAGGTGAGGTGAAAAGGGAAAATCACTTAGATGTTGAAGAAAGGCATAGGACCGGTCAAACTGGAAATAGTTGGTGTTCTGGAGGGAATATGGGTTGACGCCATCCATGGCTATGTTGAGTCGTAGACTTCGTACTTCATCCTTGAATATTTCAAGCCATTTATCCTCTATATGCTTCATGGCTATTGAATCAGTTGGGATTCGTATAACTCCCAACTCACTTTTGTGCGAGGCATGCCATCCCTACAACATAGCTAATTCTTTGCAACGAAAGAGGCTTTGAATCCTTGGTATTATATGCATGTGCCTCAATATCTTAAAAGGAGGACCACGTGATTTATCCTTATTTTTTTATTTATCATACCTATCGTGCCTACATTTCGTACATATCCCTTTGTCTTCATTTTCTCCTCTATATAGAATACAATCATTTGGACATGCATGATATGGTATGTACTCAACACCCAACATTTTCAAAAATTTCTTTGCCTCTTTGCAATTACTGGGCAAGACATTATCACTAGGAAGAACCTTATCTTTGAATAACCTGTAGTTGGTGATCATGGAAAAATATTAAAAGTACATTAATGCTGATATAATTATTAACGTTCATAAAATTGACCATTTGTAATGTTCATTGTGTGATTATATTTCTCAAAATTATATAAGGGAGGACTCTATGGTAATTTACGTCAAAATTTCTGAGAAACATGCATTCGACAAGCCAAAATTTTCTTTCAAGTTGTACAGTAACATCGTTTTCCCCAATTGGGTAGACTTTGACTGACTGCCAGGTCCAAAGAGAGGGGTGGTGGAAGAAAATTTAAGGCTTTCGAAAAAGGTGTGAGTGATATGAGCATCATCCCCTAGTTGATCATGGTTTTGGAATGCATCTAACAACATTGTCTCCATGGCAGTCATATCCCTTAAGTAATCATCCATACCAACCTCTATTTGATTGCCTCCATTGCGAGCTTGTGAAGAACTACTATTGTTGTAGTCATTCCTAATTGGTGAATCTAGACGTAGTGGGAATTGAATTGGTGGTTGATTCAACCATTTTTGGTATCGTTCCTCTCCGATTTTTCTCTTAATTCAGCCTTCTCTCGATTTGACATTGTCGTGGGGTGCAACGGAATATGGTAGGTAGGTCGCTCATCATCACTAGAATCTTAATAATTTCAAAACAATATATTTGAACATTATTAGTACAAAATCTATGATATCAATTATTAAGAAAATTGACAATGCATGATTAATTCGTTTGAATTTGAAATAATTACATTAATATACCAAAAAAATATTATTACCATCATTGTCCCGAGATTGTGGCTAGAAGATGCAATATTGTTACAATTGGCAGGGTGAAGCAGTTGTCCATTTTCATCTACCAAATGCACCATGCGGTATGCTGCTCCTCATAAGAGATTCCGACGTTTTGGATTTGTTTAAATATTTTGTGCATCTGAACTCGATTTTGAATCTGCATGAACCTAAAAATTTGTATAAATTATAAATTTTATTAAGTTGACTGACATGGATAAAAAACATAAATTCAATTAGATAATGAAAATATAAATAAAATATGAAGTAAATATTACGTCTCAAGATGGATAGGGAAAAAATCGCAATGGAATTTGAGAAATGTTGTTGAACGAGATGGACTTTGAAGAATTTTCCATTTGTTATAATTATGATATTTTTTCCTTGCATTTGAGAAAAACCAACAATAAATTTTGGTGTACACACCTAAAAGTAATTCTGGTGCCTTAAAAATGGACTTATTGTTATCGGTGTTAATGTACAGTTCACCGCACCGATGTGTTTTAGTTATTACGCATCGATGTTGTGTTATTAATTGATGCACAAGTGTAGTGTTATTAATTGACACACCAGTGACAAAAATCTGCAAATAAAAAAAAAATGCAACTTTATTTTTTTAAAGTGAAAAAAAAAAGGTAAATTGAAAAATGGGCGGAAAAATATTTTTGAAAATATAATTTCATAAAAAAATTCTTTAAATACTAACCTCCTTTCATTATTTCACTATTTTCGCAAAAAAATTCAGCTGGAGATTTGCACGAGACATTACTGGAGCAAGAGAGCACGAGAGCACTGTGGACCAATGAAATACTTTCAAACAGAACTATTCAGACAATCAGAATTCCAAACCTCTAGTAATTCAAACCCTGTAGCATAGAATTTCAAACAATCTCGTGATTAAATTTTATTGTTTATTTTTACATTTTCTGTAGTATTTTCTACGCAGTAAGTAAAAAAATTAAATTTACTATTCATTTTCAAAAGAAAAAAAACATAACAAAACAAAAAAACAAAAAAAAAATCCATTTTACACTAAATCCTTCATTCTTTTTGTTTCTACCCTTGCTTCTTCCTATTTCTGTGATTTCAGAATTAGGGTTTTTCATTTTAGATTTATAGGGTTTTTAGTGCTATATATATAGGCCTATGACATCTAACCCACGACACGAGTTGCATAGTCAGATCCCAATCCATGTCGGCCCTTGCATGAATTTTAAAAAAATTGACTTTTTTAATTGGTGTGCCCTGCGTAACCTAGCGCACCGGTGCGATGTCTTATCACAGTGCACCGTGCATGTAGTGTTTGATAATAAAAAAATTAAAAGCAACTTTTTTTTAATCCGTGCACCATATGTAAAATAGGGAACTAGTGCGCTATTTAATTATAGCACATCGCGCACATAGTGTTTGGAAAAAACAATTTTTTTATTTTATGTGTTAATCGGTGCACCATTTAACGTATAACACACTAGGTCTCCTTGTTGACAGAGAGCATCGTACGGTGGTCCCATGTTTGCGCAGGGCATTTATATGAATAGGTCACATGGCTCCCTCCATGAAACCATATGCTACAAAAACTAACAGTAGAGTATTTTTATTAATTTGTTTGTTTTAATAGTTGCGTTGGTGAACATATAATGCATCAGTGCTCCTTGTTGACATAGAGCACCGTACGGTGTTTTATACTGTTTTGGTGGTGCATTTATAAGAACGCGACGCACCAACATCAGTGCGTACGTAATTAAAGGCACACCGGTTTCTTGATATTTTTTTTTACCTGAAAAGTTGATGATTTATTTATAAAATATATTAATGAATGATATGGTACAAGTTTCATATTGATAAATAAATGGATGACAAGATATCAAGTAACAAAAATTCTGATAGCACATCAATAAAAGCAAAAAATGAAAGTTCTTTGTAAATTATTTACATAAAATATTATTTTTGAACTATGTGTAAGTTTAACTAATATGTATGGTTTACGGTGTATCACGCAGAGCCACAAAATGACAAAGCTCGATAAAATTATTTTTGATCTAGAACGAGAAGAGCGTAAAATCTTGATGGAAAAATTGCAAAAGGATGAATCAAGTGAATGAAAAAATACTATCGATCCAATATGAGTTTATTTTTTTAATTTTCATTAATAATATACTTAAAATTATTAGATAATATGTTTCAAATAATCTATTAATTCAAATATGTTTAATGTTCTACAGGGACCAACAACTCAAAAAAGGAATGTTGTTCTAAGAAAGAAAAAAAATGAACATGAAAATGAAAATGAATTTCTCCTTAGCTCATCTGGAGTGGTGCTAGAGGTTAACGAAAGGGGGGGAATTTTTACAAAAGTATGAGGGATCTAGTGAAACTAATGTATAAACGTTCATTCCACTTACAATAAAAAAATCAATCCAATGGTTCAAAGAACCAAATTTTATCTAAACTATAGGAAGAGTTTCCAGAGAATTGGTCAATAAGACATGGTCAATAAGACATGTCAAACTTTTAATAGCAAAAACGTACCAAAAAAAAAAAAAAGTAATGAAAAAGTAATATTCCTTTAAATGTTTTTGTAGAATTATTGATAAATATCATTTATAAATATCACTTTTGTTATATTTACTTTTCATATATAAATATAAAAATTAAATACTTTATTTTCATGTTACATTTTTAAGAAGATTATGAAAATCTCAAAATATGAACGAGCTGATATCATAAATATGCCAGTAGGAATGTCCAAAAAGGTGTACAAGGAGAAGGTCAAAGAAATGGACAAAATTGCATCGCGGGAGGAGCCATCTCAACAACAACGTGCTTCAAATGTAATGTGTAATTATTGAATTTTTCGATTAGGTACAATAAATAAACACTTTAGCATTAAATATTAATTTTCAAGTATTTTCTTATAGAAAAGAAAATAAAATGGAACCCATTCAGCACATAAAACAGGACGACAAGGAAGAAAAGGGTTGATATCTAAGTTTGTGAGTAATTGTTACTTCCTTATAACAACTTAACTAGATTTAATTTTTGTATTTTTTAAGTTGTTTTACAAAAATCATCATTGAATGTCTTCAAACAGGTGCTAACATACAAAGAAGAACCATCAGACGAATTGATTGAAATTGGGTTAAATATGGGTTGTGAGTATATGTTGGCATATCAGAAATTAATTGTGGAATTTGTAAGCATCTATTGATCTTGTTTTACTTAGCTCCATCTATAATTAATAGAACAAAAAAATATTTTATATTAAATATATGATTTGTTATGGGGTATAAAACTTACAAGAAACAAAGTATGGAACTGCGCCAACAAATGAAATCTTGAAATATGGCATGAAATCTGGTTTTGAAAGAATGTGTATAGTTCATGAGTCAATTTTTTCTATAGTGCGTCATTTCTTTTCGATTTACATTGATGTATATTATTTAATATTGCAATTTTCATTATTCTCACCAATGTATATACACTCATTAAAATTTATTTTTGTGTTTGTAGATGGAAGGTGAAGAAGAAGAAAACAATCAACACCCTAAACAAAACATTCCTCAAAACAACCAGGTTCATGGAAGTGGCTCAAGCTCTAACAACAGTTCAAGCAAAGAATGATCACCATTATGTTTGGATATCAAAGCAAGGTGTTGTATTTTTTGAAATATTTTTTCTGTGAAATCAGACATTTTGTTTAATGTAATGGACATAGTGTCCCAATTGAAAGGCAATGGGATACCAATAACTATCCCATTTTGTATGAAAAAGACCTTCTTATATATATATATATATATATATATATATATATATATATATATATATATATATATATATATAATAAAAAATGTTTTAATTTATTCTATTGTGTTCTCCATTGTCACTGTGAAATGTAACACCTCTGATTAAATTTATGGATGATTAAATATTATAATGAAGAGATGTGAAATCTGATGATATGATATAAAAAATTAATCCAAACATCACATTCAAATGCACTAATAAAAAATTAATTTATGAATATTGTTATAAGATATGTGTCGTCTTTTGATGAATAATGAAATTTTAAAAATTCACAATAATTATGATATGATATAAAAAATTAATCCAAACATCACATTCAAATGCACTAATAAAAATTTAATTGATATGAATATTGTTATAAGATGTGTCGACTTTTCATGAATAATGAATTTTAAAAAATCACAATAATTGCACTGTCATAGGTCGATGTTTCTAAAAAATATAAAATGAACACCGGTGCATGTCAGTTACTGTACACCGGTGCGTTTGTATGATAAAGTGCACCGATGCGTTTCTACGACCAATGGGCACCGCACAAATACCAATACCAATTATAACTCTCAGTGTGTTTGTGTTGTTAGCCCCCATGAATTTTTTGACAAGCAAAAAGGGGGCTAAATTTTTTTTGAGCCTTCAAGGAATGCATTTCTCCTGAAAACACATCATCCTTGAAGCCTCCTTGTGCCTTTTTCCATTTGAAAAAACCCCTCTGCTGATACCCATTATTAAGCCTCTCTGATTACAAAAAATTATGCTCCAAAAGGCTTTAATTTTCCCCTGGTACCCTAGCAGAATTGTCCATTTCATCCCTTTTTCCCTTTTTCAAAGTTCCCCTTCTACCCCCAATTCCCTCCCCTAGTCCTTCTAAACCTTCCCAAAATCCCCTCTAAACCATACATAATACCCTTGGTTTTCTTTATTTCCCCCTCTTTCCCCTACCGTTACCATTCCCTAGCCTTAAAATGCACTTAAAATGGACCATAAACCATATTTTCCATGTGTATGGGTTTAGCACCTTTTGGCCAGCCCCTGAACCATATTTCCCCCCCACACGACCGCGGCGCTAGAACCAGGTGCCAAGGTGAAAGGCGCTTATCGTATTTGAATATCGGGAGCGTTTTGAGCCGTCGATCTATACAGATCAAACGGTCGTCGCATCCCCACAACTTCCACCGTTCAACCTATTCACCACCCGTTCATCGCATCTCCACCGTTCATTTACCCGCCAGATCAACGGTCCATATTTTACCCGCCCGGTGGTCCCCGTGCACTGTTCAAAAACTGGTGGTATCTATCGCACCGCCTTTGAGGGATGGGCAACATTTTTCATTTGGCCAACAATTCCACTAATCACATGACACATGGCACCGGCACTGTTTCAAAACCGCCCCCCCATCGCGCGTTACCGTTCGGCAGAAATCCCAGCGCGATATGAATGTGCACCGTCTGATCTGTGATCGTCCATCCAACGGTCATTGCACCCCGAAGATGCGCAAAAGATAACCCAAGGTATCCGTACCCCTGGCCCGCCATCCGTCGCCCTCCGATGCATTTTCAGCCGTCGATCTCCTCCCGAGATCAGACGGTCTAGATTCAATCGCCCTCTGCCGTTTTCCACCGTCGATCTCCTCCCGAGATCGGATGGTCTAGATCTGATTGCATGTCTCGCCGTTGACCGCTCCTGCCACGTCACCCATTCCACGTGTTTTTATCACGTTGTCCTCCACCCTCTTTATATTCCATTCATATTTCATTCAAAAATCATTTTTCAAAGGTTTGCATTTAAATTTTTCGTCGCAGTTCGTCACCTTCACCATGGTCATTCTTCCACTGTTACACTGCATTTTCCACCATGAATCTACATTTTTCGACCATCTCACCAGTCTGCGGAGCCATTCTCGCCGCCCCCGTTGCATCCACCACCTCCATGCATGGTTTTTCTTAACAGGTTTTCATGTTTTGCAGGGTTATCAGATGGTGAAAGCTGCCATGATTACACAGTTTTTATTACAGTGGAAAAAACGCAGAAAGGACCATTTTTCAGAAGACGAGATCATGAAGAAAGCCTGGGAAGGAGACATGAAAGGACTTGCATTAAAAAACAGGGTTTGGACTCTGGAAAATCTTCCCCAAAGCCATTGAAGCATCGATTTCACCGACAGAGACAGTAAAGGAGCAGCAGAGAGTTCAAGGCAATGTAATAGAAGATTTTGAGCCTTAATGCAGTGTTTAAAGGGCAAAGGTACCAGTTTGAAGACCCGTGGATCATTCATAAGGTCCAAAGCACAGAAAATCATAATAAAGGGTTTTCACATCAGCAGAAAATTCTTTCCATAAAGGACGATGCGCCCATACAGTTCTTATTCTATGTCGTGTTCCTGAGAAGATTTTCCGGCCCTGACAACAGTCCCGTGCTACCAGAGCATTTGATTCACAGTATGGCAGACCCTAGCATCACTTATTTAATTTTTGTTTATTCACAAGAAGTACTACATAGTGCTGCAACAAAGTACACCAGAGACATGCCCAGAGTAAATGGAAGCCTGGAGAAGACCACTCTTTCACCCAAAGAGTGTCATGGATAAATGCGCAGAATTTAAATAGAATGGGCCTCGACCCTCTTCCTTTCCTGAGTTTTAATGCGGCATTTAGTTTTCACCTACTTTCTCTGCTCCACTTGAGCTATAAATTCATGAAGAAACTCATTGTAAAGGTTGTTGATCAGTTATCAGAGAATTGCAAGCTGTTTCTTTTGAGACATAGTCTCTGTGTAAAGTTGTAAGATAGGATGAAGAAAATGTTTTCAGACTGAGTATCCAGCTATTGGCAATGTTGTACTTGACTGGTGTTGCTGTTTAATATGACAAGCACATTTCTTTGGATCCTGATCTAAAGTAGAGGTGATGTTTTTCTATCTTTGTATTTGTGTTTAACTTGCATTCTGTTTCATTTCATTTCTACTGGCTTGCATCAGAAATCTAGCATAGGATTTACCCTGGTTAGGTACCCTATGTTTCTGCTCTCCTTGCCTTTGATGTTGTATACTAAATGTGTTATCTAAGAATTGATTTCAGTTGATTTAACCAGTGTAGTGGATGTATTTTCCTGCTAGCTGATGTATGAATTAAATGAATCTGTTCTTAGATGTTCTTGTTAGGATTTAGCTGGAAGATTTGGGAACACTGGGGATTAGAGTTAGCCCTATCCACTAGGATCCTTGTTCAACTAGCTGGCCTTTCTAAGATCCCTCAAGTTGGAGGTCGAAGCATTGAGAGTTCAAAGTCTCTCTCTGATCTCAGGTCTTTAACTTGGTGTTTTGAATCTTTATTGTTTCCTCCTCCCTTACCATTCCATACCACACAATTATCTTTAAGATCCAATGTTTTAGATGACTAGCCCAACTGAAAGCCTGCATATTGAATAACAAGTAAACCCTTTCTTGACTCCATTTCCCAATGGTCTTGAATGCTCCCTGGAATACTTCACCTCTGCCTAAATCCTCTTTGCTCATCCTTGTCTTATATTGAACCCTTCTTACCTGATGACCAGCAACCAAACAAACAATCAAACAAAAAAATCTTGTGCCTATAACTAGCCTAATATCTTAAACCTTTTACCTTCAAAGACATTACCTTTAGCAATCATAGAGAGATCCCTCTCTGGACCCAGGAGGGCTAGATCCTGAGGTCTGAAAGTGGTTTGATGTTGTCTCATCTTTTGGTCTTGCCAATCTGGCCAAAACATGGGAACCCCAACATGTGTGATATTTTGCACTGGTGCATTTATGTGAGACTGCTTGTCAGTGCACTTGTACAACCTATGGGCACCGCACAAATACCAATATGAATTAGAAAAATCGGTGTGTTTGTGTGATACTACGCATCGGTGTGTTTCTATAATACTACGAACTGGTGCGTTGATACAACCTACGGGCACCGCATAAATCCCAATACCAATTAGAACACCCCGGTGCGTTGTATCACCTATAGTGTGCCTGGTGCAGTCTTAGACCTTTACGGCCCGGGGCATGCACCTTCGACTGCACGAACTGACCATCTAGATGATACCCACCGGGACATTCACTCTAAAATGCACTGGTGCGTTGACACCTGAATAGTGCATCAATGAGAAAAACATGCGTAATAACCTTTGGCCACATATTTTTTTTATTTGTGTTGAAATTCCTTTAGAAGCTCCGCCAAAACCTCCGTTACTAAAAACGAATGTTGTAGAAAATGTTTTTTTTGACAATTTTGGCCAATTTTATAAGACGAAAAACCTCCTTTATAACCTCCGCTAGAGGTTCTTTTCCTTGTAGTGTGAATTTCTTAACAGCTCCACTCACAACACAAGCGAGTGTCGGACCAAACAGTCATTGGTGGACGAACTGAAGGAATCCGAATCAGATGCGTGTTTGTAGGTTTTAACCCTGAACAGAAATTATCTACACATGAATCTTATAACAAAAAATAAACAGTAGCGAGAGGATAAAACATAAAACAGATAAACACAGAGATTTTCCCCTGGATCCCAAACCGGACAACCAGCTTGATTTTTCATTATATTCCTTTTAGTGTTACAATACATATATATACATGCCGAAGCATACATAAACCCCAATCCATTAACCTTGGATTAGAACATAACCCTAGTTCCCTTGATCGGATCTACAAAAAATACCAGGGGCCGAAAACCATCATACCCCCAAACCATGTGCAAAACCATGCACAAAACCATGGGCGCGAACTACCCACCAGAAATTAAGGACCGGGGGAAGAATGGCGTCGCCCGATCACACAGGGGGCTATCGCCCCGCCCCCCACGTGTGCTTATTCATGGAAAGAATATAACACATACCCAACATTCTCCCACTTGTTGTTTTCTTTTCACAGGGGGCCACAGGAGAGCTTAGTCATTGGGCCAATTCTTCAACACCCATTGTTTCTCTACACCAAGAGAACTTCTGAGTGCTCACAGACTTCGTCAATGCATCTGCAACATTCTTCAAAGTGTCCACCTTTACCAGTAACACCCCTTTAGCCTCAACCATATCTCTAACAAAGTGATATTGAACATCAATGTGCTTTGTCTTTGAATGATAAGCAGGGTTCTTAGCCAAGAAAATTGCACTTTGGCTATCACAGTCTATCCTTATAGCTTGTTGTATTGAACCCCATACTTGAACACAATCTCTGCAACCAAATTGCTTCCTTGCTTGCATGAGTGGCTGCTATGTATTCTTCCTCTGTAGTTGAAGGAGCCACTACAGACTGTATTTTACTCATCCAACTGATTGTGCCTCCAAATAGGCTAAACACATACCCACTTGTAGATCTTCTTTGGTCCAGATCTCCAGCCCATTCTGCATCAAAAAAACCACGAATGTCCAACATTCTTTCCAATCCTGGTCTTCCTTGATAGCACAAGCCATAATCACTAGTGCCACGTAAATATCTGAAAACCCGCTTGACTGTTGTCCAATGCTCCTTTCCTAGGTTTGACATAAACCTGCTCAATACTCCCACTGAATGTGCAATGTCTGGTTTAGTACAGACCATTGTGTACATTAGGCTACCCACTGCACTTGCATATGGAACACGGGACATATACTCCTCTTCTTCTTGTGTCTTGGGACACTGTTCAGCAGACAGCTTTACACCTACAGGAATAGGAACATTCACTGGTTTACTATCCTGCATATTTAACCTCTGCAATATAGTTTTGACATACTTCCTTTGGTTTAACCAGAGCGTCCTCTTTTCCCAATCTCTCTTAATTTCCATGCCCAAAATATAGTTTGCAGCACTAAGATCCTTCATGTCGAATTTGGAGAACAGTTGGGTCTTCAAATCTTGCATAATTTCTTTGTCATTTCCAATCAACAACATATCATCCACATACAAGACCAAATAAATAGCACGGTCACCAATTAATTTAAAATAAACACAGTGATCCTCCTTGCTTCTTGTGAAGCCAAGTCCCCGTATACAGGTATCAAATTTCTGATACCACATCCTTGGTGACTGTTTTAACCCATACATAGACTTCTTCAACCTGCATACCAGTTCTTTCTTACCCTTCACCATAAAGCCTTTAGGTTACTTCATGTAGATATCCTCTTCTAGATCCCCGTGAATAAATTTTGTCTTCACATCCATCTGTTCTATCTAAAAATCAAATGCAGCAGCAACAAATAAAAGTAATCTAATAGAAGTAACCTTGGCAACACGAGAAAAAATATCACCAAAATCAATTCCCGGCACCTGGGAATAACCTTTTTCTACCAACCGAGCTTTGTATTTCTCCACCTTGCCTTCTACATTCATCTTCTTCTTAAACACCCATTTGCTCCCAATGGACTTCCTTCCAGCCGGAAACTCCACCAGATCCCATGCCTCATTTTTGTGCAAGGATGCAATTTCATCAACCATGGCCTCCTTCCATAGTTTTCCATCCTATGAATCTACTGCCTTCCTGATAGTTCTGGGATCATCATCAGTTATAGTTAAGGCAAAACCTGAATAGAAAGCAGATGGACTATACCTTTCTGGTTGCCTTCTTTCTCGAACTGATCTTCTCAAAGCTGGAATTTGTGGCTCTTCCTCTTCTAAATCTTCTTTTGTTGTAGAGTCTAATTCATACTCCTTTAGCTCAAACTCTATCTTCTCAGGTTCCTTTGGTATGATTTCATGTTTAACAACATCTTTCACCTCTCTAAACACCACATCTCGACTATACACAACCTTCCTTGTTTCTGGGTTCCAAAGCTTGTAACCTTTTAAACCATCCTTATACCTAATAAAGATGCACCTTTCAGATTTATTATCCAACTTGGTCCTTTTCTCCTTTGGAACATGTACATATGCATCACATCCAAATACCCTTAGATGTGAAAGAGAGGGTTTCTTAGCAGTCCATACCTCATGTGGAGTCTTATCCTCCAACACTAATGAAGGTGATCTATTAACCAAATAGCATGCAGTCTCCACTGCCTCTGCCCAGAATTCTTGTCCTAACCCGGTACCATTGAGCATGCTTCTTGCCTTTTCCATCAGTGTTCATTTCATTCTTTCTGCAACTCCATTTTGCTGAGGTGTGTATGGAGTAGTCTTCTGTCATGCTATACCACACTTCTTACAGAACTCTTCAAATTCATTCTTGCAGAACTCCACACCATTATCTTTCCTCGGCACCTTTATCTTCTTCTCTATCTGGTTTTCCACCAGAGCCTTAAATTCTTTAAATATGTCAAAAGCTTCAGATTTCTTCCTCAAGAAATATATCCATGTATTCCTTGAGAATTCATCTATGAAAGAAACATAGTACACAGACTTTCCCAGTGATGGAATTGACACAGGTCCAAACACATCACTGTGCACAAGTTCTAATATCTTGTTCACCCTCTTAGCACCAGAAGGAAAACTCACCCGATTCTGCTTCCCATATACACAATGTTCACAGAAATCAAAATCCAGACAGCAATTAGACATACCTTCTACCATACCATTTCTATGTAGTATCCAAAGGCCCTTCTCTCCAATATGTCCAAGCCTTTGATGCCATAGCATGGTCTTTTCTCCAGAGACAACTAGGCTTTCCGCTCCACTTTCAGGAACCATAGAACTGTTACACCCATCAATAACAGTGCTACCTTGTAGCTTGTACAGAGTTCCAGTCCGAACTCCCCGCATTAATACCAGTGCTCCCCGAACCATCTTCCAGGCATCTTTCTCGAACACTGTTTTTACACCTGCATCATCCATCTTGCTTACAGAAATCAGATTTCTGGCCAATGCAGGAATATGCAGAACACCAGGAAGTGTTCTAATCCTCCCACCTTGCAGCTTCAGCTTGAACTTTCCACGTCCGACGATTCTGGCCTTCCTATCATCCCCTAGGAAGACATCACCACCATCATATTTCTCATACTCGCAGAACCACTCCCTATGGGGAGTGAAGTGAAAGGATGCACTTGAGTCAATCAACCATGACTTATGATCTACATGTGTATTTGAAGAAGAAGCCAAATACACATCCCCACCTTCATCCAAGGTGGTTTTTGCCTCTGTAGAAGGAGCATCATCAGATCCCTTTCCTTTCTCAGGAGCTTTAGATCTGCAGTCCTTTTTGTAGTGCCCTTCCTTTCCACATTTCCAGCACACCTTTAAAAACTTTCCAGGAGCTTTAGATCTCCCTCTAGATTTAGATCTCCCACTCGAAACCTTATTCTTGTTTCTGTTCTGGGACCTTCCTCATATAGATAAGGAATCTCCATTCTGACCCTCCATATTTCTTTGTCTCATTTCCTCCGACAGCAAGCCTGAGAAAATGTCATCAAATTCAAGGTAGTTGTATTGCTACCTATTGCAATAGCCAGACTATCCCACGAATTTGGTAGAGAACACAACAAACTGATGCACTTATCTTCATCTGAGATTTTAATATCAACAGATGACAGCTGACTTACCACAGTATTGAAGGCGTTTAGATGCTCTATCACCGAGTCTCCATCCTTCATCCTCAGGTTATACAGCTTTTTCCACAGGAACAACTTATTCACCAGAGACTTAGATTGGTACAAAGTCCCAATTTTTCCCACAAATTCTTCGCCATATCTTCCCCAGATACATTCAACAATACTGAATCTGAGACACACAATCGTATTGTGCTCTTTGCCTTCCAATCCAGCTTCTTCCAGTCTTCATCTGACATTGTCGTTGGTTTAGTACCTAGATCTACCGCAATCCACTGATCTTTATCCACCAGCAGATCCTCCATCTTGAGCTTCCACAACTCAAAACTCTGACCATTAAATTTCTCGATCTCTATCTTTCCGTCGCTCGCCATCTTCTTTCACTGCAAGAATCGATCCTATAGATCTCCCACTGAACAAGGTCTACCTCGGGCCTGAGAAAAAAACCCTCAGCAGCAAAGGCGTCCCCTTGAAGCCGAAACAACTCTGATACCAAATGTAGGTTTTAACCTTGAACAAAAATTATCTACACACGAATCTTATAATAGAAAATAAACAATAGCGAGAGCATAAAACATAAAACAGATAAACACAGAGATTTTCCCCTAGATCCCAAACCGGACGACCAGCTTGATTTTTCATTATATTCCTTTTAGTGTTACAATACATATATATACATGCCAAAGCATACATAAACCCCAATCCATTAACCCTCGATTAGAACATAACCATAGTTCCCTTGACTGGATCTACAAAAAATACCAGGGGCTGAAAACCATTGTACCCCCAAACCATGTGTAAAACCATGCACAAAACCATGGGCACGGACTACCCACCGGAAATTAAGGACCAAAAAATTTTCGTCGAGGCGCTGCCTCAGATCCCCACAAGGGGGGCTACTGCCCCCCTTGTGATCCCCTCATTGCACCCAACGCAAAGGGGGGGTTATCGCCCCCCCTCTTACCCCTCCCGCGCGTGCTTAGTCGTGGAAAGAATATAACACATACCCAATAGTGTTATGATTCTAAGTCAGAACCAGACAAGGGGAATAACAAAGGGAAGCAGATCATTGATGTGGATCCCAATGCTATTGTTGCCACCACCAAGCTCCAGAGGGAGGACCCTGAGGATCCATAGGAGGGGGAACGCCTCTTCCATTCGCAGATGTGGGTGAAGGGTTCTCCACTACAATTCCTTGTCGATAGCGGAAGCCAAAAGAACCTCATTTCGACAGAGTTTGTGAAGTAACTCGGCCTACTGACCACAACCCACCCGCATTTGTATACCATCAGGTGGCTTCACCAAGGCAGATATCTCCATGTCAGCTAGAAGTGTCACCTTCTGTACAACATCAAGCCCTTCATGAATAAGGTATTGTGTGATGTTGCTCCTCTTGATGTGTTTGATGAATTATTGGGCCAGCCATACTTGTGGAAGCGACATGATGTGTGTGATTCTAGACCTCATTCTGTTATTATTACTTTGGGAAATAAGTTGTACATAATACCAGAGGTAGTACTACCTCCCACCATCTCTTTTATTTCTACAAAGAAACGTAGTAATATTATTTCCAAAAATAGGTAATTGTTTTCATTTCAATTCACCCATAGGGCAAGAAAAAGATTATGGTTACAACCTCCAAACAGGGCTCCCCGACACGACAACAACAAATGGACAAAGTTGTGGAGGAATGTAGGGACATTTACTCCTCATCCATAGAGGTTCCTCTACATTGTCAGGTCAAGCACTCCATTGATATGACCCCAGGCGCACTGCTGCCTGATGTTGCCATACCTCATGCGACCCCATAGACAGAATCCACATGTGTACTGTTTGATGTCTGCTAAAAGTTCCATAACATCTTCGAGAAATCCGATGCCAAGTACAAGCATCGCCATGGTCAACATCAAGTTCCACAAAAGTTCTAAATGGGGGGCACATTTTTCTTACATTTGCAGAAGGAGTGTCTCTATGGACCCCACCACAAGCTACGCCCAATTCAAAGCAGGCCAACTCCTTCACGAAAGAAAGTGGTTCACCAGGGACCAGGTTCAGCAAAAATTTCCCTACCTCATGGAGGCTCTTCACGCAATGGGGACCATTTCTTTCTAAGGGGGGAGGAATGATCCAGGTGGATATTGGTGGCCACCTACCTATTCCACCTAGTCAGTTTCATCAATTTTCTTATTTACTACTTTTAACATTTTTTCAGGTCCTGAACTTACAATTACGTTTTGAAGCCCTAAATGGCGTAGTCGTTAGATAGATATTTCCAACTAGGCATCATACACACCAAATGGAGATACTATGACCAAGATACGACCCCGAGAAGTTGGATGCCCAAATAACCCCAACAGGGCCCATAAACTCTTGGTGTTACATCTTGTTGGGTTAGGGTTTTAGTTGTTTAGGGTTTTAGCCTATTTTTCAATAATAAAAAGACCCATGAGCCTCATTTTAACACAGTTCAGAGGCATGTAGCCATCACATATGTTCTCATAGATAAGCTACCATCACCCTAGCTAGTTTATGTCCATTTTGTTTGTAATCATATTTCAGTCATTTTATATCAATGAAATGAAGTTTTATTTCTACTACATCTATGTGTTTATGTTTATTTCTATATTTTATTTTGTTCCTGCATAAATCCAGTTTGAGGTTACGGCTCCATGAGGGTTTGAAACATATTTCGGTTTCAATGTTTTACAGTAATCTTCAGTAAACTTCATAAAAGTGCCATGGTCTCCACAGATCATATTAGAGACTGCCAAATATCTCATTTGAAATTATTTTTTATTATATAAAATGGTTTTTTTACGGAATTTGATTTCATTTCCTGGTTTGAGAGATATGAGCAATTGAAGTTACACATGTCTAGAACACTGAGCCACTGCACGTCCTATGATTTTCTGGAATCATTTTCTCACCCCACGGGTCATCAAATTTCAAATGTCCTATATCAATGGAAAATTCTATTAAATACCTCAAATGAGTCTTTGACGGAATTTAATTTCATCACCTATAGCAGAAGTTATCAGCAAAGTTGCAGCAAGAGGTTCGTTTCAACCAAGATCCAGATCAACAAAAGCCCATAAGATAAAAGGAGGAAAAAATAAATTTTATCTACACAGTACAACAATAAAGAAACCAAAATAATAACATGTTCCTTTAGTGAGTGAATTGGATTTTATCGAGAACATTAGCTAAGACTCTGATTTTCGAAGCATAGAGAAGCCATAGAAGCCTGCAATGTTGTAAGGGAAAGCTTGTGAAACAATATTTTAACATGTTAATGTACATTTCATCCACAATCCATTACTTTTATTCTAGACCTAAAATTTGAACTACCACAAACTACAATGAAAAATGGTAAATTTCATTGGAAAGACGTATCATTGAAAAAAATAACCTTTTTGTAAAACCATGTGGAGAACCATGGCCGAAATACCATGTTAAGAACCACTAAAATGAAGAAGAGACATGGTTGTGGTGAATATAAATTTTAGCGGCTTCTTGATTCATAAAAAAATTACCATGCAACAAAGTATTCTACCTTCTTCACTCATGTTTTGAGATAAACATGAAATCAAAATTGAATCTTTTACATATATTTTTTTGTAACATTTTATTTCTCGATTCTATTTCTCTAATTTTTCCAATGGTCTGATTTTTTATTCCCTCTTCTAAACTCAATGTACCGATGAATTCATGTCAAGAAATTTGAAAGCTAGTCACTGGATATTGAGACCAGGAAAGGTCTCTCCCTGGGTAAATTTGTGCAATTTGGGGGAAGAGAGGATCAGAGCATTATTATTATTAGGCCCACTCAAGCTATATAATATTATCGCCCGTTACTACAACTTATCAAGAAGTGGATAAAGTTAGAGAAACAAGAAACGAAGGGAAAAAAGCATGGTTTTACAATGGTAAAGCGGTTATTGCAGTGTTTGGGCCTCATGGAAAAATAGGACAGCAAGCCGACAGTAAAGAAAAAATAGGAAATTCTATAATAAGGATGGAAACAACAAGATCATCATGTATTAGAAGGGGTTAAGACTCAAATTTGAGTCTTGTGTGCCAAACTGCGTAACAACCAAATTCTACCCAGGTCTACCTAAGTCTAGTTTGTTGGAACTGCAGAGGTTGACCTTGGAGGAGGGGACCTGGGATAGGGCCTATTGCAGAAGGTAGAGACATAATTTGTCTGACAGAAACTCATGAACATGATGGTTGCAAAACTCCTATGTTTGACGGTTATTTGAAGTTGACAGTTTGGAACGAGGCAACAAAAAATGGAAAAGGGTATGGAGGAATACTGGTTTTAGTGAAAGAAAAAAAAGGTCGGCGCATTCAATTAGTGAAAGAAGATACCAATAAGAAATATTTATGGTTCAAAATAACAGATAATGAGAATGACATAAGAATTGCAACATTTATTTTGAGCCTCAAGTATCAAAAACTTACAAAAATAAGGGATTGGACAACAAAGATCAGTATACAGCTTTAAATCAAGATATTTCCACATATTCTCAACAGGGAGAAGTTATTTTCATGGGATATTTCAATGCTAGAACAACAAATCAACAAGCTAGTATTATTTGTTACAAAGAGGATCATGATCCTATTTTGATCATTGAAGAGGACAATTCTCGATGGTTGAGATGTTCAAAAGATGACAAAGTTAGTAATAATTTTGAAGAGGAGTTGCTTGTGTTGTGTGGTGCTTTCAACTTAATTATCTACAATGGTCTAGATAGATGGAAAAATTTTGGGAACTTCACTTGTAACACATACAATGGGGCAAGTGTCGTTGACTATGTTATTGGTTCACAAAGCTTAATAGAAAGGGTAGATGAAGTTAATATTGGATATCATATTTGGGACTTAAAATCAAATCATAACCCAATTTATATAAACCTACCTTGGTTAGAAGAAATACATAATAGGAGGAAAACCCAATGTTCTCAACAATCATCATAAATGGGAAAATTTCTTCTAACAAAAGAAAATTGCACTATCTTCAAAACAATGTTAGAGAGATCAATTCAGAAGGATAAAATTGGTCCCCAAAACCTCAACATCCATGAGTTAACAAATATAATCCAGGGTTCACTTGAGAAGTGCAAAAGAGAAAAAAAATAGGAAATCATAATCAAATTTCTTTCCTGTGAATGTGTGGTTCAATGAGGAATGCAAAATGGAAAGGAGAACTTTGAAAAAGGAAGGAGAGGAGAAGATGAAAGTAAATTTATATAAGCATATTTTAAAAAAGAAAAAATACGAGTTCATGAAAAAAAGGTGAGAAGAGTTTATATATATATATATAGGCAAGAATAAGCAAAAGATTTTTTGGCGGGAACTCCAACCAAGGAAGAAGCAACTTGAAAATAATATTACAACCAATCAATGGTTTGACTATGCAAGACATTTCTATGAAAAATAATTTTAGGTTGAGCCTCCTCCCAAGATCAACACAACTAAAAATCTTTTCACAGTACATGTGGGAATGGTGTTCGATTGGTGGAGTTTGTGATAAAAATTCTTTTATATGCCGATGATATTGTATTGGTTACTAAATCATCCCATGGATTGCAGATGCACCTATATGCCCTTGAGCATTTTGTAAAGCAGTGGGGATGCAAGTTAATACCAGTAAGACAAAATAATGATTTTCTTTAATAAAAGGAAGCAAAGCTAGAATACGATCTTCTTTGAAGGAAACATTCTTGAAGAAGTAAATTAAAGCACTTACCTCGGGATCAATTTCAAAAACACGCTTAATTGGGAGGATTGCACAAAATAAAAGAAGTTTAGGAGGGTGGAAAGCATTACAAGCACTTCATAATAGATGTAGAGAGGCATATTTATGGGATTGGAACACAATTAAAGTGATTTTTGGACTCATAGTTTGTCCAGTGATATTATATGTGTGTGAATTGTGGGTGTTGTCCTCTCAGATAATTGGGGTCAATAATTATGCCAGAGCATCTATAATATTTTTTTTTTTTTTTTTTGAATTTTCTGGATGACCAATGCATAAAACAATTTTCAGAAACTACATTAAAATTCAGTTAGTATTAATTAATAGGACAAAGGGTAGTTGCTTTATTCCACACAGTAATTTAGATTTTGTAGGTGATTGAGCAGAATATGTAAGAAGATATGATTACTTAATTATTCAAAGAGAATATTTAAAATGATCATAAGTGTGAAAACTTTCAAACAATGTCTAAAAGTTTAACAAAACATATTTAAGATTATGAAGATGTTGATAATTTATTGATGAGAGGGACTTACATAAACAAATAGCTCAGTAAATCATTCTCTGATAAAGATAATAACTTCAGGAGGAATTTAAGACAATTGAGATTCAGTTAATATTAGCTATTTATCTTCATAACAATTAAATACATGTAGAAAACAATATGAAATAATAAACACGAAAAACTCACATGGGGACAAAGTTGTATGAAACAAATCTAGAATCCTTCTTTTATTATTAATGATCAAAAGCTTGTACATTGATGCTTACAAAAATTATTATCCAAGGGTGCAACCCTTAGTAACTCGAGAATGAGAGTTATTTATACTAGTTCTAGGACTAAGAAAATATCCTAAACTTATTAGAAAAACAACATTAATATGATAGAAAGAAGGAAACTGTTGGATGATGTGTCCCTATTCTGAAGGAAATTATTGATGACTTGGCCAAAAAAATTTGTTGTGCTGATGACTAGGCCCAAAAATGCTATTATGTTGTTGTGTTGTTGGAATTTACAATTACTCAATGGTATCACATAATTTATCCCATCTTTCCTTGCTTTGGATTTGTAAATTTACCATTTTCCTAAATACCTCATCCACTTCTGTGTATCTTTCGAAAGTGGGCTTGCTGAGGAAAATATGCTTGATCTCATGTTTGATGCTCAAATCAAACGCTAAGGCTTCTAGGAAAGCCTTACCCGTAATGTGTCCTTTGATCCCTGCAAATTTAGTCCTATTGGTTGCAATGGTGTATAGTTTCTTACAATAATCTTAAAGTTTGATCAGCTTATCATCCATAGCTACCAATATTGGTAACCATTTTTTATTTAAGACATTGAACTTGGTATGAAACCTTTGGAAAACCGTGTCCAGAGTTTGACATTTGGTCTCTAATTGATTGATCAAATTCTTCTTCTGCAATACCTTATTTATTTCCAAAATTGTGGCTATTATGTCAGAAATATTAATTTCTTCAAGATATTCTTTGTTCTTTGAATTTAATACCTTGATCATGTTTGTAGCTTCTAAAGGTTTAGTCTTCAAGGCATCTTTCTGTACTTCAATCTATGTTATGCATTTGGTTATAAGTTCATGTTGCTCAAAAATAATTTGTATGGATGGCCATACCTCTGTTATATCTTGGCTAATATCTATCTAGATGCTTTCCTTGGCTGGGGGCCAAGGTATCAACCATTAATGATTCCTTTTATATCTTTGCAATTTTTAATTCTATTGTATGTGTCTTTTGCATTTCTGCTACATACAAAGTGTCATTTTTTATTTTCTACAACTCTAGATTCTGAAATTTCTCTAACAGCTTTTCACTTTGTTGTTTTTGAAAAGTCAATTATTCTGCTAATTTGGTTGAATCAACCACTGTTGATGATGATGGAGCTATTGCTGATGATGAAGATGCATTTTTTCATGTAAATGATATAGGAATGGTTGTGGCCGGAACTAAAGCTACTTGTGTTAATTCATTTTACTTAAGGATTCCTTCTATCCGTTCTTCCATTTTCTTAATTTGTATGTTTTTCTAAATGATGAGCTTGAGCATCTCATCCATGTTTTTTTCATTCTCTGCAATTTATTTAGTCATTGGATCTTCATTAGAAGGAAGCTTCAACTGCTTTATCAAGGCTACAATGTCTACATTTTTTTTCTTGAGAATTTTCTTCAATTTCATTGTAGTCCTTTGGATCGTACCCAATATTTACAATCAAGTCTTATAAAGTCTTCATATTTTTATCTTTAGACAATGATGACAGTTTTTAAATCTTGAGCTATGATTGAACATTTGAAAGTGTTGTTCTGAGCTTGGAGAGGGAAATTGTTGTGGTGGTCATGGTAGAAAACAACATTTCACCATATCGCCTATGCATGTCCATCTGATCAATAGGATGTATTTGAGTGGTGTCAAATGAGAAAATGGTCTTCTTATAGTCAAAAAAAAAAATTGGAAAAAGAATTGAAGCTTGTAAGATTGCCATCTGCAATCTTCCTTTTTCACTGTCAAAGGCTGAAAACAGTCTGTGTTGGGAGGTTGATGTTTGCTTCCAAAATTGGCTGTAGACATTATCTTTAATAGTTTCATTATTCTGTTTGATCTCCAGGAAATTTGAAAAGATGTTTTGGTCATCTATAGAAGTGTTTGCTGCAGTTTGAATTAGTTCCATAGGTTCCCTAGAAGGAGAAACAGAAGGATGAATATTTGGAACATTGGTTACTCTAAGGAATTGGAGTTTTCACATTTGAGGTTGACAAAACCTATTCATTTGCTTCCTATAATGTCCCTTTAGACCACTCTTCTTAATTCATAAACTTTTCAATATCTGGCCTTAGGGTATGATTATAGAGAGTTGTTTTTAATTCAACTCTAAAAGCATAGATGATACCATATGGGTCATATGACCAGGTGAAGTTGGGCTGGAAATTCATCTTCTTCAATAATGCATTTGCCTCTGAACCATCTAATCTGGTATTGCATATAAATGATCCAATGCTTGCCTTCATATTGAATTGTGATTTTCTTTTACCTGACACAAAGTGCAGGTCATTCATGTTTATCATTTTCCTAATATATTCTAGAGAAAATATTATCATAGGAACATATTTAGGCAGCTTGTATACAAATACCAATCTCCTATTTTGGTTTGTTCACTTAAGTGTAAAATTCTTTTAATTTCCTCTCCAATCCTTAGTTCTGTTTGACTGCTTAGGATCTATTTTACTGGATGTATGAATGAATCCACAAACTCTGGAAATGTTGGCTTTGTTGATGTAGCTCTGACAATTTCTATACAATGAATCACTGATTGATTCACTTGATCATCTTTCTTTCTGAGTTGAATGAGAAGTCAATCTCCTTGCTGGAAAAGAAATAGGTGAATGATGACAGAACTATATTTAAATACACCCTATGTAGTAAAAATCATAAATTGTTCATGTATATTTTCAGCCAAAAATTGGTTGAAATTAGACATGAATGTCAGTTGTTTTTCATTGGTGAAAATAGAAAAGAACCAAAGAATGAATTAATCAATTGATTGGTCATTCTGATATCCTAAAAGGTAGCAAAGTAGGGAGATATAGTGTCTAGAGGCCTCAGGAAACATAGTGGATGGGTATGGTGGATTTGTTTTGTGTAATTCAACATCCTTGGTAGAAAAATGTTGAAAATCTGAGCTCTCTGTGGGAATGTAAACTTATGGTACAAATCGATAAGTGTGGCTGGTGAGAAATTACTGAGTTGGTCAAATTGGGGAATGAGAAGCATGCAATTGATGGTTTCATAAGTGATGGTGATCAGAATGTCTCCATTATGGGCCACCACTACTCTTTTGATAGGATCATATTGAGTTTGACACCATGAAATCAAATCAGGGAATTCATGGGTTTTTGGGAAGGAAAATAAAGGGAGAAGTGATTCCCAGAATATGATACGGTCCTATTTATCTAAGTATTTTTGCTTGAGCCACATATGGAGTTAATTGAAATTGAACTTGCACTGGCAATCTATAACCTTAAAGAGGGCATCTGTAAGAGGGATAAGGTCAAGATTGACCTGGGATGTGGGAGAACTATAATATGCTTCTTGGATTTAGCTTTTGGGGCCATGTCGATAGTTTAACAGAATGACAGAGGAGAGGAGATAGTGTTGTTAGGCAGAAATAAAGTGGGAATGGCTTGATTGGAAAATTTTAGGCGTGGTGACATCTTGATCATATAATGAAGGAAACTGTGAAATTTTCCCTGCAATCACAATAGTGTAATGGTCAAGAAAAATTCAGAAACAGTGCGACAGATGGTGTTTTATAGAACGCAATTTTTTTAACGATTTAATGTGAGTGTAGTGGCTTAAATGGGATTTGGAGTGGAGGAGGTGACGTGGAGGCCAACGGTTTGGGAGCAGGGGCTTCAACGGGCGAATACGAAGGTAGAGAAGTTACAAGGTGGTAACGGTTAGGGTGATATGTCAACGGATATATGTATGTGTGCAAGGGCCCTTTTGGCATGGAGTCAAAATGACTGGAGCAAGCATGATCCAAGATCATTATGAGGCAGGTAGAACTATGTTAATTTAGGGGGTAGTGGTTTGGGCTTTTTAATGGAGGGTTGCAAATCAGATAGCGCCACGATGTTTGTGGTAGCCATGAAACCGCTTTTCAAACCCCCCCCTGTGTTAACAGGAAATGGCCAAGGGGGGTTTGAACTCTCCCTCCGCTGTTGATCTAGGCAGGGGAGATCTCAACCGTCAAAAAGTAATCGGGAAATATGACATCCGGCAAGACACAATTTGTCGCTTAGTGGCCCTAGTATTAAAAAAATATATGTGCCATAAACTTTAGTTTTGATGTTTAAATAAATTAATGAAAAAATAATATATTTTTAAAGAAATTAATCACAATTAATATATTTAACTTTTTAAAAGGTGCATTTGAGCTTGCAGCCATATATTTTTCATTTTTGTGAACTATAGCCTTCATTTTTTCTTTGGCATCCTAACATTTTATTTTTTGTTTGCCTTCATTCTTTAGGGCAATCTAACCTAACATTTTATTTGATATGGATGTATAAAACACACAATAAAGCTAACCTTTTTTTATTTCTTTTTATTTCATCCATATCCTATCTTAACATTTTTTTAATATATTTTGACAATATATGCTAACTTATCAAAACTAGATAATGTTACAACACTGGGCTAGCAACATCCCTATTTCAAAATGGAAACAAATTGAAAAAATCCAAAAAAGCTTGATCATAAGCAAGTTCAAAATAAAAATTCCAGTTCCTTATGAGATAATGTTGAGTGAAACAGGAAAAGCTCCCATCGAATAAATTGCTATGGTGCATCTTATAAGGTATCTAAAAATAATTAAGAAAATGGGAGGAGATAGATGGTCAAAACTTATCTTCAATGAAGGCATGAGTGAAAGAAATAAATCATGGATGAGACAAAAAAAAATGGATGCAAAAATATAATATTTCCCTTAATGCATGTCCCAAAAATAGCAAGGAGTTAAAAGAAATTTGTGTTGGAGAAGTTCTGTAAGGGTATTTGGGGAAAAGAGTTGAGGAGAAAGAAGAAGTACTGTGTTCAGGAATTCAACCCCACTTGTGATCTCCAACAAAAAAAGTATATTGGAGCTAGAGTTACGTCGAGAGAAAAGATTCTTATTGCTCAAATAAGAACTAATTCACATCAACTTTGGTGTGAAATGGGGCGGTGGAAGAGACCTAAAGAAGCTTGGGGAGAAAGGGTGTGTACCTTTTTCACTTCTAGGGCAGTTGAATCATAAAAGCATTTCATTTTGGAATGTGATGATTTCAAAGACATCAGGTATAGTTATGGAAGTATCTTAGCATCAATTCCACGACATTGTCTTTTCAGTGAGGAAACTATTATAAGGTTGGGTCAACTCATCATCAATTTGAGTAAGAAAAGGATTGAATTATAGAAGGAAAAAAAACAAGGAGGTTGGTAGTCTCATAGACTATTTTTAGTCTTGTGGAAGTTAAAATTTCATTCATTCATTCATTCAATAGTACATGCCCAAAAAACCATACAATTTTTCATATAACTTTTTTTTTAATTAATTAATTTAATTAAAAGGATAAAAATCAGCTAATTTGGAGATAAATCCCAATCATTGATTTTTGTATACTACTATGAAAATTCTATAATATTTCATGGAGGTTAAATCCTTACCATCCACCTAATAATTATTGATAAGAATTCATAATTGGTTAATATGGACCTCCAAGTGACCCATTGTAAGAACATGAGTGCCTTTGATCCAGGTGGCTCCAAACACCCTCAGGAGACCAAGAGGGTTGATGATAGGTCAAAATTCAAAGTGTTTGGATTGCTCTCAAACTAGTTTCAAGTTGAAGATCTCGTCGACCTGATTGTAGCGGTGTGAACATTTCATCAAACTGAGCTCATATAAGAAAGTTAGATGCATTCAAAGTTTTGGAAATGTCGACTGGATGACTTGGTAGCTTAAGGAGGTAGCAAAATCACAGAAATCTGGCGACTGGATTCCGACCATCTCCTGCTAGATTTTGGGTGAATTTGTGGGACTGATTATATGTCTCATATGGTCTAAAATCATGTATTTTAAAAATGTGTTGTTTGTTTAAAGAAAAAATATTAAAAAAATATGGTGTCGGGCAATGACCCCCGTCACCCCCATCGGACCACATTACAAAACATTATAAAAAAAATATTATTATTAAAGGTTCAGCGGGCCATGACCCCCGCCAGACCCCATGGCTCCCCAAACCGCATTAACCATACAATGGTCCCATGTATATTTGGGTGGGGCGCGGGCTATCACCCTCGCTGCCCCTCCTCCACACTCTATTACGAGCCATCGCAATGGTGGGACGAGCCGCCCGATGTGGGTCTGGCCCCCCAAAAAACATATGTGTGTTGGTTTAAAATGATTATGTTCGTGTTATGGAGGGGTCGAGATTTGACCCCCCGATCTCCCTCCAACGAACCTCCAAACTTAACCATTATGCCAACAACCGTGACCTTGTAAGGTCCACTTGCATTTGTCCACATAAACTCACCAATCACACATTTTAGGGAGGGAAAAGAAGGTTGGATTGGGCACACCATTCGAGACTAATTATTACCATGAGTCAGATGCAGGGGCAGTGGAACCATGATTGAGCCTCATTTCCACAGGGGCCAAATTTTCCCAATGTCCAAATTGGAAAAAATTTATATGGATTTTATACCTCTCGGTGACACAAGTCTGATGGTGGTGTTATTTTCTTCAAAAAAAGTCTCTATTTTTCGACAATTTTCTAGAATGGAATGACAGTGTCAATTTTCATCATGTGGACAATCGATTTCTTGCCATTTGACACCACGTCTATGATGGTGCATTTAGATCTAGGGATTGAGCAGCCTATTCTCTAGCCAGCATTAGAGTTGAGGTATATGAAGTGTTATTTCCATGTACTTGATTGATTATTTTTATATGATGCTTTATGACGTGTCGATTCCTGCTTAATGTATGATGCAAAATCTTTATGTTTATTTGATGTTGTTAATTCATGCTTGATGTAAGATGCAGAATATCTATGTTTATTTCATGTGGTGTGTATTTATCGTGGATGGTGATTTATGTTGTGAGATCCCTTTGTTGCCTTGATGGTGGGATACTCTTTGTCACCATGTGTGAAGTTGTCATGCTGATAGGAGGTCTGTATGAGTGAGAGTTCCCTGCAACGGAATTTCTCGTGGAGATACTTTGCCACTCATGTTGAGGGACCATTTCCTTGTATGACGAGTCAACAATGTCCATGTAAGCCATAACCATTTACAGCACCAAATGAAGCATCCAACACCATCGAGACACCGAGGCCCAAGACATAGTCCACACTGGACAGACTCTGTTATTAAACGTCTTGCATTTTTTTGTGTGATTGTTGACATGTGTTCCTCTTGATTATATATGCATGTGTTCATTAATGATTTTGATCAATTGTAATTCTAACACATTAGCTGAAGCAAAAGGTCTTGGTTATAAGGGTAGCCGAAATTTACTCGGATCAAGTGGTATCAGAGATGTATTCTTGATGATGTGAACCACAAGCGTGAACCATTGAATGTGCAACAATGGAGGATTTCAAAGACATGTACGAGGCCATGCTCAAGATTTCCAATAAGGTGGACATGTTGTATGAAGCTTATGAGAAAAAAGCGGCAGATAACACTGAGTTGAAAACACTTCTACAAGAGGAGAAGGAGGAAAAGTAATGATTGCAGCTTCAATTGCAAGCCACAACAGAGGCATTGGAATAATTGAAGCGCAATGACCAAATTATTCAAACAGAGCATGATGCATTGAAAACACTCCTACATGAAGAGAAGGAGGAGAAGCAGCGATTGCAACTCTAGTTGCAAGACACAACAGAGACATTGGAAGAATTGAAGCGCAACGACGAAAGTCTTCAAACAGATCATGATGCATTAACAACACTTCTACGAGAAGAGGAGGAGAAGTAGCAATTGCAGCTTTAGCTACAAGTTGCGATAGAGGCCTTGGAGGAAGTGAAGTACAACAAAGGCTTAGAGAATCCCTCTTCACCTATTTCAAAATCAAAATCTAAGGTAAACAGTTGTGATCATTCTTTAGTTTCATCTTCACATACTATTATTTTTGTTGGAAATGTGGAGATCCCCATTACAGGAACCTACATGATACTCCTTACCAGGATGGGGTAAAAAGGAGGAGGACAAGGAATTCATGGCCAAGGCATAGCTCAGAAATTGGAGGTTGTGAAGAGACCTTGCTACGTAGGTTTGGGATACACTGAAGGAGAAGGTTCAAATGTGTTAGAAGCTTCCATGATATTGACGAAACCGTCGAGGAAAAAGAATGATGGGAACACTTCCCCATCATCTTATGATAGTACATATTGCAAAGGGAGAGTTGAGGCAAGCTCTCATCGCCATAATGACATCAGAGTCAAACATACATTGTTGAACTCGTCGGGATAAAGGATTGATGGGAACGCTTCACCATCATCCCATGGAAGTGCATGTTGCAGTGAAAGAGCTGAGGCAAGCTCTCATCACCATAATCGCACCAGAGACCACCAGGAAAGGTATAACAAGTCTCGATATTATCGTGTTCATTTTTATTATAAGCATGTTTCTAATCATGAACATAAATCATGGCATAAGAAAACTTGTCATTTTTTTGGTTTACATAACCATGTCATTGTTGAGTGTTGGAAAAGAATGGAAACACAAAGGTGGATGAGGTGTGAAAATCCTTCTCCACAGTGGGGAAAGAAATTGGTTAAGAAGGTCTGGAGGAAGAAGACCTTTTGCACCCATTACAACCAAAGTGGTCATCAAAGAGCCACGTGTTCGAGGCTCCATCCAGAGCAGCACGTTAAGGATGAAGCATCGGTGCATGAACCAATTGAAACAATTGTTCGACAAACAAGTGCGCCACAGGGAGATGATCCATTCACTTTGATAAGTGAGAGTTGGTTTTTCTAGATGTGGTAGCGTGTCATGGCCATGTTTTGTAAATCATGTGTTGAATTGTTAATTGTGAAAGTGATGATGAATTTTTCCATCGCTTGTTAAGAAACAATGATGTTTTTGGCCTTGTGTTGATAACTGGGGTATTATTGATTCCATTTTGATGTAAGATTGACCACCAAGTACATGTTATAAACTCGTGGCAAGTATGGAAATTTTTGGGTCATAATTGGTCGTATTTGACCATGTAATTTTCAAGAGATTATACTACAGGTTTGCAGAGGATGCAGGTGTCGGCTCATCGCTTATGGCTCCGAAGGACAAAGGTGAAGGAGAATCAAGGGTGACCTTTCAGGACACGTGTGGTGTAGACAAGGTAAAAAGTAGTTGCAGATTATGATTCATGATTTTAGTGGACCAAAAGCTCCTTAGTGAGGAGGATTGATCTAAGTTGCTCCAGACACCCTCAAGAGACCAAGAGGGCTAATGATAGGTCAAAATTCAAAGTGTTTTTATTTCTCTCGAAGCAGTTTCAAGTTGAATATATCGTCGACCTAATTGCAGTGGTGCAAAGAGTTCTTCAATCTGAGCTTGTATGTGAAAGTTAGAGGTAGTAAAAGTTCTGGGGTTGAGTTGATGACTTGGTAGCTTAAGGAAGCAGCAAAATTACAAAAATCCAGCAACCGGATTCCAGCCAGCTTCAGCGAGATTCTAGGTGAATTTGTGGGACTGATAATTTGTCTCCTACAGTCTAAAAGCAGTTATTTTAAAAAGGTGTTGTTTGTTTTAAGAAACAAAAAAAAATATTAAAAAAATATGGCACGATTTGGGGAGCCATGGGGTCCAGCGAGGGTCATGGCCCATCGACCTTTTAATAATAATATTTTTTTATAATGTTTTGTAATGTGGTCTAATGGTGGTGGTGGGCCATGACCCCTGCCACCCCCATCAGACCACATTACAAAACATTATAAAAATATATATATATTGTTAAAGGGTCGGCAGGCCATGACCCCCGTTGGACCCCACATCTCCCCAAACCACGTTAACCATACCATGGTCCCATGTATATTTGGGTGGGGCAAAGGCTTTCACCCCCACCACCCCTCATCCACACTCTATTATGTGTCATCGAAACGATGGGGCGGGCCGCCTGATGTGGGTCCAACCCCCAAAAAAAGCATATATGCATCGGGTTAAAACGATTGCGCACCTATTATGGAGGGGTCGAGATTTGACCCCCCGACCTCCCTCGAACGAACCTCCAAACTTAACCACTATGCCAACAATCGCGACCTTGTAAGGTCCGCTGGAATTTGTCTACATAAACTCATCAATCACACAGTTTGGGGAGGGCAGAGCAGGTTGGAGCGGGCACACATTTTGAGACATATTATTTAAATGCAGGCGGAACCATGAGCCAGATTCAGGGGCAGCAGAACCATGATTGAGCTTCATTTCCATAAGAGCCAAATTTTCCCAGTGTCCAAATTGGACAAATTTTATATGGATTTTATACCTCTCAGTGACATGAGTCTGATGGCGGTGTCAGTTTCTACAACATAAGTCTCTATTTTTCGGCCATTTTCCATAATGGAATGACGATGTCGAATTTTAGTGTGTTGGCAGTCGATTTCTAGCCATTCAACGCCACATCTGCGATGGTGCATTCAAATTTGGCGATTGAGCAGCCTATTTTTCAGCCAGCATTAGAGTTGAGGTATATGAAGTGTTGTTTCCATGTACTTCATTGATTATTGTTGTAGGATTCTTTATGATGTGTCAATTCCTACTTGATGTATGATGCAGAATCTTTATGTTTATTTGTTGTAGTTGATTCCCACTTGATGTAAGATACAAAATCTTTATTTTTATTTGCTGTGGTATGTATTTATCATGGGCGGTGATTTATGTTGTGAGATCCCTTTGTTGCCTTGACGGCGAGATAATCTTTGTCACCATGTGTGAATTTGTCATGCTGATAGGAGGTTTGTATGAGTGAGAGTTCCCTACAACAGAACATCTCTTGGAGAGACTTTTCCACTCATGTTAAGGGCTCGTTTCCTTGTATGATGAGTCAACAACTTCCATGTAAACATAAACATTTACAACACCAAATGAAGCGACCAACACCATCGAGACACTAAGGCCTGAAGACGTAGTCCACACTGGACGAACTCCATTATTAAACGTCTTGTGTTTTTTTGTGTGATTGTTGACATGTGTTCCTCTTGATTATATCTGCATGTGTTCATTAATTCTTTTGATAGATTGTAATTCTAAAACATCAGCCGAAGCAAAAGGGCTTGGTTAAAAGGGTAGAAAAAATTTACCCATATCAACCTTGATCTTAGTGAGTACAATATTAAAACCAAGGAATATCTAGCTATTGCATTTATGAATTTGTGGTTGATTTCTTCTTATGTTTTTTTGTTTTTGTTTCACGTTTAGCTAGCATGTGTATCTTTGGGTTTTGATTAGTGTTCAGATCTTATGTCGTATTTAGCTCATATATGCAAATGGATATATGTATTCTTCTTTTTGCATAAGCATATATACATGTGCACTTATTTTTGTATGTAAACGTATGCCTTCATTAGTGTATCTTTGTATGTTGATTAGTGTTCATATCTTATGTCTTATTTAGCTCATATATGCAAATGGATATATGTATACATATGCACTTATTTTTGTATGTAGACTTATGCCTTCATCTATGACAACGGTTGTAGAGTTTGTTAGGTTGCATTGACTTTTAATTAATTTAAAAAATTAGATTTGTGCCATGTGGCTACCCGATCACCATTTTCCTAATGATTTGAGATTATTCCAATTCTAATAAGTTCCCGTGCATGTGATTATTACCGAAAGAATTTCTACTAATTTATATGATGGATCATAGAAGTTTAGATTCCAAAAATAAGAATATTTTATTTAGAAAGATGGTCCATTAGTTTTAATAAAGTTAAAAAATTAGATTTGTGTCTCCCACCCACCAATTTCCTAGGGATTTGAGATTATTCCAATTCTAACCTCAATATTATTTATAACAGTAATTTACATATAAGCAAATTATATTTAGAAAAATGGCATGTTTTACAATAAGATGTGTAATTCCTTTTTTTTCCTAAGGTAAAGTTGAGCCATGTAAAAAAACAAAAACAAAAAAATGTGAAATGAAGATGAAAAAGGTAGACAACCTGACCAATTTCAAAAAGGGACCGACAAATTTTATGTAGAAAAATGGTTCATCTTACAATAAATTGTGTAATTCTTTTATTTCTCAAGTTAACACATGTCAAAACAACAAACAGACAAATGTCAAATGGAGATGAAAAAGGTAGATGACTCAAATTTTTATGAGAGAAATGATTTAGTTAATAATAGTTAACACAAAAAATATTCTTTTTGTATTATTTAAAAATATATATTATTAATTTTATTAGATGAAAATAATAATAATAATAATTTATTAATAAACATCTCTTAGTTTGTGATAAGAGAATTAAATATAACAAAAATATAAAATTTATGTCTTCTATTAGAAATTAAAAATATATATTATATTTATGTTTTTATTAGAAATTAAAAAAATATATTAAATTTATGTCTTTTATTTGAAATTAAAAATATATATTATTAGCTTTATTAGATGAAAATAATAATAGTTTATTAGTAAACATCTACTTTGTTTGTGATAAGAAAAATTAATATATATAGATAAATCCATATGGCAACATAGAAAATAATAAATCAATATAAATAACTTAATTTTAAGAAATTATCACATAGAAATAAATAAATAATAGTCTATTTTACTCATTAATAAGTCTAATAGTAAAATTAGTCTCAAGAGTTAGCTCAACTAGTTCTGCTAAGTACTTTGCCAGTTGGGAGGTCACAGGATCAAATCTCCTTGATGTCCTTGGGGTTAGGCCTCGCGTGTAAGGCTGACGAGTTTAGATCCTCTCTCTCATTTATTCCCTTGGGGTTAGCCTCACGTGTAAGGCCGACGGGGTTAGATCCCCTCTCTCCTTGATGCCCTTGGGGTTAGGCTTCGCGTGTAAGGCCGACGGCGTAAGGCCGATGGGGTTAGATCCCCTCTCTCCTTGATGCCCTTAGGGTTAGGCCTCGTGTGTAAGGTCGACGAGATCAGATCCCCTCTCTGAAGCGTCTGCCGATATTTTCTCGTGGACTTAGTACATATGTGTGTGTGCGCATTGCACTTTCTTAATGGGGGAAATTGCAATGAAAAATATTTTCTACACACTCCTGGTTCTTAGGACAACCATCGTCATTTTTGCAGGGTTGGCGCCAACATTCAAATTCAGGTCCGAACTTTACTTCGTTTAATTCAGGTTCTACCAAAATAAAATTAACCTAACATCGCTATCTGGAAGTAAGGGATCTAAATGATAGAAATAAAATATTGAAGAATATAATAGAGTTTAAATATTTTTATTATTATTATTTTCAAGTGGTAGATTATTAGTTTTTATTCATCTTAAGATATTATTATTATTATTATTATTTTAATTGAAGTTTTGTTGTATATTTCATTTTGTTGATTTGGTTTCAAATATTTCAAGTTCAACTTGTTTTAATACTAACGGTCATAAAATTGTCCACATAATTAATATATGTTACATTAAATATATTTATAAAATTATTTTCAAATATATTTATAAAATTGTTTTCAAATTTATAAATCTATTGGTATATTCACAAATACATTTTAAAAGATAACAAAAGAAAAACCTATAAACCAAAAATTATTGAACTAAATTCTAAAACATAAAATAATGAAGAAAGAAATATATATATCACATCAAATATATTTATAAAATTATTTTAAAAGTAATAAATCTATTTATATATTCACAAACAAATTTTAAATAACAAAAAACAAAAAAAAACATATCGAACTAAAATATTCCACCAAATTCTGAAACATAAAATTTAAATAATAATAAAAATTAATAAATAAATAAATAAATATATATATAAACAACACCAAGAAAATTATACCATCACCGCTTTAACAAAAGGATTTCCATGCAAAGGCTTGGCGTTTTAGAAACAACAAATTTTGCCATTTCCTTTGCACTTTGACACTCACTCTCTATCTCTATCTCTATCTGCACATTATAATCTCTTCACTTATGCAAAACCAATGATTTTCTAAACTATTGTTGGCTACTAATATTAATGTCATAAATGTTTTCTACTAAACATAAACAATTTGGTTATGATTTTTGGCATAAACAAAAATTGGCTAATCGAATTTGGTTATGATATTTTTATAAAAGTAGAGTTGGTTAATACTATCTGCTTTAACAAATTTATTTTCAATTACATTTAAGGACATCAGAAAGTAAATGCTACCCGTAATATGCCTGTCAAAATAAAAAAAAGAAGATTTCATAAGACTCAATCATTAGATGTCTCAATAGGCATCGGGTCCTTAACACTGGATCCAAGCATATCAACTTGGTTCATACTTTGCTGCTGACGTTCCATGTGGCCCAAGCAGAGGTTCTAGTGATGTTGGAGAAGGTGCATTTCTTGGATATCCCTTCTCATTTTAGTTAAAATGGAGACAGCTTTCGGATCCCCTCCCCTTTCCTGAACATTGACTATGGCCTTCGCCAATATACATTTCATTATCTAATAAGTATGGATGGAATGTTGAAATAATGACAGTCTACTTCTGGTATTACCTAGATCTGTCAGAAACTCCATCGCTTCCTCTTGGATTTCACCCTCCTCTTTGGTTTGACAGTCACACTCCCATCCTTAAATGAGTGATTTTACTTGAGAAGGTGTACTTTCCCTGTAAGCGTCAAAAATAGTTTCCATGATTTATTTACTAGATTTTCTTCCCCTCCTATTGGGGCCCGCTTTTGACTTGCCCTTGTTTTGCTTTCCTTTGTCCTTTACATCCTTATTTGCTACTTGACCTTTCACAATTATACCTTGCAGGTGGAATACCAACTATTGAATTATTTTTCTCTGCCGGGGCGAGTACCAGACCAAGGCTAAAGGAACACCTGTATATGATTTAAAAATTCTTGTTAAGTGCAATAGAATTTCAATAATAGATTTAGTTAAAAAATAGAGGAAAAGATCCTGATTGGGGAGAGTAACGTCCTCAATGTTAACGATGTATTGCATGTCATCATTCCTTCTTTCAGATGCCCGGTGAGCTAGGTTGGTAATGGTTTGGGTAGAAGAGTCTGTCTTTTTCCAAAGAAAATGAAGTTTCCTTAAATGTCACAAAAAATCATGCTTAGACAAAATGTTTCCATTGTTCAAAAGAATATAGGATAGCTCTAGATAGAAACCCCGCAAAACAGGAAAAAAATCTCACAAAACAGGACATAAACCCCACAAAACTGGAGGGTGTACAAATCTCCAACCCTCCCGACACTAGACTTTAGCGGTTTCACAATTACAATAGGAGCCGAAACCTCCCATCTTCTTAGCAGTACAAAGAAGCTGAGTAGTAAATAACATGGACTGGGTGTCCGATAGAATTCTACCCCTAAAATTATCATTGGAGGCCATACACTAAATTTCATAGAATTTCGAGGGCAAGCTATGAAGGTTAGAAATGGGGCAGGAGGTCGGGCTAGCATTATGAAGGTTATAAGTAGCAGCATTCAAGAAATGAGTAACAGGATAAGGAATGAGAAAAATCGAAATCGTGGAGAAGCAACCATGGTCAATAGGAGAACATGCAGAGCCAATAGAAAGGTATGCATAATGAAATTGGATAAAAGTAGGGTCAATAGGAAGCCAAACAAGGTCATGGAAACAGGAAAAATTTTGGACACTGACGCCTACATCCTTAACAACATCCGTAAAATACCAGAACTTAGAAATGTCACAACCCACAGCAGCCATACAAATGAGGTAAGAAAACTTAAACTCATAAACACACAATAGGAAAACATTGCAATTCCCATATACTCCCTAATGCTCAAGGAAACAGAACTTCAAAGGCTTAATCACCGTAAGATTCTGAGTTAAATTTAGAAAACTATTCCAAGACCCAAACATTAGACAGAACCTATGGAGGTTCACATATCATCCATATGCAAAAAATAGAAACAAAACCAAGAACTAAAGTTCATCTCTTAGCACATAAACAAACATGATACAGAGTCTTAGAACATACCTGGAGAAGCACCATGCAACCGTCATCAAACCCTTCACCTGCTCACCAACTTCCTATTCTACTCTCAGCTTTGCGGATGGCTTAACGTTACCACCCTTATCATTCGTAACATTCCTCATGCACCGAACTTGTTTCTAACCCTTATCTGACATCCTGAGTTGGCTTTCACCCACATTTAGTGTCATCATAATGTGGCGTGGCTAGTAGTACCCACCTTCCTCTTCACGTGTCAACATCATCTATCCATGTGGTTCACACGCGCTCATGCCACCTCACCATTTAAATTTTCCACTTGGCACCCCGATCGAAGATCCCGAGTATCATCGTTATCCCTGTCGACAATTTCTTGCAGAGATAGAAGCCCCTCTTCCTGTACCATTTCAGCCCGGTTGATGTCAATTTGTCATTCAGTGTGAGTACAACCCCAATTCGACAAGTAGCCAGTCGCTTCATTCCCAAATCTGCGAATATGGTACATAATAATATATAGAATGCTTGGGAGAATTTATTTTATTTCCTGAATTAGACGAGTTGTTTGTCAGCTTCGATTGATTTTCTCCCACCCTAGCCCCTGTTTCAATTTTTGCAGAACCCTTGTTATCATGGGGGAGTCCCCCTCTACTATAGTCCTATGATACTTTTCTCAAACAAATATCAACAAACCTTGTTAGATCATTGTGATTTTAGCTTTGTTATTTGTCGTGAATCCCAAATTAGTCACATAAATTCTTCTTACCAGACCCTGAGAATCCTTAAAAATACCACCTGCACCTACTTGTCCAGGATTACCTTTAGAGGTTCCATCATAATTAAGCTTGACAAAACCCTATTGTAGAGCACTGAATTTGTCCTTTGGATGACTTCCCATAAGTTTTTGTTTCCATGAGGCTGGGGCAATCATTTGGGGTTTCATGTTGATCTTTGCTAGAATCATGGCCTCATGCCCAATTACTTTCTAGTCGTCTTCATGCCATTTTTCAGCAAGAACAATTTCTATGATATTCTCCAAAACCACATTCCATGTCTCTTCAAGTTTCTAATACTCGTCTCTGATTGTTCTCTGGTTTCTTTCTTTTAAAATGGCCCATATGAGAAAGCCCATAGAGAGTCCCCATGCTCTATTAAGAACAGGGCTTTTATATGCCCCTTTTCTCCAGAATTCAATTGTATGACTGATACTCCTGTTGTCCCTATCTGTTTGTTGAAAGAGGGAGGAGAGCTTTCGCCAAAGAGTCTCAGTGACAGCACAGTGATTTAGTAAGTGTTCAAACATTTCTACATAATTTGTACATATCTTACAAGCCGACGAGCCATGCTTTCCTCTCTTCTGCATCTAATCCCATGTAAGAATGCCATGGCTAACTAGCCAAATAAACTATTCAATTTTCGGCCAATGTTTTTCCGACCATATTTTTTTCCAAATATGTATAGCTATATTTTGAATTTTATTTGATTCTATGTAGCAGCCTTCTTGTATTTTAAACATGCCTTTCGTGCGATACTCCCATCTGAGGATATCCTCTCCCATTTCTACAGTTAATTTTCTAGAGTTGAGTTATTTCTCATAATTTTCCCATTGACGCGTTTCAGGAGCCTGCTGCCACTGGTCTTTTAACTTTCATTTTCTCCATTGAAGTTCTATCCCTTCATCCCAAAATTGCGCTACTGACTTAGTATTTGGTCTATTAGTGAATAGAAAAATCTCCCCTAAATCAATTCGACTGAATAATTTCTCCCGTTGTTGCCATGAATCCTTCCAAAACCAGGCAATATTACCTCCCCTAATTTCCCAAAAACTGCGTTCTCAGACGAGATCCCTATTTAGTGCCGCCAATTTCCAGATAGTAAATCCTTTAATATTCATTTGAAATTTCAATTTCCCTACAGTGGTTAAGGGAATTTCGTACTTCTGTTCCCATATTTTTTTCCAAAAATATCTGTCGCCATGTATCCATATCCACTAGAACTTAGCTCCCATAACCTGATTTAGAAAATATGAATCCCTCAACCCCAGGTCTCCAATCCTTTTCATTTTCACGAGCTTTTCCCACGAGAGTAGAGCCCATTTATGAGCTTTTCAGGATCCTTGCATAGGAAATTTTTAAACATCTTAGCCATATAATTATAGTTTTTTTTAGGCGCTGCCAATCCCAAGAGTTGATAAACATGGATAGATTGTAAGACTACTTTTAACAGAACCACATGGCTTGAAGAATTAAGCACCCGAAATGCCCAATTTTGGAGTTGAGCTTGGATATGGTGAAGGAGATCTTTCCACCCAGAGACCCAAAGTGAATTTGAATTGAGCGGGATTCCTAAATATTTCATAGGAAAGGATCCTATGTTGAACCCCAAGGTACGTGATAAGAAACATTGGGAGAGTAGATTTGTGTTAAAGAAAAACACATTTGATTTTTCATTATTTATGAGAGTCCTAGAGACTTCCATGAAATATTTGAGAGTGTATAGGATTGCCTTAGATTCTTTCAGAGTTTCTTGACAAAAGAGCATAATATCATCAACAAATTGTTGATGGGAAAGGTTTAATCCTTCCCCCCAAATATTAAGGCCTTTAAGATGACCTCCTTGAATGTTGCTTTTAATATGACGACCAAGGCCTTAAACTACAATAATGAAAAGGAAGGGGGAAAGTGGATCACCTTGTCTTAACCCCTAGGTAGCATTAAAGGGAGTTTGAAGGAACCCCATTAAAAAGAATAGAGTAATTAGGAGAGGAAATAAAATACATGATCCACTAAATCCATCTTAAATCAAAGCCAAGCACCTTAAGAGTAGATTTAAGATCATTCCAACTAAGACGGTAATATGCTTTTGAGAGATCAAGTTTGATCAAAATACCTTTGTCTTTAAGGGTCCTGAGAGAATGAATAGCTTCCTGCGCCATAATTATGCCATCCAAAAATTTTCTTCCTTTCGCAAAACCAGTCTGCTCTGGAGATATTAGAGCTGGAAGAATAGGCTTCAGGCGGCTTACCATAATAGTGGATATGATCTTATAAATTACATTGCATAAATCTATGGATCAAAAACTGGTTGGTTCATCAGAATTATCCTGCTTTGGAATTAAGGAAATGAGAGTAGATTTCAGAGCTGGATATACCTGTCTTGACTGGCGAGAATCCTCTACTAATTCCCCTATATCTCTACCCATGAAGGACCAAGCTGCCTGGTATAATTCTATAGTAAATCCATCTAGTCTAGGGGATTTGTTTTTGCAAGACCTTTGACCACTTATTCCATCTCCTCCATTTTGATCTTTCTTCAAAGAGCCAGATTTTGTTCATGTCTGACAATATAAGGTATGTTTTGCGTTATTCGGTCAATAGCTATCGTTCTATGATGGGCTAGTTCTGTCAAGATATGATTGAAGTGGTTCACTAATAAGGTTTCCATATCATGATACTGAACAGTCTTGTTTCCTCCTGGATCTTTTAGGGAGAAAATATGGTTATGTTGTCTCCTCTGAATCATAGCCTTATGAAAAAAGTTAGTATTTCTATCCCTTTCTCTTAGCCAATGTATACAAGATTTTTGTTTCAATAGAATTTCTTCTTGTTTTCTATGCTCTTCAAGTTTACTTAGAAGGTTACCTTCTTCTATCTCCAGGTGCTCTGCTCTCCCATATAGAATCATTTGTTTTTGAATTCACTTTGTTTCTCCTTGTAATATTTCCTTATCCTGTTGAATGTTTCCAAACTCAGTTTTGTTCCATTTTTTAATCTGTTGCTTTAAGTCTTTTAGGCGAAGTTGGAATGAGTGCATCCTATTATGTCCTTGAGATTGAGTTGATTCCCACCATCCTTTAAATTTCTCTAGGAAGGTTGGGTCCCTTAGCCAAAAAGCCTCAAATCAAAATGGTTTTTTCTTATTACATTCCTTCACATCAACCTCCATACATACCGTCCAGTGATCAGACCCCAAACTCGGAAGGATAGAAGCCTCATAAAATAAATCACTACTAACTAGGGATTCTAATGCTAAGAATTTTTCAAGCCTCGAGGCTACTTGGTGAGCACCCCCTCTTCTATTATTCCAATTGTATTTCCCATTAAATGTGGGGATGTCAACTAACCTTAGATCGGTTACCATATCTCTAAAGAGTTCCATTTTCGACTCTTCTCTGCTTATACCTCATTTTTTTTTTGTCAGACTAGCGATCATATTGAAGTCACCTCCTAATAATAAATACTTCTAATTATGAACATTTTTAAGCATTCTTATGTTGTGAAGGAACGTTTTTTTTTCTCCTGGAATGTGAGGCCCATAAGATGAAGAAATAATATTTTTTTCCATTATCCCAATTTTTATAAACCTGCCAGTTAGAATACGAGGAAATCTGAACCAACCTTCTGCCATAATCTTAGCTGGGTTCCACAAGATGCCAACTATTCCTCCTGAGCTTCCTCTCGGATCTTTGTCCATTGCTTCATAATGAGGTTTGAAGAATTTTAGGATTTCTTCTAATATTTTCCCTGAAATATTGATTTCCTGAAGATGTATCACCTGTGGCTTCTCTGTCTTCAACATTTCTTTTAAATATCTATGTTTTCCTTTACTATTTAGGCCTCGTATATTCCAGGAGATCACTTTCATTGAGGAAATTTGTGTATTTTTTGGAATACCATTGATAACGATATACCCTTCCCGAGTTAACTAAAATTTCTCCTACCATTTGTATTTATTCTTGTAGATTATTTCATCCCCTCCTTTTTCCTCCTTTAGCTTGGGTGCTAGGTTCCTGAGAGGGAACCTTTTGAGAATTTAGGTTTTCCATTGTTTCCATTTGTTTATGAGATTGGGAGGTCAAATATTGTTCAAATTTTTCTTTAGACAACCTCTTATGGTCATCTGGTATAAATTTGTCATTGAAGTTCTTCCATTCTTTCAATATTTTTTTTAACACTACTTCTTCTATACTTAACTCCTCCTTGCTAGTGTCTATCTCCATGGTCGATTACTCCACCATTTTCCCTCGGTCTTCCTTCTCTTTTGGTTCCATAGGTGCCTTTATTTTGGCTTTCAATTCTTTTTGTGTTAGCTGTCCCTGCCCTTCATCATTAATCTGTTCAAATTCCGTCAAATTTTCCCCAATTTCCTACAATATTTCATATCGGTTTTGAGTACTTTTCTATTTCATTGGAATGTTGATTTGATTTGCATGCATTTTATTATTCTTCTTTTTACTCGTAACAGTCTTAAATCTATCTTCTTGTTCAGGTGACCCTCTGCCTCCATCTGGTTTCTTCCCTTCCTACTGGTTCGGATTGTAAAAAGTGTAGGTTTTGTAAATATGGCCATATTCGTGGCATCTTCGGCACAAAACGGAATATGTTCGTAATCAAGAAGTTGTTGACATACTTTTCCTTCATATTCTAGCTCAATTGATTGTGGTAAAGGCTCTAATATATTCATATAAACACATATATGGGAAAAATAGGTATACCTACCTCGTTGAGTTGTTTCAGCTATTTTCACAAAGCTTCCAAGTGAGTTACCAATACCTTCCAAGATTTCAAGGTCCCAAAAATCCATCAGTAGTGCAAATAGCCATACCAAAACTGGTGTGGCCACAAATTATTCTTGGTTAGCGTTATAACATTCTTCCCACTGACGCAATAATAACCCTGCATTATAATAGAAATATGAACCTCCTTCAAAAATCCTTTTTTTATCTATAAGATGTGTAAATATTACAGTGAAGAATCCTCTAGGCCCGAATTTCAGATCTATGTGGCCCTTAGGTTGACATTTTACCTGTATCCATTTGAGCATATCTTTCTCTGTTGTAAAAATGCCTATGAATTTGAAAATTAAGGCATGATCTTTCATATAACTTCGATGTTCATCCAGTTTATTGGCAGGAATGACAAAACAAGGTTTCTTCTTGGCTCCTGTTAGACATTTGCCTCTAGTTTTTTCCTGCCATTGTGCGCCTAGCACCAGGCCTACATTTGGGGTAGATCCCCCTTAGGACCCTTTTTTTTTGCTATTGTATTCCCCTGTCGTCACATTCCGGTAGGAGGGGATCTCTCCCCCCCTGATGATGCTGCCATACAACCCCTCAGTGCTGCCTCTGATCCGCTGCACCCTCCTCGTAATCAGTGATATCAGAATTTCATAGTTGTCTAAACCCTAGCATCACCAAACCATATATCTCAGAGCTTATCAAAAGATGATTGATTTATACTTGTTAAAAGAGATTACATTTTTTTATGTATATCATTTATTTGAAAATGAAAAAATTGGTGTTGGTTTATTCCTAAAGCATTTAGATTGTTTTGGATTGGTCTAGCTCTTCACACATCCATGCTCATTTCCAAAACATTTCCACACTATCAATCTTCTTGATTTTCTAAGTCAACAAAACTATAGTGACTAGGGAATGCTTCTTTTATTTCTATTTTCTCATAAAAATAAAATATTAAAGAGTCTCAACTAATCTCTTTCTTAAGGTTCAGTAGACCACATTGGTTTTAGTTCACATTAATCATCTCATATATATATATATATATATATATATATATATATATATATATATATAGATTTCATATTGAAAAAAGTTACACATATCCACAAAATTTAATAACACAAAAGACACATTTTTATATATAAAAAAATAGTTGATATAAAAAATAAGAAATTTAATATATTTTAATATAATCAACATCCATTCATCTTAACTCTGAATCTACAAATAGTAGAGACAAATCAAATCTCTCAAGGTTCAAACTTCTTTTAAAGTGAAAAACTTGAATAAAGATTTGCACCTTGAGAAATTTGATTCCTCTCAGCAATTGATAGATCCTTACTTAAAATGGATCTATGCTAGTTCTTAATAATATTATTTATCTTATATAAATTTAGCATCTCTACATATAAAAGTATTCTCATTTTTAATTTTATAAAAACTTTGATCTAATTTCTATAGAATATCTATGGAATATTTTTAGTAATAGTGAGGAGATAGGGTCTAAATATATCTCAAAAGTAATTTTACCGTTTTGCTTTTTTATTTAACTAAAAAATGTTATAAAATTAAATAAAAAATAAATATTTTGATTGTAAATGAGTTATGGTTTTTGGGCATGTGGTATTGATACTTCATGGTATTGGCTCATGGTATTGTAACAAAGCATATTTGCATTCATGTGAAAGTGGGGGTGAATAGAGTGTCTAGAAATTGTAGCATGTGATGGCCCCAAACTCATTAGTATGATCATTAAGCTTCTCCTTTATTCTGGAAACATCGTTCTTTTAGCTAGGAGCTAGGATGACTGTTAATACCACACGATAATTAAATCCAGAAATATCAACTATGAAAGTTTCTTCATACAAATCTTTGAAAATTCACATTCATCATGAGCTAAATTAGAATTATAACATTCAAAAAAGGATAATTAGAGGTTGGAAAAATGATTATGTGCTTGAAAAGAATTGAACACTGATATATATTTGGGCATGGAGTAAAAATAGGTTTCTCTTTGAGACTCTCTTCACCCTTTTTATTTTATATGGATGTCTAGATAATTTTGGATGAATATTAAGCTAATTCAAAAGAAATTTATAACCTACAACAACAATATTAAAGGAAATACTCCCTACCCTTTCATGATTGAAGCTAGTCTTTCCCCTATTGAAAGCATAGGTATGATTAGGTATCTCATGTATAAGAAGAAGTTATAAACATGGAAGCCAAGAGGTATCTTGAATTGCTTGTAACTCAAGCCAAAACCCCCACCTCTAGCTCAAGCGAGGTTGGCATAGGGATGCCTATTATTGGCTAGACTATTGGGGTAAAGGAGAAGATCATCTTGTATAATAAAGATAATATTAGAAATATTATTACTTCCAAATTTGAGGATAAGTTGAGAGAAAATAAGGAGTTTGAGGGAAAAAGAAAGCTAAGGTATTATAAGCAGGTGATCAACCACAATCTTGAAAACCAAAATTATCTTTATTCCTTGCTCAGTGCTAAGAAAAAATGGACACTGCCAAGATAATTACGTCATAATGTGTCTCTCTTTGAAAAAAACTCCCCGAGCTGCCACTATGTCAATTTGTAGACCGTAGATCCTATATGTTAGAAAATTTGAAGATTTTATGACGTTGGATGATTACAAGAAGTGGAGAACATTGAGGGGAAGGGTTATTACAGATCACCACACTGATAATTGATATTGAAAGAGTTCATAAGTGCCTAATGTATTTGGCATGTGATCACAACGACTATATAAAATTCACTTTTTCCATCATCTTCGTCTTCAACCCATTTTCCTCTTCACCCAAGGGAATCAATTTCCCTAGCGCTAACTAAAACATGCATGTCAGATAAAAGGTCAAGGTTGCACGCACTGGTAACACCTGAAATTTGGTCAAAACATGACACCTCCTCTGCGTCCCTCTAGGCCACTAGGCCAAATTCGGTTTGGAAAGTGGAAAGTGGTGGCGCAGCAGAAGCACTACCCTGGGGCCTTACCACTCATTCCTAACCAGCCTCTCGACGCATCCGGTATCTATAACCAACATAATAGAAACCCTCTTTGGTATCACTCCTTTGTCAGATTACCTCTGTCAGGTAAAACTATTCTTACGAAGGTTCATTATACCTTGTCATTTTGTTCCCTACAACGACCACCCCTTTGACACTATTCACATGTTTACTTTCTTTTCAATCTGGTTAGCTTCTTCACTCTAGTTGTGCAAGACATCTGTGCTTGAAAAACCCAACCATAGCAAGGTAAGATCCCTCATTTTGGAATTGACTATTTTTTTTAGATTTCAACTCAATTCTGGTAATAACCTTGCACCGAATGACAAGGGATAAGATGGCAGAGTGCAGCACCAATTTCTAGGGTAAAATTTATAATTTTTCCATACCCTACCTATTCTACAACACTTATCCTCCTAATGAAACATGACACTAAAATTTTGTTTCGATGTGGTTGCAGATACAACATTCACCAACTCCACCCTGCAACTCTACACTCAACTCTCATATAATATTTTCCAGGTTCCTTCTAATCCTCCCTACGTTGCGAATTTTTTTAATTCCACCACTGGCATGTTGTCTTTTCTCTCCATGAACTGAGAGTTTAACTATTTTTCCAAAATGGATTTATAGTTTTGTAACTATGGCCTCAGACCTTGTACCAAATTTCAATTTATGCTCTACTCAGAGGATTCACTCCACCGACATCATCAACCCCTAATGAAACCGGAGCTGACACCAATCCCAAGGAAAATATTATGTCATGATGAAAAATGCATCTATCATAGATTAATGAGGCAGTGCAAAATTAGAATTCCTTACCATAATAACTGAAATTTTATCACCTTCACAATTTTATATATTTATATATTAGTACTTTTTTATTTCTTATTACAAACTGTCAAAAGAAGAACACCTTTCTCTACCTAGAGCTTGAATTTTTTTTTATAGAGAATATCAATCCCCACTTATTTCTCTGTAGTACTCTTAGCGAGCTCACTCTTTCTAGACACCACTGATCTATATAAGATCTTAATGAAATTGTGCTTGAGGGTTTGAAAATGAAAACTGTTTAAATTGGGTTTTTGATAGCGTTTATATTAATTTTTAAACACGTAAATCATGTAAATAAAATATGAAATATATAGAAATGACAGTGAAATGCACCATAATAATAACCACAACATAGCAGATGATGAAGGATTTCACCCCTCTTGGGCTATGTATCCTTGGTCCAACTTCCAATGGCATGGTCCTCTTTCATTATGATCAAAATGGTGATTACATACATTTACAGTTCTCAAATGGCTTCAAAACGTGTTCCATCAGCTTCTGAATGCCCAAAAATTCCAATCCAACCTCTTTTTGATTTTAAATTGGTCAAAAACTGAAGAATTTATGAAGCTCCTTAGTTTTCCTGCTAACCTCTCCACAATTTCCCCAAAATCTGGACTAGTCCTACAATTTTGCCCCATTTTCGACTAACGGATTGACAAAATTTCCTGTAATTTCGGGCGAAATTGTCAAAAAATTAATTTTCCCAATGACACCTTAAGTCCAAAAAATTAAACATAATGGTATGGCAGATTAAACATTTTTTTAATAAAAAAAGGTGTGGTACGAGTAACCGTTGGTAGTTAGAGGCTGCAACGGTCACATTGGAGGTTTGGGTGGCAGTCAGGGTGGCGGTTTATACCCCCTCCGTGCCCTCGGTTCAATGCATATGGTCATATCTAGCTTTTTTTGCGGGGGCTGGGGCTAAGCCCTGGCCCCTACCCCCATATCTCTGCCCCCCATATTTTTAATAAGTTTCGCGCCATATATTATAACAAGGAGCATCATGGCCCATTTAGTTATAACATTATGTTGTTATGTGGAAGGTTTGGAGTTCGAATCCAACAAAGGGGTGGTTTTTCCTTTAACCAATTTTGGCGGCCTCCGGTTGGGCCACGTGGCAGCATGCGGTTGGCCACCACCAAACAATGAACTCATGTCACCTAGCACCAATCAAACTTGGACAAGCGGCATGCTAAGATTGGCCCACCATATACAATCATCGTTTGACCTATCAACCATGCCCAATCATCTGTATGGACTGCTCACTAGGAAACCTGCAGATTTTTTTTGCCAAAATTTACTTGTTTAGGAAAACTGACAGAACGTATTTATGGGAGCATACGAAGTCGGGTTTCCGTGAAACGAGTTGCGCTGGATTCAGAATGATGAGAGCTACACGTTTTTTCAAGTTCCACACCATTCCGACAACTTTCATTTTATTGCATAATTTTGAGCACCTGATCACTCCTCCCCACTGGAAGCTTTTGGACCCCAAAAGATCACTTTCGGTAGTTCAGTAGATGAGGGTATAGTTCCCTCACCTTTCCAATCTCGATCCATTTGGCCTTTCTTGGATTTATGCCTTTGAGGCCCACACAAAGGTACTCCACATTACCTCATTTTGAATATCTTGTTCTTCTATCAAGAATGATGTCTTGTTATAGTTCATAAAGGTATTCAGGAGAAAAATCCTCAATGGAAGGAATCTGAAAATTTTCTCCTTGATCTTCAATTGAAGGCGTCTCATACAAAATTAAGTTCTCAAAATTAACAAACATAAATTTTCATATATGAAGGAAAATCCAACCTGAAGGCATTATCACCAATCTTTTCTAAAATTCTGAATGGACCATATCAAATTGGTTTCATTTTTTTACCTTCTCCTTGAAGCCTTTCTTTGCTAATGTGAAGCCAAACTTCATCACCAACTTGGAATTTTTGATCTACACGATGCTTAGCGTGCCTTGTTTTGTACTTGATTTGGCTCTTTTTAGTTGTTCTTAAACTGCTTGATGCACCAATTGGATTTTTTCAATGAACCTTTTAGCTTGTTTATGTCACTATGACCATCAATAGCAACATCCTTTCCAAAAATAAAATCTAAAAGAGATTTAGGCAAGTATCCCAAACATGCCTCAAATGGTGATATTTGAGTTGAAGAGTGGTTGGCACAGTTGTAAGCATGATGAATATAGTGCAAGTTTTCATCCCATAACGTAGGATGCTTTTTGCAATAACCATGAAGAAGATGTATCACCATCTTGTTCACCACCTCTGTTTGACCATCTATTTGCAGATGAAATGTTGTACTCTTTTTCAATTTTGTGTCCACGAATCCCCACAAGCTTGACCAAAAGTTCCCAACAAAGCAAGAATCTCGATCACTAACAATGGATGTGGGCAATCCAAAATGCACCCATACATTCTGGAAGAATAACTGAGCAATTTTTTCAGCTGTAATTTTCTTTTTACATCACATCAAAATACAAATTTTTTTGAACCTATCCACAACTACAAAAAGATAATCATGTTTCATCTTTAACATAGGAATACCTCCAACAAAGTCCATAGAAACACTCTCCCATGGATGAGAAGGTACTGGAAGTGGAGTGTACAATCCTAACTCTCTATTTCTAGGCTTACTAACAACACATAATGAAAAACCTCTAATAAAACGTGACACACTTTCAAGCATACGATGCCAATAAAAATACCTTTATAGATGTGCCACCGTCTTACTTACACCGAAATGACCAACAATAAGAGAATTATGTGCCTCTCTTACAATGTTTACTCTTTCCCCCTGTGGAATACAAAGCTTACCAAGATGACACAACAAGATATCATGCAAGTAATAATAAAATTCCTCTACTTGGTTCCCTTGACGTAAAATTGCATATACATCTTGAAAATCACTATCTAAAGCATATTGTTCAACATAGCTCTCATGAAAAGTAGGATTATGCTTAAGAATATTAGAAGCACTAACAATAGGCCTAGAAAGCATGTCAGCAACTTTATTGTATATAACTTTCTTATATCTTATCACCAAGTGGAATTTTTGAAGAAAACCCATCCATCGGAAGTGCCTTGATTGCTGCAACTTTGTTTGCGATTGCAAGTATTGCAATGGTTAAGGATCAGTGTGAATAATTGTTTCCTTACTCATCAAGTAATTTTTCCACTTTTTCACACTTTTCACCAATTCATATAACTCCTTTTCATATGTAGGATATGGTCGTATACAACATTGTTTGGGGGAGTTGGGGCTAAGCCCTCACCCATACCCCCATATCTCTGGCCACCATAGTTTTAATAAGGTTTGCGCCATATATTATAAAAAGGAGAACCATGGCCCATGTGGTTAGAGCATTGTGCTGTTATGTGGGAGGTTTGGAGTTTGAATCCTATGGAGGGGAAGTTTGGCCTTCAACCACTTCTGGTGACCCGGTGTTGTCGCGTGGCGACCTCTGGTTGGGCCTCGTGGAAGCATGTGGTTGGCCACCACACCAACCAATGAAATCATGCCACCCAACACCAATATAACTCAGATAAGTGGTGCGCTAAGATTGGCCCACCATTTGCAGTCATCCTTTGACCAGTAAACCATGCCCAGTCAGCTGTACAAACTGTTGACTGGGAAACCTGCACATTTTTTTGCCAAAATTTACGTGTTTGGGAAAATAGACAGAACACGTTTTCGGGAGCATATGGTGTCATTTTTCCACAAAAATAGTTGCACCAGATTCAAAACGACGATATATATGTGATCGTTTAGGTTCCACACCATCCCGACAACTTTCATTTTTGAGCATAATTTTGAGCACCTGATCAACCACCATCTAGCATATGAATTCACAGATTATATTGAAGATTTCATTTCTATGTATAGTTCACCATGTTCAGAAAATTCATGGGTTACATATAGAAGGAGGGTTGATTAGATTATAACCCCATGCTTCAATGGCTTCATCAAATACTTTGACAAAGGAAGCTGCAGGAGCCCTGATGTGATTTCCAAACACCATGCAAGTTGAACTATCGAACACAAATAGAAGAATTTCATCTATAATTTTATCCTTCTTATAATGCTTTTCAATAACTGGGACCAACGTTTCTTGCACTATTTTTTGTAAAAAAAATTCTGTAATCATTGAAATCACTACTGCTTAGTACTATACCAATTGTTGACTATTGCTTATTACTATACCAATTGTTGAAATTTAAGAAGCATTTTGAAGTGGTTCAATGGTTATGTTTCCTCTGGTTTTCTAAATATGAGAACTAATTTTTCTTAGGAATTGCATTGGACATTTAATAATGGTTATTCATTTTTCCATGTCAGTCAACTTCCGTTTAGAAAAAAGTGATCAAATGTTTTTTCTCAAAGAAGCACCCTTATTCTTGATTTTATAGACAATATTGTTGATAGATGTTCCCACAAGCTCTGAAATACAATTAATATTCTAGTAAAAACTTGTACAAATCAAATGTGTCTTATAATGACACTAGAAAATTTGGCCCAATTTCTGACGACCACTTCGTCGCTATTCCAACACATAGTCGTCGCAAGAGCGACAGTTAGAGGACGGAAAAAATGTGGTTCGCCATCACATCGCAGTTCCGACGCCTTGAAAAAGTGTCACAATACCGACACTTTTTTCATCGCTTCCAAACAATCATCGCTCGTCCGACGTTGCCCAAACCGTCTCTCTTCCGACGTTTGTAAACTGTCGCAATTCTGACGAAATGTGGTTCGACGTTTTGAACGTCGCTCTTCCGACATTTTTATACTTTCGCTCTTCCGACGTTTCTAAACTATCGCAATTACGATGGCGTACAAAAGTGTCCAATACCGATGCATTACAAAAGTGTCGCAAGACTGACACTTTCCAGAAGTGTCGCAATACCGACGCATTCTAAAAGCATCGCAATACCGACACCAGGAAGAATTGTCGCAATATCGACGGATGTCACAAGACCGACGAAAATGGAAATCATTCAAAATGTCGAAATACTGACACTTATAAGGCGTCAGAAGACCGACGCTTACAAAGCGTCGGTATACCGATGGCGGGTTCAATTTTTTTTAAAAAAATGAAACTTTAAAACAGGACAGTAAATCTCCAATATTTGTTATGAATTGTGGGCGTTCCAATTTTTATGAACATAATTCGACCGTGAAATAAACAATCATATAATAAGATCGGACCCCGCTAACCTTTAGTGATGGCATTCACTTTATAACTGGGACTTCATATGAGGCTTGGACACATAAATACGAATAAACTTTTGTCAATGCAAACAACCACACATACCTCCGTTGAACCTTAGTTAGGACAACAATAGTTGACGTATATACCCGTGGGGCCCAGCGCTAGCAGCCTTTCCACATCCAACGGTAGATAATACGTCGCTCTGGCCTTCACAATCCAACTGGATGTCGCGCGAGTTAGTTGCACGATTTTTAACTCGCGATGAGAGTGGGTTTTCAAAACCGCTCAAGGCCACATGTCAGCCTATGACATTGATCGCGTCCAAATGGGGAATACTGCTTACCGTACAAAGGCAGTGCGATATGCCGGAAACCCATCTCTACTGTGCGGTCCTCAAGGTTCTGACTACTCTTACTCCAGGTTCCGTCTGCTTACCAATGCCTTACTGCCATTGAACTCTGCCTCGTTGTTCATCCTTCGCGCGGCCATACCAAACGAACTCGGGCACGACCATTTCGAGGAGACACGACGAATTACATATGCCACAGTTTATGTCTTATGGTTCCGACAAGGTTAGTATTGACTCTGCAAATCGATACACCAGTCCTTGGTTCATTCAATTGCCTACACATTCACAACACTCATTATGAGGTTTTACCTAGCTCATGGAGGTTCAAGCACAGCATCTCCTTGCTCTACCATAGGTGCACGGGAATGTCATTAACATAATTCACCCTCTTTTCACACAACTGATTATAGATAAATTCCCCAACTTTTTGACACAGTTATATGTGGAATTCACCAATGCTCATAAGTCTTGAGTCATTAGCTCGTGTTCCACCGAGAACTCAACCAATCTATATGCACATAACCTCATCACAGGGTTTCTTAATTACCACGGGATTTCAATTATCTTTCACCAGGATGCGTACATATTTTCACACACAAAAAATTTACTCAATCAACGCACATATAATACTAATATATTCCTTATATAAATGAAATTTCTTACAGTCTCCTGGTCCTCGGCCAGATCTTCGATACAATGGCCTCCTCTTCCCTATGCAGCTCTATGCAGTTCTCTTTGCAGCGTTTAGATTGAATTTCTGGGTTGGTTGGGTTTGTAACCAGTTAACTATTGAAAAGTGCTTCCGCATCAGTATTGTAAATTTGCCCAGAATTGAATTTGGGAATGAATTTTGAAGGCATCTATACATAGTTTGAGGTTTGAAAATGAGAGAAGAACCAGGACTGTGGGTTTTTACCCCATCAACCAAGATATGTTTATGGTAACTAGAACAGTTCCATAAAGTTAGCTTAGAAATTGTCAAATAAGAGGGATGCAAACCATTTCCATTGTTTTCTATTTATGGGGGATTGTGGGAGATGTTTGGGGTAAGATAAGCTTATACACAATGTAGCCATGCGAGAAATTTTAAGCCAGTGACCAGGTGCTCAATTTTGTTTGCATGGTGTTCAAAGGTTTAGAGTTGATGATTTGACAATATAAGCAGTTCGAGAAATATTCATGCATTTTTATTGATCTTGACTCTTGAACACCAAAATACTGAATGAGATGGTATTGCAAACTACACTATTGAAGGATACAAGTGTTGATAGACATCTGTAATCCGCAGGTGGAGTTCATCTAGATCAAGCCTACATTGATACATGTATAATCTGACTCTTGTCCCTTAATAACCACATTACTCAACTATTTGAATCTTCATTTCGAAGAGTCACAAGTCAGGGCTGGCATTAATAATGTCAAAATATGAAACAAAATTTTCCAATAGCCTGATTAAAATTGCAGTAGTTCTTGGGATATAAACTCCTAGAAATGTGCAAAGTGGTAGTTAAACTATCCAAATCTAGTGCATATAAATCCTTGTCGTATGTTGAAACCTGTTTTGACTAATTCATAATGACAATCGCTTGAAAGCATTCGGTGAATTTGAAGTAATCTGAAAGAGACATGGTATTGTGGCATCAATAAATCTGAAGAAACCAACTATGAAAATCTTAGTCACTGTTTTGGAGAGATGATGGTTTGTCTGAGTTCCCTTTATGAGTATTACAGGTGTGAACTACTATAATACTCCTTACTAATATATGTTAAGACTCAACTATTGAAATATTACTTTCACCTACCTCTGTACTGAGAGCCGCCTTCTATATTTGTTTGAAGAAGTTCTTTCACCAAGCCGCTTGCCAAAATGTTCGAACAGTCAGAGTCAAGGTTTAAAAACAACAACCATTCCTGCACATTGAAAACAGAGGGTTAAAATAGAAAAAAGAGTACATGGCTCTGTATTTCAAAAACATGTTTAAAATAGAAACAAGGCAACTTTTGATTGAAGCGCGGGTTTTGTTTAAAGTTAAGAGGTCCCGCACCACGGAAATCCAGAGGAGGACACGTGGCAGAAATTGATTGGAGCGAATCTTTGTTTGGGCCGCTCAAGCAGTGGAAATCCAGACCCAAAAAAGATTAGGGCGAATTTGATAAGAAATTCGCGTCACAACTCTCTCTCTGTACGCTAGCCCAAATTCAGACCCGAAAAAGATTAGGGCAGAATTCATTTGGTTTTCGAGTCACAAAATTGGCCGACGTCAGCAGGCTATTTTGGAACGCGAATTTGGTTTGAATTATGGTTTATCGCTGTTTGAAGTCCGGCGAGCTCCACGGCTAAAGGGTTCGTTTGAAGTTTTGACAAAGGTTTTGTTATATGTGTTATATAACACGCGGCGGAATAGTTTTATTGTTTGTTAAGGTTTCACACTAGTTTTGGTAATATTTTGTTTTAAATGCGACATATATATGTTATATATATATATATATATATTTCATATATATATTAAAACATTTATAAATTGTGGACCCCAGGAGCATTTTAATAGATTTGTTATTTGCATAGTTTTGTTATGTTTTTAATATATGCGTTGCATATAAAATAAAAGGGTTGTGAGCCTGTTTCGGAATGTAGTTGTAAAGTTTATTATTACACACAATAGCAGTGTAAGTGTTTTGAAGAGCACAGCAGTGCGTAGTTTTAGAGACAGAGAAGAATTTTGAGTGCACTGCGTTTTGCAGCAGTCACATTTTGTAATCCCTCTCAGTGAGGAAGAATTTGTAATAGTTTTTTTTTTTAAGGAATAGAAATTTTTCAAAGTGTTGAACTCTGTTTCCAGTGAAGAAATTTCAATATTTTCTCTGTGTTAGAAGAGGAGAGTATTACTCTCTCCATTGTTATTCTAGAATTTTCAAATATTCCAACACATGGCTATAAATGAAGGAGATTGCTACGCATCAACATCAACATGTTTTCAAGTAGGAGCTGCCTAATTTTGTAACAAACTTCTCTCTAGATGTCAAAATTTGCAGACACTGAAGATTACTCAGGTGATGCCTGAAATTTCCATTGAATTCCTATAAGAATCTTAGATTTGTGACAGAAATCCTTTTGTTAATATATTAGCTTACTCCTTTTAAGTTTGTCTCATTCAACTAATAAAAAATGTTTCAAGGAGTATAATTAAAACTAGATTATGTGTGAAGCATAAAATAATCATTGATGTTAGACTTGGAAGTTAAGAAGTATAATAAGAAGTAGATACACTTCTCTAAAGCATAATATTGTTTTTCTTAAGCATAAGACAATCATTGATGCTAGACTTGGAAGTTCGAATAAGACGAGATAAAACAACGAAAAAGGCATTCCATTACTTGCATGAAATATGAGTATCGCCTTTTACCAGTAAGCTCAGAGCAAGGTCTAGATTTTGACTGGCATCGATTCTTGTGAACTCAAATTTCACTTAAAACATAGTTTTCTGTATGTTTTTCAGCACATGGTTAAAAATGATAGTGCATAGAAATATATATTGTTGGGCCGAATACATAAGTAATCAAAAATTCTCTTTACCAAGTTATTCGCTTCATCAAAAGCCTAATCTTCACATGTGACACTTTTTCTAGGGATAAATATCAAGTGGGTTATGACATTTTAAAACTTGCTTCGCGGTGAAGTGCCCAAAAGGCAAGTCTATCAAAGCATCTGCGACCTATGTCATTTCATATTAGCGGATGATTTGATATCATAATGGAGGTGCTCCAATTCAAGTAGTGTAGAAGAGGCAGGAGCCTACAAGGCATATCCAAACTTTGGAGAAGAGCAAGGCAGATTATGGGAAGAACGAAGAATTTGGGAATCCGGGATCTCTTCCAGAGGCCATGATACCAAAGGTTTGTCCTGTTTGTAGATATTTCTCATCTACATCCAATATAGCCTTAAATTCCCGCATAGATCACTGTCTATCAGGTGAGTCAAATGCTAAAAAATCTGGAACAAAGTTTTCCAAGCCTAAAGTGAAGGTGAGAAAAAAACGATCAATCCTAGATATAATTATTGCGACACCTGTTTGCATGCTAGAGGATTTGGATTACAGTACTAGCAAAGAGAAATTGACCGCTGATGCACATCCATTGCCTTTGGATCAACTCAATCTCAGAGACACCACCAAGCAGAGGCAAAATCAATGCAAAGATCTCAACATTTCAAAATTAATGCAAATATCTCGCGTAGTGGTAATGCATGAATTTCAAAAGAAACAAATAAAAATGCACATTCTAACCCATTCGAATAACCACTGTAGCAAGGGTTTACATCTAATTAGATCCAATCCGTATATCAATGGAAAAAAAATAATATAATTACATTTTTCGTAGTAGAGGAAACTTTGCGAAAACAGAAAAGGAATATAAAACGAGGATGTCAAGATGTTTAGATGACTCATTACAACAATTATTTGTGCTTAGTAGACACAACACTGTATTATTAATGCATTTTCTGTAGAATACTAAACAGATTTGTCCAAAATTTGAGATGCAAACTGTAGTCTCTACTACGTTTGGAAAATTGGAGGTTTATAAAAGATAAACTGCGAACAGAATTGTACCACTATGATAAGAAGCTGTCAAAAGCATTCCTTCTGCTTCACAAATGTGAAACTACCTTAAGGATGCTTATGGTTGATATAAATATTAGAGCATGGCAGTTAAATGTAGTATTTATGCTAAAATACTGAATAATAGCTTGAGAGTGCTCTTTAGATACTATACGAATGCACCAAATTAAAGTTGTACCATTACTAAAGATAAATGGCCAAAAATAGTCAATTTTGATATCGTGAAGTTATGTCTTTCTCGGTAGCAAACTGGGGATAGGATGGAAAATATGATAGAACTAAGTTCCAAGGACTAAAAAAACAAGGCCAACATAGTTCTGCCTTGAATCAGAGACAAAACAAAGCTGCCCAAAAAAGTGTTTACCACTGTCATCACCCCGAGGAGCGCAAAGTCAGTTGATGGTGCCAACCATTTGACGAAGTAGAGAGAAGATTCATGGTGCCAATGGTTGTAGCACAGTTTGTTGATGTGAGCCATCATTGTAACAAAGAAGATTGATGGTGCCAATTGTTGTAGAAGTCCATTGAGAGTGCAACTACTGTAGTAGAGCAGTTTGAGAGCACCCATTGAAGCTCCTATATATAGTAGAGTCAACATTTTCCTATTGAACAAGTTTGTATAGTCAAAGCCACAGCAAGATCAGATAACCATGATCCTAAATGAGAACCAGAGCCAAAGCTAAAACAAATTCACGTTTATCACAACAAGACAGCCATAGCAAACGATCTGACCACAGAACCAGATCATGAGAGATAGCAAGATTCTTGCTTCCACTGTGGAAATGTAGAAACTGTACAAGGGCTTTGCTTCCAACAGATTTCATTGTGACAGTAATTGCTATGGTTATTTAAGCGCTCATTAGTAGAATCTTAAAGCCATTCTGGAATTATTTTAACCTGGAGAGGGTTTTCTCTGGTTATAAATCCTCATGTTCAAATTCCACTGTGGATTGGTTATGTTTGATATTATGTTTTTACTGTCCGCAGTTGAATTTTTGCACAGAAAATTATCAGTCTAAAGTGAGCAATTTTGCGATGTTTCTTTTGCTTCCTATTGTGAAGTATTTCGCTCAGAACTCTACTCATTGTAACAGAGGTCTTGGGCATAGAACATGGGACTTGGGTTTTTTGGAATCAAACTTCAGGTTAAGATGCTCATCTGAAGAATGGCACAATGAGCCTTAGCATGGATTTGGGAGTACCAATTTGAAGTACAGGTAGGGCATTGTACAATAGACCAGTTAGATTTCTGGACCCTAATACAAAAGTTTCTTCTTCTTTCAAAACGTGTTTCTCATTTTCTGTAACCAATGTGGGTCCTGTTCTTGTTTCAATTGGGGATGGATCAGCATTTTTTATTGCTCCAGATGATCACACTCTGGGTAGCCCTAGAGGCTATTTGGGGGTGATGAGTCCAATAGGTCTTAATGAATTGGTGCCCTCGCCGGGGAATACTATTGCAGTGTAATTTGATAATATTTTGGATGTTAAATTCCACGATCCTAATGGAAACCAGTACCTTCAGCTCCAATACCTGTTCACAAAAGAGGGTGTCATAGTCATTCATGCGTGTAGAGAGGGTGAATTGTAGGAATTACAATAGGAGGTGTTGTTGTTGTTGCATTGGCAACTAGCTTGTTTGTTTGGTTCTGTTACAAGCACAGAGTATTGAAAAGGACAGACAAATTTAGTTCAGATATTGTGAAATTTCCTCAGAAATTCACCTAAAAAGAGCTCAGCAATGCTATGAAAGACTTTTTTTTAATGTCATTGATAATCGATAATTGCAAGCAAGGGTAATCCCCTTGTGAAACCCAAATTTCTGAGCATTTTCTAAAACCTAATGACATAGTCATTGTAATGAACAAGCGCCTAGGTCCATATTACGTCCAAATCTACCAAGAACCAAGATCTATAAAAAAAATCCGCATTATCTGCGAACTAAGAAGAAGAGGCAAAAAATGTATTTTTCTTACCTGTTCGAATAGTGGTTGGGGTTTACCACGGAAAAAATTTGACAGAGCCCATGTAGCATTTCTTATCATTGAAATTCTGGCAGTATCATTCAACTGAGCAAGCACCTGCCTCAGAGCTCCATGACTGAGGGAAAGATCCCTAAATGTTGCAGAGTCTCCAACAATATTTCCCAAAGCCCAAATAGCCTTACACGAACACCAGTTGAACTCAAAGTTGGGTACTATTTTTTTAAATCAAATTCCAAAATTATAGACATATAAAGATAGTTGGGAAGAATAATTTTATGCCTCTAAAATAAACGTGCTACCTGTTCTCGAACATTATCATTCCCAGAGGTAAGAAGTTCCACAAATATAGGCAGTGCCCCATAATCAATCACAACCTTTGTATTCTCAGAGGTTCCCGAGACTATATTAGTCAAAGCCAAAGCTGCTTCAAACTGCATTATCAATCACAAGGTATCACCATCAAAGCTATAATTTTAAGATAACAATTTATCTACCATTGAAACTATAATTTTAAAATAGATACACCTAGTGATATAGACACCTAGTGAGAGTAAATGGAGAAATCATAGTAACAATAAAGTAACCTATGTAACAATAAAGTCGGATTCATCCTGGGAGTGGTAATGGGAGAAATCATAGTGAACAACAAGAAACATGCAGAGTTGCTTACAATCAAATAGATGAAAAAACACATACAAAAACCTAGATAATAATCATGAACAAGCTTAATATTGAATTATGAACTGTAAAGGAACTTACAAAATGTGACATTACGAACTTGGTCAAGCGCACAAGCAAAAATATCCTGGACATGACCCTGGTTGACAAGTTGTATTGCTCATGATGCAAGAGGATTTGTACCTGCACTGCCAATTCAATCAAAATCCATCATTATCTATACAATAAATACAAGTAATTGATGTAGTATTTTTTACTCTAAGATGCATTCTTATGATAATGTTAGAACATATGTTGAAAATGTCAAAACATACCCGAATAAGCTCCTCTTCATTTCAAGAATAATTTATTGGAGTCGCATGAACTTGGAACAAGCCTCCCACGATCTGAAAGAGTAGAAACTAAGTCAACAGTGACTTTTTTGTTGCTACGCTGGATCAAGGGAGGTTTGCTCCAAGATTAAATTGCTCCAATAAATTATTCTCTACTAAACAGGGCCAACCACGTGAAGGTGGAAGCTCTTATGGCCCCTCCCCCCCCCCCTCACATCACTCTCAATTCCCCAATACCCAATCTATATTTCATTTTTTACTTTCATGAGCATAAAAAAAAATATTCAATAACTAATAAAAAACAATTCAACAAAAAGTACGCAAGGAAACATTGAAATTAATGCTTGACATAAAAATAGTATGATAAATGAGTTTTTTATATAACGCAAAAAACGTTCTAAGTATGGTAACGTTTGTCTTATAATAATACAATATTTTACATTATCAAATTTTATTTTTCTTCTTCCTATTTCTAAAGCTCCTAATTACATCATCAATATCATCGTGCTCTGCTCCTGTTTCGTGCCTTTCGACCCGCACTGCTGACCTAGTTGCGTAGTCACGATGTCTGGTCTCATCCTGTGACGGGGCATCGCCTACAAAAACAGATAATATTAAATTTTAATTGTCGGTTTTTAAATATCATTGAACTAGTTCGGTAATATTAATAAAAAAAATTGCAATGAGATTATTTACCTGGTGCACCAGTTGTCGCCGTTGGGACTGTTTCCCTGTCTTCCTCTCTGGTGGTAAGATCCTCAAGGGAAACATTCTCTGTCATTTAAACAAAAAACATTATAAGGAAAGCCATCAAGGTATAATTAGAAAAAGTTATAAGTGGAAATTAATTACCGTCATAGCCCTCACTGATAGTAGCATTGTCGGCCTGGTCCCCACTACAATGATCAGGTTGCACGTGAGGAAAATCTACATCTGGCTCTAAAACTGGGTTATTTTCCTCGTCGGTAGTGCTAATCCTCTGATTTAAACAAAGTTGTTAGACATTAAATTTATGGACGAAAACAAACATATTGAAAGGTTAATGTTTTACCTTATCAGGAATTTTGGATCTTGGGACCTGCCCCAAGCTTCTGCGACGTTCACCTATGGCTTGATAGCCGAAATGGAAAGCGATATTTTTATCTTCCTCTATAGTTTTTTTTCCGAAGTCATCACCCTACATTACATATGATTGTGTATTTTTAATCATATTTGATAGGATTACAAAAACGTTGGAAGGCGATACAATTAATTATAAGATGTTTAGCTACTTAATTACAATTCTTGTGGCTAATTTCAAGTAGCCGCCCTGGCCTAGCTTGTGATGGCCCTTTTTTTCAATCCTAGCTTTGGTTGCCCTCGAGGTGTCAAGCAACCTATCATCAAAATATTGAAGTCAGATATGACGTAGCACACTTCTATTTTAGACATAGAAAAAATTAAAGCTATTGAATTAAAGTTGTAATTTACCTTGTGGGTCTAGTTGGCATTTTTCCTTCTTTCTTTGCCCTTTTCTCTTTTCTGTCATGGATGAGTGCTCTCCACTCACTCTCTGGAACTGTGAGAGGACACTCGTATCTAGGGTTAAATTTCAATTGTGTCCTATAGGTGTCCCTGGTATATTTCAAATATTTGTCGGCTACCTGAGCCACCGCTATTCTGTCAAATGTGCCGACCCCAAAAAGGGATTCTAGATAATCTAGAAGTTCTTTTTTCAGGCTGGAATTCTGGGAATTCCACCTTGTGCATATGGTTGGGCCAAAAATTACCAACGCATGGCTCTCCAAAAACCTGTAGAACTCATTGTTTCCTACATAGAAAAAAATATATTATCATTAATTTAAAAATAAAAATCATGATAAATATGTTTTAGATAGAGTACATGAAATAGTTAAAATATTAAAATTTACCTGGGAGCTGTAAGTGCTTTATAGGGACACCTTCATCGTTCACCAACAACGTGCCATTAATGGTCCCTGTGGAGCTGACACGTGTAGCTCCAGGAAACGCAATAATGTAGTTGGCCATATCGGCCTCATCACTGCCAACACGTTCAGTGGTTGGGTGGGTGTCTACTTGGGCAGGGTGTGTTTCTTGGTTGGCACCTAAAGGAGTAGAAGGTGTACAAGAGAGTTGCTAGGCAATATCTTGCCCTTGTGTCCCACTACCACCAACATCGCGTTCAGCAAGTGTCAAAAAACGCTACATACAAAAGAAATTTTTGTTATTTTAGTCAACGTAAAAATTAAAAATCAAACTATCACAATTCATCTCATGCAGAACAAAAAAAATATCCTTTTGACTTTTTATTATTACCTGATATGTTTCTAGCTGGGTCATAAGTTTTTTTATCCTCTCTTCTGTTCCAGGTGTTTGAGGAGCGTCTATCAAAGTATCAAATTTTGACCTTGCATTTCGTGCCTTTTTTCGCAACAAGAGCACTGGAGATAGGGATGAAGAAATCTCTTCCTCATAGAGGGAATCATCGGGCGTACCATGGCTAGGTGTCTGCATATTTGAACAAAATTAATATTATTTCAATTATGTAAATAACTAAAATAACTTAAGATAGAGAAATGCTGGCACTTTACATGTTCTTCCGCTGGCCTCTTTCCGCGATCATCCCGTCTCGGGGTTGTTCCTGTACTGCCCTGATCAGTCTGCCACATTGCAATAAAATTATAAATGTAAAAACTTGAAAACAATATCTAACTTGAAAACACAAAATGAAAACTTAAATAATTTCTAATAAGACACCGGAAGACAGAGTTAGAGTTTCAAATATGCCTTGTATTGAATTCAGTCCTGGAAACATGTCATTGCACATTAAGGCACCCAAACAAGAGACGAGTTGACAATGAAGACCTTATTGAATATATTGTTGGAGCAACTTCTAGTAAACTTTTTGTGAAGACCTTGAGGATATTTTTGGAGCAACATTGTTGAAGCTGATGGTATAGCATTGTTGGAGACGATCTTGAAGGGCCTTGAAGTGAAGCTTTTGGAGCAACTATTGAAAATCCTTAGAGAATTTAAGTAAGGCACTTTCTATCTTCCATCACCTTTTTCCTTTCAATATCCTTTAAACGATTTTGTTGATATTTAATGTTTGAAATCACTTTATAATTCCTTGATTATATGTGTTTGGGGACTTTCCCTTTGAAATTACCCAAAAATACCCTGGCAATTTTATCTTCAGGATGCATGTCTGACCCTATTGTTCAATATGTTGATTGATAGTAGTAAACATAGAGAGTTAGGGGGCTCTTGACTTGGTTTGGTTGGGCCATGAGATCCCTAACATCTACTAGGGAGAACCCCCCTTGAGTTGGAGGAGATCTAGCCCGAAGTGAAAAGAGGTTGGTGAGGTGACAATGGGGCTATTGAATTACACATGGTATCACACTTTAGCTTTAGGACTTTATCTTGAGAAGTGTGAGATTTTGCTATATCAATTCTCAATTTTTTTACAACACTATTGTTAAGAACTAATAAGAAGTGATGTTGAGGGGTTTTTGGGTATAAGAAACAATACCATTTAAAAACTAGGGTTCTCAGTCCTTGGCATTCCTTCACCTGGGCCTAGGGGCACACTAGAATAATTTCACACTAAACCATGCAAACTTAAAAGTAACTTAACAGATCCATAAAGTAATAATAACCATAATTCCTAATTTCCTATTGTACGATATGATGCAAATTATTCAAACATGAAGCAATGAAGACATGCAATGTCTGAATTTCAAGATTGATGAACCAATACAAGAAGTTAGAAACTACAACTTTGATTCAATACTCTATGTCCTAACTCCAGGAAGGAATCTAGTTTGTAGTACAGAACATGCATCATGTATTATCAATTCTTAATTGACAACAACTAAAGGTCATCTACCTCATCAATTCCTTCCCATTTTGTGTTCTTATATTATATTCCTTATAAAAGTGTCAAATTTCTCTCAAAGTAAGCAACCACTGAATAAAATGAAAAATAGTCGAGATATGATTGAGAAATGGTCATTTATTTCTTGAAAGGATCTTCACGATTTCTTTGGTTGTTTTTCATCTCAAGAAACAAGAAATGACCTAAGAAACTATCGTGATGTAATATAAGAAACAACATGGTGCAATGGCCATTTTCAAAGCCAAATGATGTCCATTGAGGACATGCCCTTTATTTGGTTCCTATTTCATAGGAGTTTCAGGTAGAAATGGAACTTTGTTGTACCATTTCCAGTAGTAAAAAGGGAAAACCTTCTTTTTCCATGGGAAATAATTTACCTTTCCTTTTTCAAGATAATCTAAATCACAAAAATATGAACTATACTGCACACATTCTTGGATAATGTGAAAGTGGAAAAGGAATACCCTACACAAGTGATGCACACATTGTACATTTGAACACTAATAGATTTTTGTAGTTGAAATGCAATGCTTGTTTCATTTAAATGTAGGGTTTTTAAAGCAGGGAGAAATAATGGCTGCCAAATTAATAAGCGTTTCTTTGGGAAAAATTTAAATCTTGTATTGGGTGATGAAGATAATAGAGGGTATTGAATCTTGATTCTTGACATTGTGTTTAACTTGAATAACTCAAATGATTATAAATATCAATGGATGAGTTATTTTTTCAAGTATGTCACTCAAAACTCTTATGTCAAAGCATTGTATGATGGCTAGCATTTGCTTGTTTCCCTTTCTTCAGTTCAATGTAAAAATTATATTAATATATTGGAGCACGAATGATAACTACAATTGTTTGCTCTGCAGTATATCCAGCCCCAATATTATGAATTTTTTTCTCAAGTGGAGCTATTGGTTATTGATGAAGTAGTTGCAATTCCATTGCCTGTTGTAAAGGCTCTGCTTGGGCCATATTTAGTGTTTCTATGCTCTACTGTAAATGGGTAATAATTATAAATGAGCCAACCACAATCATAGATTTTGTAACCATTCGGTTTCCATGGATAGTGATGATGATATTAACCCTATATATCAATGACCTATATCTATATGAGAATGATCTCAACATTGACCTTGATATGGTTGTATGGATGTGACCTTTGGTATGTCATCAGAAAATCCCCAAATATCATAAAATCCCCAAATCTGGAGAACTAAAGCTCATCACTTTCGATCTGGAGTACTACCCTTGTGATAAAGTTGATGACTTTCGATCTCCCATTCTCTACCACTTTTCACTTTACCTTCAATATAGATCAGACCAAGGGAAATTCATTACTGGGTGTTGAGATGGATGAGTTTGTCGAACTAAAATCCATAGCTTAAACTTCATGAAACTGGTGGAGTCAAATTCATGCAAGCACAAACACATCTTACACATCCTCTTTGAAACTCATATGAAAGAACATTGGAAGACATCTAGAGAGAACCCTATAGCCTAACACAATCCAATGGAATTGACCAAAAAAACCCAAATAGAGTCAACCCTACTATAGGAGGAAGGTCCTGCAGTAAGAACTTACCATTTTGCAAGAGCTGAGGGCGAATGCTGAGGGAGAATGTTGTTCTGCAAGAGCTGAGGGCGAATGCTGTTCTGCAAGAGCTGAGGGCAAATGTTGTTCTGCAAGAGCTGAGGGCGAATGCGCGCGTGATATCAGATGTTAATGTAGTTTTTAATAAAATCATTTTTATGTAGCGCACATTTGATTTTTGCATTTCAAATCATTTTTATATACATTTTATTTTTGCATTTCTAATACAAGTGACAAACAAATTTCTACAAGAGGTTGAAATTTTTACTAGAATAGCCATGAAAGACTAATTAAAATGGCTTAAAATTCAAGTGGATCTTCAAAATAAATGTAATTCAAGGTTCTCCCCACTAAATTTTTTCAAAAGTGCTTACATTATTTAAGTTATCTAGGATATTTTTTGTATTACACAATCTAAATTAAATAATGAAATAGTTGGGTAGTCTTATTGTTTCAAATTAGGACACAATTTTCAAATGGTGATGAAGTTTCATGTGATGATTAACTGACAATATTCTCCTTTCCTATCCTTGAAAAACTATACAAGGTTCCCTGCTGCCACATGAAACCCTAACTCATGTAGAAACATAGGACCAATCCTCCATTTTTCCCGTCATAAGGCATTTTTCACGTATTTGACAACTAGAATTTGCAGATTCTCGTTTTCCGTGATGTGCTAGGAAGGATAAAAGACTTAATTTTGACGTTTGAATTTTTTCAAAAACATTCTTACACCCTTTAATTTCCACTTACCAATAATTTTTCAAAATTAGTCCTCTTCACAATTGCAAGGTTGTACTCAAAAAGTAAGGAAAGTTACTTTTTTGGCTCACTCAAAATTAAAAATTTAATAAAGGAATTACCACTTATCATTATTGATATTTTAAAATTAGAATCAATTTATTTTTCCCCTTCCTATTACAAAAAGTTCACAAATCCTTTATTTTACATAAAACACCAAAGAAAGAATAAAGCCCGTTGCCCTGCAAACTTCCAAGGTTGTGATTAGTGAAGCAGTGAAAAAGTACGGCTATAGCACTAAAAAATTAGAATGCCAATCTGCTCCAACATGAAGTAGTGTTAATATAGCTGGTGGCTTGGCTTGATGGTCAAACAGTGAATTACACAAGCACAAAATAAAATCTTTAGGCGTCTAGTTCCTTACACTCACACTCTCAATGCATTCAGACTTAGGCCGAGCTCAAGATTGGCTCCGAGGAAACTAGATTGGCTCATTAACCTGCCATATTTTAATTTCATAAGGTGTGTTCGAAGTTTGAACTGCTAGGGTAATTTATTATTGTGAAATCATAGTTCTAAATTATCTCTTATTCTGTGAGCAATGTAATCTATTAATTGTAAGCAGATTCATTAAAAAAATTCAAACCGACTTTAGCATGAATGATGACAATTTATATATTAATTGGTTTTTAAGAGTATTTGTATTATGTAGGAGCACTGGAAAGAAAAATCAAGACTTCTTTTTCTGTTTTCCTTATTTTATTGGGCTGAACTGGAGAAAATTGAATATGAATAGTGAGTTAATTGTAAGATCAATGGGCCAAGGCCATACATCAACATTGACCACAGTGGGGAAGTATAAAAACATGGATATTCATGCAAGTATAGTTATTAATTTAAGATCAAAGTTAACTCTTAGATTCACTAAAGAAATAGAAGGCAAAGATCTAGCATCAACTGAAACTCACATGAAAAACTAGATGAAAAATGTACAATCATCCAATGGAGAGGTAATCTATAATTATCTAGTAAGACTCTTGGCTATGCCTTGAGACTAAACTAATTCTCAATATTTTTTAATAATCATCCATTGGAATTTAGTAGGAAAACCATAGTAAATCATTGTCCAATGGCCATGCAAAAATATAAAAAATAATAATATTTGTTGGTTGTTTTTCAATAGGTGGACCATGATGGGACCACTGAGAAGGTGGGGGTGTTTTTTTAATCATGGAAGTGAGGTTTAGTAGATTGATAGTCAAGTTACATTTCCCTATAAATTTTCTCGATCAAGTTATTCATTCATTGAACTTTGATTCATTCCTACTGTTTTGATACACAATCCAATCCAGTTGAGTCTTGAGTCTTCATTGAGAATGGCATTCATAGGTTGTCAAGAAATAGGTTATCATGCACATGCACTCTTCTTTTCTTGGTATCTTTGTAACTATGTTCAGCCTGAGTTCTATATTTTTAAATTATCATAATAGTTCGTGATTATTAGGATTTTATTTTGTCTTTTAAGAATTTTAATTTAATTATTATTAATCATTAAATTTAAAAATATATATATATACATATATATATAGTTATTATAGTTATTAAAATTTCAATAGAATTATTAAACTTTCAATGGTACATCAACTTTCATACATGAGAAAATAGATACTGACAAATGGTACATCATGGCCTAATTAATTTCGCTCAGCAATTTCAAATGGTATAACATTTAGTCAACAGTAATCATCAATTTCTGCACACAGAGACTAATTTCTCTGGAAGCCTAAGATTTCTTTGGCTTGTTATTCTTATAACTACATAGACATAATTAATAGAGAGATTGAGGACAGAAAAAAATCTAGCGCTTAGTCTCCACTACTCAACATGATTTTGTGAGAAATAATACATAGATTGATTTCTCTGAGTGCCTTAGCGTTCTTTGGCTCATTATTTTAATCACAACAACAATAAAAAATGCACTGAGGATCTATTCTTAGTCCGATTATGCAATTTTTATAAGACAGATTATGCAATATTAATAATAAACATAAATTTATTGCAATTTAGGGAAAGCTCGTTCATGTTTTTTCTTTATATTGGAAGGTTACTTTCTTTTTGAAGTAATTTTTAGTAGATCATAGCATATATTGAGGAAATATTAGTTTGACAAGAATCAGTTATTTCTCTTGAAACTTTAGGTATTAAAAGTCCATGACACAAATATATCACACTCCAAAATCCAAAGAAAATGGAAGAGCGTTCAATTTTTTTAATCAAAATTTTATTGGTGAAGGGTTAATTTATTACGAGAACGTCATTAATGAAGTGCAAAATTTTAAACGTAACGTTTATTGACTAGAAAAATAATTACCAAAATGTCAAAAAAATAGTGTGATGGGTAAAGCAAAATCCAAATTCCAACCCTGCCTGCCACCTGTTGGTGAGTGGAGGTTATTCACTTTTCATTTATAGCTTACCAGGTTACTCATGTTACCAATATTTTCACATGGCTCACTTTTAGGTGACTACTTATTGTACTTCTTCTTTATAAAGAACAATTGGTAGATAATTGTATTATTTGAAATCTATAACAAATCCGGGCAACAAAATTACAACAAATAGAAAATTATGCAAAAAATTCACCAGGGCACTAATGTGTGGATACCCTATCATTTCTTAGATCCTCATAACTTACCAACACCTACTATATTGGTATACACATAATATGGAATTTACTTGAAGTATTTCATATGTATCTAGAAGTAAATAAGTTTTATGACAATTGTTATGGCAGATATAAGATGTGTATTATAGTTTATATTTCAATTTTTCTTAAGTAGCATGCATGTGTTGTTCATATAGTGACTACAATTACCAAATATATTTCAGTGAAGATGTGAAGATGATCTCTCATTAGGTCCTAATTACTTAAAGCATCATTAATTAGCTTTCCAAATGAATAAAATATGTTAACAAATTATTAAAAACTAGGAAAACAAACATGCTTTAAAAAAATATGGCACAATGAGTCACACTCTGAGATTTATTTAATTACTCATCAAGTGTCGCTACAACATATATATGATCACCATTACCATAGAAATGGGACATGTGACCATCATTTTGGTTTCGCCAATGACATTCCTCATCATGAGCATTGTTTAGGGTTGATTGTGTTGATTTTTTTTAAACAAATCATTTATACATTTTATGGAAATTATAGACACAATTTATAATCACATTACAAGATCATGATGTATGGATATTCCTTATCATTTCTTAGTTACTCACAACTTAACAACACCTAATATATTGATATACACATCATATGAAATTTACCCCTAGAATGCCACATGTATCCTAAAACAAATTAGTTTTATGGCAATTGTTGATGCATGGGCATTACGCTCAAAACAACCTTTGTCTATAAATAAATGTAAAGGGGGGTCTCATGTTTTATTTCCCCATGTATTTATTCACAGTTGAGTTATTTTTAGTTAATTAGAGAAGAAAATGTAACTGCCCGAATGATTAATGGGCACCTGAAGAGATAGTCAATTTTAGAAGTTAAGCGAATTTTAGGAGTTCGTCTTTGTCTGTCAGAGGGTTAGTCTCAGAGTTAGAGATATGTAGAGTTTTCAGCGTTAGAGGAGTTGAGTCAATTCAGGGTTTGTATAAAAATAAGCCTTATAGGCATAATAAGGCAGACCTGCATAGAAAACCGCATAGGCTGCATAGGACTGTCGTAGAGACAGAGTAGAGGAGAAGGGCCAAGTAATTTGAAGATCTAGTCGAGCCAAAGTTGTAAGTACTTCACTTCATAAATGTAGAATTATTTCAATGGTATTGTGCATTTGTCGAGTTAATTATGGCGTGAATGGTTTCTGTGTCTCGATAATCAACTATATAGTAGTTTGGAATACATACTTGATAATTGTGGTTTAATGGGGTCCTGTATGTTGAAAGAGGAACCGAGTCCTTTCCTGAATTACTAGCCTTTGTGCGAGAGGTTCTAGCCTTTCAAAAACCCATTGGATATTAGTTTAACTTGGTGTAAGAATTTTCGGATGAATAAAGTTGTGTGATAACCCGTGTTAAGCACCATGACAGTGGATGGTGTGGCATTGGACAGTGGTATGGCAATGTTGTGGTCGAGACTCATGTAATACAGTGGGAAATACCATGGTAGAGAGGGTCCATAGGTCCAAATTATGGATCTCCCCACAGTGTAATAGAGAATTGTGCTCGAGCCTTCGATTCAAGGTTCGATCGGTGCTACCACATACATAGAACCGGCGTGTGAAAGAACCTCATGGAGTGCGAGTCCTTAATTGAAGAAAAAAAAACTAGTACAGGAAGATGCGAGTCAAAGGAGCGGAGGCGGAGTACAATGAAAGAAAGCTTGACAGAACCTGGAAGATAAGAGGCGGAACCGTGACCGAAGTGCACAGTAAAACCACCGTTTGGAAAATCAGCGATATCGCGCAAGTTTGGAGGTGGTAAGCAGAATTGGTGAAAAGGACGTGACATATGTCTCCGTGAGACATGTGGCCAAGGGAGGAATTATAAAACCATTCTCATCGCAGATTAACCCTTGGGCATGTTCGTTACGCGAGATTTCGTTGTGTCTGTTGGATCCTCCAAACAGGCGCGATGCTCCATCGACCGTTGGATTGAGAGGTAAATTATTGTGGAGCCAAGAATGGTTTATGTATGACCATTGAGTTATAGACCAAAGTCGAGATTTGTTACGATCTTTGACAATTGGCGGAGATTATAATAAGGAGGACTATATAATTATGTGAATGGCCGTGCGTTTGGCTGAAACCAAGTGACGGAGTTTGAATTGACAAGTTCGACATACATTAAACATCACAGTTGAAATACGAGAGGGTCGAGAAGTTGATACATTCGAATATCAATTCGAATATGTAAAATGAGTGAGCCCAAGGTTTTGGGGTTTAATTCCTAAGTGGCTTGTATTTATTGGGGTATATATTAATGAGAGTAGGCTAGTCATTATATTTGAGGTGTGTAAAGAGCGGTTGAATGTTGATAGGTATGATGGGGATTAGACCATAGAACGTGGGGACTTATAGTATGGTTTAGAACCATCAAGTGAAGAATTTCTGCATGCAAGAAGGCATGGCATAGGCCTTGGGGGTATTATGATCCTTGGAGGAAACTCCCACAGCTAGAAGAGTTGACAGAGAAAATTGGATCGAGTACAAAGGTGTGGCAGGTGGGTTTTACCCTACACCAATTGTTATGGTGCATATATGATGTGTATTACAGTTTATCTTATAATTTTTTTGAAGTAGCATACAACAATTTACATAGTGATATTAGAACCACTCTCTAGAGTATACATCAATTTTGTACACATGGATTTTCAGTTGATTTTTAAGATATATCATTGGTGATGATCACATGATTATATAATGAACCATTAAGTTGAACTATGAAATTATTCCTCACAACACACACACACACACATTGATGAATTAATAATTTTTCTCATATAATTTTTTTAATCTATTTTGAAAAAAGAAAAAAAAATTACATATAACTATTTCTAAGAAGAACAAGAGAGAATTCCTTACCATATCTTCGTAAAACATATAATAGCAAGAAAATTAATCTATTGAAATTTCATTTACAAACATATTCATGGAGTAAAATGAAGATTAAAAGGAGATATTCATCGATTTACCTATAACATCACCTCATCATTAAGAATGTAAATGTACAATATTGATGATACATAGGTTAGGAGAAAATTAATCTATTGAAATTTCATTTCCAAACATATTCATGGAGTAAAATGAGGATTAAAAAGAGATATTTATGAATTTACTTATAACATCACCTCATAAAAGTGTAAATGTACAATATTGATAGAATTTATTTATATATGATAAATAATAAACCTTTATCTCACATGTATCATATAATCTTATAAACAAACAATTGCACCGGGGGTGCAAGGGAACGCCGGAAGGAGGAGATGTGAATCATTTTGTGCTATATGAGGGGTAAAATGTGTAATAACTGAAGGAGCTGAATATTTTGTTCGTTTGTGACGATATGGAATATTGGATTTTATTTTTTATAAAAATAATAATTATTAATTTAATATTATTTGATTTTAATTTATTTAATTTAATTTTTATTTTATTTTATTTTATTTATTTATTTATTTTAATCTTTATTTTATTTTATTTGTATTATTTATTTATTTTATTTATTTTATTTTTATGTTTTAATTAAAAAAATTATTTTATTTGTATTTTTAATTTTATCTTTATTTTATTTTATTTCTATTTATTTAAATTTTATTTATTTATTTATTTTATCGAAATAGTGTTGAGTATTATTGGGAGCTTCTTGTCAAAGGCTCAACCTATGGTCTCAACCATAGTCAATTTCATTTCCCTTTTACACAAATGGTTATAAAACCATGCACCCAAGGTATACTGCTTGTGCGGGAGTGCTTTACCTTCACTATATGGTTATGAGCCCATACATATATAGTAAATCTACATATATCATTTAACCCGACATTCACCTTGTACTTACAGTCCACCAAGCTTTCGCCTTCAACTATGCAAATATATATATATATATATATATATATATATATTGGCCTAATGCATATACCATTTCTTGAAATTTAATCATACCATTCAACTTCATAAGCCTCGATTGTGATTAACCCCGAACCCTATATAATATTACTCGGCCCCACATATATTTCATATGGGCGCTAACTCTGCAAACGCATTGATATAGGCCTACCACCTTTATGTTTTCGATTTGAATTAAAATCACGACATATAAATGGATGCTCGGGCCCACGTTCATATAAACGCACCTTGCTTAAACGTCGAGTGGATCCAACGATCCATATGGCGTTGCTCCCTAAGTGTTAATCGGACGATCACTGAGAAATTTCGCGTTTTTTTTCTCACCGAGCGTTAATGCTCAGAAATAACGCGAAACTCACGGTTTTGAAAATCCGCTTAGGGACACGTGACATTTTCTTTGTGGTATCACGTTTTTTATTTCAATACATCTTACCACTAGTGGACCTGCGCGAAAACCATAACCCATTCCCGAATACCACCTTTATTGTTTATGCATCGCGGTTCTGTTTCATCTCCGCTTCGAGGTTCCGCTTTAAAGTTTCAATGCCAATTTGTTGGAATATTTGAAAATTCCACAACAACAATGGAGAGAGTAATACTCTCCTCTTCTAACACAGAGAAATAAAAATTTCTTGACACAGGAGACAGAGTTTTCACACTGAAAAACAACTTCTATTTCTTCAAAAAAAAACTATTACAATACTTCCTCACTGAGAGGGATTTACAAAAATAACAAGACTGTTGCAAAACATAGTGCTTTCAATTCTTCTCTGTCACTCTCTTAAACATACACTACTGTGTAAAATTTCTATGCTCTATCTCTGTAGAAATAAAACGCACTGTTGTGCACCAAAAAAAAATTACTCAGTCTTTTTCTGGGCCTTCTTACATTTATACCGCAGCATATCAAAAGCTATATGTTAAACTTTTAAATTAAAAACTAAAACAAAACTTTAAAACTAAACTAAAGTCTATTAAAAAAAAGACTTTGGGACCCACAATAACAATGCACATATGTATATATGTGAAAACATAATACACCAATAGTTTTTAAAAAAAACTTTGTTGCGCGTTATATAAACCATAACAAAACTTAATATAAAATGAAAAACATAAAACCAATAATGAAACCCTTTCGCAATCATCCGGACTTTAATCAGTGATAAGCCAAAATGCAATGATAGATTTCGCGTTCCAAAATGGGACGCTGACGTCGTCCTAATTTGTGACGCGAATTCTCAATCAAATGTGCCCTATAAAAATTCGGGTCTGAATTGGGCTCGGCATATGGAGGGAAAGTTGTGACGCGAATTTCTTATGAAATCCGCCCTAAAAAATTTCGGGTCCGAAATGAGGTTGATGACATCGGGGTCTTTTTTGACCCGAAAAACTTATACAATGTGCCTCATAAATATTTCGGGTCCGGTTTGAACCATTGCGAATCGGCCAAACAAAAAACCTGAACCAATATGCTTCTGCCATGTGTCCTGCACTGACTGGTGTGTGGTCGTGGTACCATGGACATTGACGTGGTCCGTGGGACCACTGTTCTTCACATAAAACACTCCCGTGTTCAACCAAAATCAAACTACTGTCTTTTTAATTGTAAACCCTGTGTATACTTTGTTTTCTATTTTAACACTCTATTTTGAATCTATAGGGACTGTGACTGTTTCAAAGTGACTTTTCAATGCAAATGGAAAGCGGCTTCAGTACAGGGACTCTTCCAAACAAAATTAGAAGGCGGTTCTGTGCCAGAGCCCTTCAAACTATTATAGCAAGCGGCTCTGAGTACAGGGCAGGTGAAATTAACCTTTCAACACAATTAAATCTGGTTTCTTCCTTGTCCATAGAGATCAAGCTACGCCATCGATCATCCACTTAACAAAACAACGTTTGTTACTTCAAAGAGGCGGGGAGTAAGCTTTAGGCAAATTCCACCATCCTTTAATAGACAAAGCGTGGTTATACTTGCTCTTTTAACGGGGCCTTATTCAATCTTTCTCAATTTCTTATGCATAACGCACACACAATCGCTCATTCACTGAGAATAGCCTCCTTGGTGCCTTCTTCGCCGGACTACGATGTGTTCATCAACAGTCGTGAACCCGATGTCCGTTTCTTCGCCAGGCATCTTCACAACAGTCTTGTTTCCAGAGGATTGTGAGTCTTTCTCGACAGCATAGAATTTTAGGCTGGACAATCCATACCTTCACAAATCAAAGACGCAATTAAAGGAGCCTCTCTCATTATTACTATTTTCTCTCCAAATTATGCGCAATCACAAAGGTGCCTCGATGAACTACTCCTCGCGCTACTCTGTAAGCCAAACATTTTTTCATAGGCATATAAGTGTCGTTTATTGCATATAAGTGTCGTTATACTGACGACGGCCAAAGCGTCTGTATTGTGACGGATGCCTCCAAACGTCGCAATTGCGACACTTAGACATTGTGCCGCAATTGCGACGTTTGGAGGCAGTCGTCGCAATAGCGACGCTTTGGGGCATAGTGTCGCAATTGCGACATCTTCCTCCAAACGTCGCAATTGCGACACTTTGTCTAAGTGTCGATATTGCGACACTTTTCTCTAAACATCGGTAGAGCGACGGTTTCGGGCGGGATTGAAAAAATTTGGGGAAATTTCCGACATTTGGTCAAAAGTGTCAGAACCAAGTGTCGGAATTTCCCCTAAATGTATTAGTGTGATAGGTGTCATCCCTATGAATCTATAGGAATTTTATTACCATTCCTTCAGGAACACCCATACTGGAATTTTTTGAATAAGAAGAAACTCACAATCGCTCATCTCTTGCCCAAGACAAATTGATTTGGGTAAAAACAAACATGTACGTCCACAATTGCTGAAGTGTTTAGTAAAAAATTTGGGTGAAAACATGTTAAAAATCATAGCAAAGGCGAGTGCGCATAACATATTATGTGCAATTATAATTATAACAAAATACAAGGCATCCTAAGTATATCTGCATTACAACTAAGCCAACAATTGAAAGTGCGCTATTATCTACGAAAGCCCATAAGATAAAAGGAGTTCAAAACACATTTTATCTACATACTACAACATTCAAGAAACCAAAATAAGAATATGTTCCTTTAGTGAGTGAATTGGAGTTTATAGAGGAGAACAACAGTTGAGACCCTGATCTGTGAAGCATAGAGAAGTCATACAAGCCTAGGATTTTGTATGGGAAAGTTTGTGAAATAATAGTTCAACATGTTAATGTACATTTCATCCACACTCCATTACTTTTATTCTAGACCTAAACTTTAAACTAACACAAACTACAAGGAAATATGGTAAATTTCATTGGAAAGATGTATCATTGAAAAGAAATAGCCTTTTTTTTTAAACCATGTGGAGAACCATGGCAGCAAGACCATGTTAATAACCACTAAAATGAAGAAGATACATATGGTTGTGGTGAATATAAATTGCAGCGGCTGCTTGATGCATAAAAATATTACCATGCAACAAAGTATTCTACCTTCTTTTACATAGATTTTTTTTGTAACATTTTATTACTCGATTCTCTTTCTCTACTTTTTCCAATGGTCTGAGGTTTTATTCCCTCTTCTAAACTCAATGTAGCAACGAATTCGTGTTGAGAAATTTGAAATCTAACCAATGGATGGCAAGAAATTTTCTCACCAAGTTCAATAAATTTTGAAGTGGTTTTCAATTGGGAACTGCTTTTTGTTGGGAATTTCATTCAACATTTAATTATGGTTATTCATTTTCTCCATGTGATTCCACTTCTGTTTAGTAAAAAATGATCACATTATCTTGCTCAATGAAGTACCCTTATTCTTGATTTCATAGAAAATATCGTTGATATATGTTCCCACTAGCTGTGAATTACAATTAATATTCTAGTTAAAACTTGTATAAATCAAAAGTATCTTATAATGATCGGTGCATTCCTCGTGAATCTATATAATTTTTTTTGTCTTTCATTCAGCAACACACATGAATTTTTATACTCCCTCATACATCAATGAATCCCCTTTTTTGCTCACCCTACCATAATGCATCATGCACTGAAATTTCATAAAGGAAAAATTCATCTACTTTATGATCTACAATGAAATCTTGTGGAAAATAAAAACATTTTTCAATTAATTGTAAGATTTCTGTAAAATCTTCTCGTATGACACCAATTTTTGGTCCACAAGACAAATACATCCATTCTTAAGTTGATTTGAATAAAATATGGAACATAATTTTTTTCTCATATATTCTATAGTTACACAAAGCAGCCCAAAGATGATTGTATTATTGAATTTTTACCATCTCTAAGAATTTTTTCTTATTATAAATGATTGTATTATTGAATTTTTATTGTCTCTAAGAATTTTTTCTTTTTATAAAGTTCCCTTTTTGGATAGAGTGGACTCAATCTCGTTGGATGTGCCACTTTGAGGATTCCCAGACACATGAAAGGGAGGAAGAGTGCTAACATCAAGATAAAGTGGACTCAATCACCTGGGATGTACCACTTTGAGGATTCCCCACTTTGACGATTCTTAGATACATGAAAGGGAGGAAGAATGCTAACATCAAAATTATTCACAATTAACGATAAAATAAACTAAACTTCCACCAATTTAAGGTTGTAGCACCATAGGCATGATATGTTTAAAGAAATGAACATGATAAACGAGGTAAGTAATTCTTGTTAGGCAAGTCAATCACAACCAAAAGTAATCTTAGTAGAATAAAGTTGCATACTCATTATGTTCATTCGGCTGAGGAGAAAGTACTAATAAAGATTTTAAAAAAACAATATTCAAGAAAAAAAAATCAATAAACAAGAAAAAGGGGGAAAAATAGCACTAATAAAATTTTTAAAAAAAAGTCAATATGCAAGAAAAAAAAAGAAAATTTGGATGCAACAAACGTAAAGGAACCATGTCATTACGTCCTACACTGGCCTAATCACAAGAATCTTTAGAACAAACATAAGATAATTTAGACCTAAAACCCAAGTCGAGCAATTTAACAAGCAAAAAAGAGTAAATAGGAGAGTTTTGACAGAAGTTTGATTCAAAAATGGAAAAGGCAACAACGATAGAATTATGAGCACTAAGAAAACAATGGAAAGAAGATATTCAATAACTAAAGATATATGAAAATTTTAAAAATCTAATTAGTATTGTTATAAAAACAATTTTAATAAGGATAAAAACTTCATGTGGCCTTAACTAAAAAGAATTATTGAAATCCACGCACTAGACAAATTGAGAAAACTTGCTAGAGAAATCATTGCACTTGACAAGATATTGACAAGATTCTCTATTGCACTTGACAAGATATTGACAAGATAACTGCAAAACAAAACTTTAGTAATTTAAAATATTCTCAAAATATTTGAATAAGAAGAAACTCACAATCGCTCATATCTTGCCCAAATTGGGTAAAAGAAAATACGTATGTCCACAATTGTTAAAATAATTAGTGAAACGGGTGAATGCAAATATGTTCAAAATCATAAAAAAGGCTAGTGCTCATAATATCTTATGTGCAAATACAACTATAACAAAATACTTAGCATCCTAACTATAAATGCATCGCAGCTAAACCAACAATTGAAAGTGCTCATAATATCTTATGTGCAAATATCTATAACAAAATACATAGCATCCTAACTAGAAATGCATCGCAGCTAAACCAACAATTATCTACGAAAGCCCGTAACATATAAGGAGGAAAAAATAAATTTAAAGTTTGGATTACAAACCAGCAGAAACAATTTCAAATGAAACGTAAACTGTTAATCACTTATCGATTAATATTTTTTTATTATTATTACTTAACTGTATGCAATTTTCAAGTGTTGGAGATTATTTTGTTGTATGACTGAACTTTTTCTTTTATTAATCATTGATTTTATTATTATTACTTTCTCATTTATTTTTCAATATATATTATTTATTATTATTTTTCTTTCAATATATATTATTTATTATTTTATTTTTTTAATTTTAGTGTATATTTTATTTTATTGATTTGATTTCAGATATTTTACGTTCAATTAGTTTTAATAGGATTTGTTACTATAATTTCTTGTTTTTATTTTTTTATTTTTACTTATTGTTACATGAGTTATTATGACACACTTAGAATGAGTAACGACATTAATACATGATTTTTATTTAAAAGATTTAATTAAATGATAATTTTATTTGAGTAAAAGGTGAAAGTAAATGTGTGGTAAAATATTCCAAGAAACTCACGAAGAGGTTGAGACAGTTTTGATAGTTACCTTTCCAAAAAGAATTTAAGGAAAAATCTTAGGAAGGAATGGGGTTTTGTGCACAATAGGTAGAGGGTTAAGCAGTGGATGCTTGTTCTGAGTTGTCCAGATCAGCTAGTGGGAGTACCAGTGGAACTTAGGAATTTACCCTAGAGAAGCAAGACTAGATTTTCCAATCCTGAGGTCAGTCTTCTTGTCTCAGACATTTACCTCCGACCTAGTGAGGAGCAAAGGGGGAGCAGAGGACGTAATCGCCTCGCTCAAGGTTGGGTGGACCGACAGTTACTGAGGAAAAACCTGTACTCTAAAGTAGGTACAAAATGAACTTAAGTTTACTATTTAATGTTTTGCAGTTAGTGTTGCAAATTTTATAGCACTGTAAAGAGATTCAAATTTATATTCATCTAAATTTCTATATTTAGGAGAACAAGAAATAGTAAATTCATCATGCTAATCATTCTAGAAAATAGTTGAGAATGCATGATATAATTACATAGGAAAGAAAAGTTACAGGTAGGAATTAAATATTGTTTTTACTATTTGTGTGGTAAGAAAGAAATACTAGAAGATGAACAGAGGCTCTCTTTCTCTTAACTTTCCTACTATCTGTGAAAAATTACTAACGAACACATGCTACAATTGTAAATAATGTAGAACATAGATGGCAGTGCTGAATATGCAAAGATTACATATTACTAGTATGAATCTGTAGAATATATTCGGTTGTAGCGAATCTAGGAAAATACACATGTTACTGTAAGGAATATGTAAATTATATACTATTCTAGGAAATATGTGAACAAAACACATGTTACAGAAGTGTACAATGTAGAATATAATCTATCATAGTGAAAATGAGAAAATACAATTTTCGTAATTGAAATTTATGTAAATATCAGACAATGTGGAAAGCTGGTTAAATTCCATTTAACAGAGATAGCACACAAGGTATAGGAGAACCAGTAGGTTGTGGATTTAGAACCAGAACCCAGTAGTAGACTCCCGGTTTCGGTCCCAATGGAACCTCTGTTGGAACAATGGGAGGGCACAACAAGTAACAAGTGATGCATTCATATACATTGACTAAACTAGAATGCTTCAAATGGAGTAAACGAAATTGTTAACCAAAAACAGTGCAATCAATAAATTATTAGACTTCAAAAACTGGAATGAACTTGACCACAGAAGAAACTAAGACTTTCCAAAGGAAACATTGTGGCACATCATCGATATTAACATTGGATTTAAAAAGGAATTATACAGCAAAACCAACGTAAATACTGAAGAATAAAAAATATCATAAAATTGACTGTATAGTCACAGTTAGCGACGTTGAAAAACTATCATAATTACATTTACAAATTTGGGAAACAGAGGCGTAGCCTTGGAACTAAAATCCTTCATAAAATAGTTTTGGAGAACCGAGAATATATTCGGTTGACATATAGTGAAATAGGGTCGAGCCCAAATGTGAATACAGTCAAAATAAATACACCAAATTTAAAACTAAGGATTCAACTGCACTCAACAGCTAGGAAACCTTGCCTGCAAGATAAGAAAAGGGAGGCTGAATGTTACAGTGTGAAATATTATGGGTGGAGAACCAGGGAGAACGATGAATGGCTCTTACCTTCAATAATGTGAAATCGAGTCGTCATCGGATCTTCATGCTAGAATGCCCAATAACACTGGACAGTACCTAGCCAGTTACCAAACAAAAACAATTAACGCAGGGTTAGAAATATAAAAATCCCAAATATTTAAATCAAACAGAAATTCGCAACAACCTAATGAATTAAATCAACCAGAAAACCCATGTTCATAATTTCTATGCAAATTACTAGGGGAAAAACTGGCAAGAGAATCTTACCATAGAGCCATGTATGTAGAAGACTGTTGGAGATAATGGCGGCCTATTCAAGCCATGGAGTTGCACTAACAAGCTGTAAGATTCCAAACAATAAAAAATTTGGTAGATCTAAAACATATTAGTGTTCTCATTTAATACAATCTTTCATCAAGAACCAGAACACAAGAAATGCAGCCATTTTATTTATATTATTATTCACTGAAAGTAAAATACATGCCCAGACCATAGAATCTTGCAAATGGCATGCACAGCTGCTTGACAATGACAAATATAAGAAACTGAAGCCCACTTGTGAATCCTGGATGGATCCACCACATAAACATCACCGCGGGGTTTTCATCCCGATATCAATGCTAGAACTGGCCAGGCTAGGTTCTCAACCCAAACATAATAAGATAGATAATACGAGAATGCCCTAAATGCCTAGCTTCTCTCCCCTTTTATAGGCTTGATGGGTCAATACCATGGGAAAATATCATGGATCAATTCTATCCACTTTGACTGGAAAGAAAGGGAATATTACAAATCCTCCCGCCCAAAGATTGTCTGTCCTCAAGTGATCCACTTCTATTCACAACAGAAAAATTTGTACATTAATACCAGGATCCCATACAATATGATGTGTCCTCCATGTTGAATGGCCCTGAATGGATCCTCCAATACCTGGATCCCAAACAATCTTCCAACCAATCCTCCCCTCAATAGATTTACCTGGATCCCAAACAATTCTTTCCCCAATGGATTCTCCCAGATCCCAATGCCACCTAAATCCTGGGACCTGTGGGTTATGGTATCATTTCAACCCTTCATCACTGCCCGCACCAAAGGGCCCAAGCTGCAATATGCCCTCAGCTGTGAGTATCCTCCAAAGAATCAACCTATCGATAGAATACCAACTCATAATCTCTCGCCAATCCATACTTGGGGAGGGATGAATATCTACAAATCTACTATGTTGATGTTGTTTGATGTTCGATTCATGCTGCTCTACTTGGTTACCCAACATGATGTATTTGGAGAACTCTGCCCTGCTCTTCCCAATGTGTAAAGGTGGGTTGTTGGCATTGCAAGCTTTATCTATGTATTCTTGTAGAGGGCTCTGGAACTCCCAATCGTACTCCTCTTGCTGCCTTATGAGGGATTTGAGTCGTTCTTCAACACTAGACAACTTGGTCTTTGATTCAGCACATACCCCTATGAGTTCCTCAATTTTTCTATTCTCCTGTAAGGCAACGTCTAGGACTGTCCAGACTTTCTGCTTCAACAACATAAGATCTATCTTGAAATGCTTGATCCTTTCTCGAAATTATTCTACTGGAAATTCTAGTGCAGTGCTGACTATCTCTGTATCTGTTTGCACCCAATGCCCAATGACCACATCTTCAACTTCAGCCTTTGACCAACTCTCTAGGAATGGTCCATTTTGCACATTATGTTTGTCATGTTGCTCCTTGTGATCATACTCATCATGTTGGTTCACTATGGTTGGATTCTCACTCAAATCTCCCAAGTCTCCTTCATCTGTGGAGACAATATGTTCATCCCTTTCAATTTTCAAACATAGATGCATTGGTGGAATTTTATCTATACTTGATTGTTCTTATTCTTCATGAATATTCCCCTGGGGATCTACGAACTCCATTGTATAGGAATCAACCTCATCAATGGCATTAGGTAGAATTTCCTCATGAACTTCCAAATTCTTGTCATTTTGCAAGCCTCCCTAAATAATGTCACGATGTTGCTCACCATCTTGAAGATCAATAGACCCATCTAAAAAATATTCCCCGTGATTTGAAGTAATCTCCTCTTGTTCTGACTTTGTTGCCTTCTTCTTATCACCTAAACAGGAATGGTTAAGGGCCCAAGGTCCCTTGCAGATAAAGCATAGTCCTCTCCTCCTTATTTCATTCTTGCTGTTGATTTTGTTCTTGATTTGATTATCATTTTGGTCTATGGAGATATGGTTACTTAAAGTACCATATAACCTCACTAGTACATCAAGGATTTTCTGGTTGTTTTTCAAAATTTCTTCAAGACGATCCATTTTCTCCCATACCCAAACAGGAATATATTAATTTTTCATAAGAAGATTTTGTCAATCATGCCTTCAAATATTTTCAAAAATTTAACCCACAGACTTATAAATGATTTTCCCTTCACTTATGTCTCCCAATAAAATAATTTACTGAAAAATAAAAATCCAACTAGGGTGATAAATATCACTGAAGTGAGAAATGTTGGCTAGGGTGAAAAATAAATTTCACCGAAGGTCCTTGCATAAAAATCTCAGGCTGGCAGGATGCACAGCTCTGATACCACTGTAATATTCCAAACAATAAAAAATTTGGTAGATCTAAAACATATTAGTGTTCTCATTTAATACAATCTTTCATCAAGAACCAGAACACAAGAAATGCAGCCATTTTATTTATATTATTATTCACTGAAATTAAAATACATGCCCAGACCATAGAATCTTGAAAATGGCATGCACATCTGCTTGACAATGACAAATATAAGAAACTGAAGCCCACTTGTGAATCATGGATGGATCCACCACATAAACATCCCCGCGGGGTTTTCGTCCCGGGATCAATGCTAGAACTGGCCAGGCCAGGTTCTCAACCCAAACATAATAAGATAGATAATACGAGAATGCCCTAAATGCCTAGCTTCTCTCCCCTTTTATAGGCTTGATGGGTCAATACCAACAAGAAATACCATGGATCAATACCATGGGTCAATACCATGGGAAAATACCATGGATCAATTCTATCCACTTTGACTGGCAAGAAAGGGAATATTACACAAGTGAAAAGATAACAACTGAAACGGAAGACGAAAGAACTTGCACTGTTGGGGTTCGACCTGCGGAGCCAATCTAATGGCACCAAAAGGGTTACACCGCTTAACTCCAAATCTGTCCATCAACGATGCAAGGAGAACAGCAAAACAAAAAGCAATATCTCATGGATTCAAGAGGTTAGTGGAGCTCTCACTGTGGATTCATGGCCAACAGACTTGTAGTTGCAGAGCCGAGATCTCCGCATCGGCGTAACACAAAAATGGGACATGTGCGGGAAGTGGGGGTGGGTAGTTACCCTAACCCACCTCATATGCCTGGAGCTTCGTTGATCATGAGATACATCAATCCAATGGTGGAAAGGGCATCAGTAAACCTTCACAGATGGAGTTCGTAGCACTACCCAAGGCATGGCTTTAATTGCTGAAGTAATTAACTATACTGGACCATTGTATTATAAAACAATAATATTAACAATCAAATGTAATTTGCAGGTACGGGCCATAATCCTTGGAATAATTTGATTGATTATGCTAATTGGAAAATGCATGGATTAAACCAATGATGTACCCAGAGGTTTAATGCATGTTCTAACATGTCAGTTTCATTGTGGAGATCCTAACCATGGATAATCTCATTTAGAATAATCAAATAAATGATTAACAGTATGTGAATGAGAACAATAGATTATGTATTCCGATTATTACATAATAATTGCAACTAGATAAGTATTGTGTGTAATGTATTTGTAAATTCAAATGGTGTAATTTCCGAGTAAGTATTCTAAATTTTTTTTTATGGGGTTAAGGTAAGTGAATAAGAAGGTAAGTGTTACAAGTAGTATCGGAGCCTAAGTTACAAACTAGGGCCAAATGGGCCAGAACCATACTATATATATATATATATATATATATATATATATATATATATATATATATATATATATATTATGAATTCTATTAAAACTAATGACTTACTATTTTGTTAAGTACAAGAACAGGTTTCTGCAATCCGCCATGAGGAGAGGATCAAGTCAACGCCCACCAAGAAACATGGGAGAGATGCATCCAGTGACCAATCCTGAAGTCAGTCCTGAAATGTGGGTGCAGCTAAGTGTGGACCAGCACCAATAAACAAGAAAAATGCTGGAAGAACAACAATGGAAGAAAAATAAGTTGTTGGATACTGTAAAGAAGTTACAAACAGACATGCTTAAAGTTCGCAGTGACAATGAAAGGTTGATGAGGGAAGAAGAGAGGATATTGAAAATTTTGTTGGATAGAAAGAATCCTCCCAGTGGATAACCTAGCCTGGAGAGAAACACTCAGGAAAACAGAGAACAATGCCAAGCAGTACATGACCATGTTGAAGACAGTCGAACGCCAAAAAGTCATAAAATTTGAACATATAATGAGGCGGAATCTGGAAATGTCATGGAAGAGCAAGAGCTGAAAAATAAGAAAGTGGAATTACAAGGAGAATTCCATAAGATAAAGCCTCCTACCTTTGATGGAGAGACGAAGGAAATGGCGGAAGCTTGGATAATAAATATGAATAAGTACTTTCAGGTGTATGAGTATAACTACAAACTTAAAGCTCGCCTAGCCATCTATCAACTGCAGGAGAAAGCAACGTTGTGGTGGGAGGAATTGAAGAATGTATGAGGAGTGGAATATCAAAATGTAACTTAGGATGAGTTTCAGCAGTATTTTAAAGATAAGTACCTGAAAGAAAATTTTTACGACAAGAAATCTTGAGAATTTCATGATCTGAAACTAGGCCAAATCACTATGGATGAATTTATTACAAAATTCACTTCTCTGTTAAGATATGTACCATACCTGCGTGATGAAAAGGCCAAGGTGCAGCATTTTTTTAGCAGTTTTCCAATTCATATGAAGGAAATAATTGAGTTTGTGAATCCAAAAACCATGGATGAAGTGATTAGGAAAGAAAAAAAGTGCTATCAGCAGTCCAAGGCAAAGGGAGAAGCTGGAAAAATTTGACCACCTCGAAAGGGGAAGAAAAGCTCTACCAATAACAGAAATAGAAAATCAAGCAATTTAAAGAATGTTGCAAGACATCCACTTAGCAAACATAATGGCAAAAGCCAAACTAGAACCAAGTGGACCGGGGAGGAAAGGCCTAATGAAGATTCTAGTAGACCCAATATTAGGCAACCCCATAAACCTTCGTTACAATGTTGGGGATGTGGAGAAGCACATTACTTCAAGAACTTCCCACATCGAAGAAGGAATAAGGTGGTAGAAAATCTGCAAGAATCACCCACGGTGGCGGATGTAGCTCGAAACATACCTAGAATCAATGCAACACTGGAGGATCGACAAACAGATTACCAACCAACCATGATAGAATTAGAAGGTAAGATTCAAACTCGAGTTGTTTCTATTTTAGTTGATCCTGGTGCCAACTTGAGTTACATACACCCTCGTGTTGTAGAAAGAAATAAGTTGCAGGACCAAAAATTTAAAAATCCATGGCTGGTTCAGCTGGCTAGAGGGACTAGAAGGCGGGTTTATAATAAGGTACTCAATTGTGAATTGAGTATTGGGGACCATCATATAACTGTGGAACTCAATATTCTACCACTGGGATCTTATGATATATTGCTGAGAATGGATTGGCTGGAGAGACATTGGTCCTTAGTGGACTGTAAGAATAAGGTCATACATTTTAAGTCAAATGATGGAACATGACAGGAATTGTAGGGCATCAAAAAGCCCTTGCAATTGCAACCCATTACTACATCCCAACTAAGTAAATGCATAAGTAAGGGTTTCCAAATTCACGCAATTCAAGTTGGATTCACCAACACCAAAGATAAGACTACTATGCTGGAGAATATTCCTATTGTGCAAGAATTTCAATATGTTTACCCTGAGGAGATTCCACGGCTACCACCAAAAATAGATATATATTTCACTATTGAATTGATACCCGGAGTAGCACCTGTGTCCCGGACTCCATACAAAATGAGTGTACTAGAGCTAACAGAGTTAAATATGCAATTGCCGTAATTGATGGACAAAGGCTATATCTGGCCAAGTGTGTCCCCATGGGGAGCACGAGTGTTGTTCGTAAGGTATAAGAATGGTACTATGCGTATGTGCATGGATTATCGTCAGCTTAACAAGCTAACTGTTTAAAACAAGTACCCACTACCACGCATCGATGATCTATTTGACCAAGTCAAAGGAGAAACAATATTATCCAATATTGACTTAAGGTCAGGCTACCACCAGATCTGTATCAAGGATGAAGATATAAGCAAGACTGCTTTTCGTACCAGGTAATGACATTATGAGTTTGTGGTGTTACCATTTGGGTTAACCAATGCACCAGCGACATTTATGAGCTTAATGCATGGAATATTTCACCCATATTTAGATAAATTCGTGTTAATTTTCATCGATGATATACTAAATTACTCCAAGAATATGGAGGAGCACAAGGAACATCTGTGCATTGTGTTGACAATGCTAAGAGTGCTTCAACTCTATGCCAAGTTTAGTAAATGTGATTTCTTTAAGGAGCAGATCCAATACTTGGGGCATGTGATTTCGACTGAAGGGATAGTTTTGGACCCATAAAAGATAAATACAATTATGGAATGGAGGGTCCCAAATAACGTAGTAGATATACGTTCATTTATGGGTTTGGATGGATACTACCAACAATTTATAAATGGTTTCTCCAAAATATCCTATCCTATTACCTCTTTGCAAAGGAAAGGATGGGTTTTTAAATGGACTCAAGAATGTCAAAACTGGGCAACCAAGAAGGATACAAAAATCAGCAACCTCTCATTGCTTGGGCAACCAAGAAAAAACACACTCTTTCCTTGGAAACATCTAAGAGTAGAAAAGAGGGAAACATCTAAAAATCTAGGAAAGAAGGCAACATCTCAATGTATTTGCTTTATCTAATAATGCATTTGATTTTCTGAAAATATCTTTTGTAATTACAAAATAAAAAAATAAGGAGAATGATGGCATTGGTTATAAAATGTTCATCTCTTCCTCATAATAAAGACTGTGGTATTGTTTCCAAAGCTATGTTATTCCTGTTTCGTGTCTATATTTTGTTTTTCAGATCTGCAAGTAGATCAATTGGTATCAGAGCACAAGATCTTGGAAGTCATCCACCTGTTCGAATTTTTTTTTTTTTTTTTAAAGGGTCATACATTTCAATCCATTCGGTGGATGAAAATCATGCCGCCCCGTCAAGATCGTCAAAAGCCCTCCACTGCAGACTCGCCAGTAAATGATTTAGCTAGGGCTCTTCAAGAGCTAATTATGCTGCAACAACAACAATGCCCTCCAGGGAAAATGTAGCTTGATACACGCTTTTAACTGCCTAAATTCTCAGGGCAAATGAATGGTGAGACTGTTGATTCTTGGCTCCGCGGTCTCTCCAACTATTTCAGAACCTATCCAACGATGGAAGAGGAAATGAAACTTCATATCGTCGGTCTACAATTGGAAGGTCTAGCACAAACATGGTGGGATACTCATCTTGAGAATAAGTCCTTGGTTGTCGAACTTGGAGAACAAGCTGAGACCAGATCGACGCCTATCACATCTTGGAATCTCTTTTGCGAGGCCTTACAAGAACGCTTCTATCCTCCAGGATATATACAAAATCTCCTTGCCAAATGGTTACAACTTTGACAACTACCCAATCAATCAGTGCAAGCTTACATTGATGTCTTCTGCAAGTTGCGCATTCAACTCCATATCTCTGATCCTGAAGAGGTACTAATTATCAAATTTAATTATGGTTTGCTAATGATTTTTCGACACGAAGTTGAGATGTTTGATAGTGCTTCACTAGACAAGGCCTTTATTTGTGCCCTGACTATGGAACGCAAAGTGGGTACTCCAATTCGATCCCATCAAGCCAGAAATGGTCCATCTCCCTCTAGTTCTTCTAATGTCTCCTTTGCCTCATCCCCCACACCTCACAATACCCCCTGGTGTACTTTTCATAAGACCAACTCACATGCTTCTGCAGATTGTCGAGTACTGAAAAATATATGCCCTGAAAAGACTCTTTTTACAGAGGTGGAGCAACCAAATGCCACTACCCAACTTCTAGCTATTTCTCTTGAAAATCCTACCGAAGTGGACCCCTCTCTCATCCTCATGACTGCTAATGCAACAAACACCTCTGTTACGCCTTTGTTTACCCATAATTTTCAAATCAAACATGAGTTGACCACACTTATTCTTGACAATGGGAGTCAAAAGAATCTTGTGGCCCAGGACTTGGTTGAATGCCTTTGCCTTCCCACCACTCCTCACCCACACCCGTATCAGCTCGGTTGGGTCCAAAAGGATGGTCCTCGTCTTACCATCTCCCAATGTTGTGTTGTCACCTTTGCTATTGGACCTTTCCATGATACTGTGGTATATGATGTTTCTCCTCTCGATTGTGCCGATTTATTGCTAGGCATTCCATACCAAGAGGCTAGACACATTGTTTATCATGCTACAGATCACCAATACCACTTGCAGCACAATGGGCGCACCTATGTGCTCACATCCTCAGCTAGCTCATCAACTCAACCTTCTATTGGCAAAGCTCCCATTATGAGAGTCAATTTAAACCAAAGTGTCTCTTCGTGCTTGGTTCGCCCTGTCAAGCCAGACAACCTCACCAATCCAGTGCCTCCTACAATGGCTCCTCTACTCCAAGAATTTGCAGATGTATTCACCAAACCCACATGGTTGCCTCCAACACGCTCTGTTGAACACCACATCGATCTTATTCCTGGTGCTTCCTTACCCAATACCCCATCTTATCCCCTTGATCCTCGAGAGGCAGTGTTTCAGCCAAGTGCACCCTCTAAGATGCCACTGGAAATCACCCCTTCTGGGTTTTCACATCAACAACAGGAACAAAAATCAGCTCCTCATTTTATACACTCCATTTCTCAATGCCAAGTTCAAGTAATTGCTGCTTTGCAAGTAGCCCAAGATCGCGCCAAACAGAGGCATGAAAAGCAGAGAACACCCTTGTATTTTCAACCTAGAGACCATGTGTGGCTCTGGTTGGACAAGAAATGCTTTGAGGGCCAGCATCATAAGCTGCACCCTCTGCAATATGGCCCGTACACTATTCTGGAACGCATTGGAGAAAATGCATATCGCTTGGACTTGCCTTCCCAGCTTGGCATCCATGATGTGTTTAATGTTAATAATCTCAAACTATTTGAACCACCTCTCCTTGAGGAATTTGTTACAATCCGTCATCCGGTCGATAATATTCCAGATTTTCGGCCTCCTCTGCTCAAAGATACAATTATGGACTCCAAGAAACAAAATACATGCCAGCAGCCATACTTCTCATATCTGGTTGGTTGGAAGAGACACACACTAGCACATGAAAAATGGATGATTGCAGAAACAGCGCAACGCACTTTCCCTCATTTGGTGGAGGAAGCTGGGACGCTTCCTAATCTAAACAGGGAGGAATTGGGCAACCAAGAAGGATACAAAAATCAGCAACCTCTCACTGCTTGGGCAACCAAGAAAAAACACACTCTTTCCTTGGAAACATCTAAGAGTAGAAAAGAGGGAAACATCTAAAAATCTAGGAAAGAAGGCAACATCTCAATGTATTTGCTTTATCTAATAATGCATTTGATTTTTTGAAAATATCTTTTGCAATTACAAAATAAAAAAATAAGGAGAATGATGGCATTGGTTATAAAATTTTCATTTCTTCCTCATAATAAAGACTGTGGTATTGTTTCCAGAGCTGTGTTATTCCTGTTTCGTGTCTATATTTTGTTTTTCAGATCTGCAAGTAGATCAAAAACACTTTTGAGTTATTAAAAGAGCTGTTAACTATTGCTCCTGTCTTGAAGGTAGCAGATCCAAGTAAATAATTCGAAGTATGTATTGATGCATGCAAGGAGGGTGTAGGAGCAGTGTTGACTCAGGAAGGAAGAGTCATAGCATATGAGTCTAGGAAATTGAAGGATCACGAGCAGAGATATTCAACATATGAGCTAACTATAGTTGTGCATGCCTTGCGGACATGGAGGCATTATCTGCTAGGAAAAATATTTGTGTTGAGGACCGATCATAGTAGTTTAACCATTTACTTTAAGCAAGCTGATTTGAATGCCTGCCAAACCAGATGGAATGTGTTTCTTAGTGAATTTGATTTTGATATTCAACATGTGAAAGGAAAATATAACAAGGTGGTGGATGCCTTAAGTAGAAAACTGCACTGCATTTATGAACTTTATTTCAACTAGAATGAATTTAATTTTCACGATCAGATTTTGGATGCAGCAAGGGAGGACCCAGAATATCAAAACTTGTGGCAGCAAGTAAAATATGATGAAATACGAGGGAAACATTCTAAATATGAACTCAATGAAAAACAAATTCTTGTTTTCCGGAAGAGGATATACATTCCCAATCATAGTAGTCTAAAAAGTAATTATTTTGGATGAGTATCATAGGAGCACCTATGCCAGGCATCCGGGATATCAAAATATATTAACAACAATCAGAAAATACTATACCTAGCCAGGAATGTGAAGGGACATAGAAGATTATTTGACCAAGTTTCTAGAGTGTCAGTAGATTAAGGTGGAGCATCAGCACCCTGCGGGATTGCTTCAACCAATTCTAGTGCCTGAATGGAAGTGGGAAGTCATTTCCCTTGACTTTATCACTAGACTACCTAGAAACAAAAAGCATAATGATTTGATTATGGTGGCAGTCGATAGACTTAGCAAAGTGGCACACTTTATCCCTGTTCAATCTACCTATAAGACAGTGCAAATTGCTGACATTTTTATGAAGGAGATCTTCAGATTGCACGGTATACCCCGATAAGTGATTTCATACCGTGATGTAAAGTTTACATCAGCATTCTGGAAGACGCTATTGAGTGGTTTGGGAACGAAGATACAATTTAGTACTGCCTACCACCCACAAACAGATGGGAAAACAGAGAGGGTAAATCAAGCTTTAGAGGACATGTTGTGCATGTATGGGATGCAACAATCAACGAAATGGGAGGAATACCTACATTTGGTTGAGTTTGCATACAATAACAGATATCAAGAATCTCTTAAGATGAGCCCTTTCAAATCATTGTATGGGAGACAATGTCGGACTCCTATAAACTGGATTAGCCTAGAGAATGAGATGATGCTTGGACCAAATATGTTAGAAGAGATGGAGCGGGAAGTCAAGAAAATTAGGCATAATTTGAAGGCGGCACAAGACCGAAAAAAGTTTTAAGTGGACAGAAAAATAACCTTTCGAGAATTTGTAGTGTGGGACCAATTGTATGTGAGAATTAAACCAAAGAAAAGCACTTTACGATGGAATGCTTATGCCAAATTGGCTCCCCGCTACTGCGGACCCTTCAAAGTCTTAGAGAGGATAGGGCCAGTGGCCTATCGATTGGCTTTACCAAGCCATATATTAGTGCATAATGTATTTCATGTGTCTTTATTGAAACGTTATGTACACGATACCAGCCACATCATACATTGGCAGGGTATACATGTAAGTCAAAAAATTCCTACGATTTCCATACAATAACTTTACGATTTGAACTAATTCAAAATCTTGCTGCTTGGAGTTAGAAATGGACGGCGAGTTCCTGGTAGAACCGTAGCATATCCTAGATCGAAGAGAAATAACACTCCGGAAGCGAGTCATCCCCCAAGTTAAAGTGCAGTGGAAAAACTTTGGCCTGGAGGAGGCTACATGGGAAGACGAAAAATTTATGTATGAGGCTTATCCGGAAATGTTCTCAGAAAATGAGTAACACCGAGGACGGTGTTTCTTTCAGCAGGGGAAGATGTAACCTCCTGTTTTTATTCTTTTACTTTTACTTATTGTTACATGAGTTGTTATGACACATTCAGAATGAATAATGAATGAGACATTCCTTAATGGCATTAATACATGACTTTTATTTAAAATATCTAATTAAATTACAATTTTATTTGAGTAAAAGGTGAAAGTAAATGTGTGGTAGAATATTCCAAGAAACCCAAGAAGAGTTTGAGACAGTTCTGATAGTTACCTTCCCAAAAATGATTTAAGGAAAAATCCTAGGATGGAATGGGGTTTTGTGCAGAATAGGAAGAGGGTTAAGCAGTGGATGCTTGTTCTGAGTTGTCCAGAGCTGGTAGGAGTACTAGTGGAACTCAGGAATTTACCCTAGAGAAGCAAGACTGGATTTTCCAATCCTGAGGTCAGACTTCTTGTCTCATACATTTACCTCCGACCTGGTGAGGAGAAAGGGGGGAGAAGAGGACATAATCGCCTCACTCAAGGTTGGGTGGACTGACAATTACTGAGGAGAAACCTGTACTCTGAAGTAGGTACAAAATGCACTTAAGTTTGTTGTTTAATGTTTTGTAGTGAGTGTTGCAAATTTTATAGCATTGTAAAGAGATGCGAATTTATATTCATATGGATTTCTATATTTACCAGAACAAGAAAACAGTAAATTCATCAGGCTAATCATTCTAGAAAATAGTTGAGAATGCATGATATAATTACATAGGAAAGGAAAGTTACAGGTAGGAACTAAATATTGTTTTTACTATCTGTGTGGTAAGAAATAAATACTAGAATATGAACAGAGGCTCTCTTTCTCTTAACTTTCCTACTATCTGTGAAAAATTACTAATGAACACATGCTACATTAGTAAATAATGTAGAACACAAATGATAGTGCTGAATATGCAAAGATTACATATTAATAGTATGTATCTGTAGAATATATGTGGTTGTAGCGAATCTGGGAAAATATACCTGTTACTGTAAGGAATATGTAAATTATATACTACTGTAGGAAATATGTGAACAAAACACATGTTACAGAAGTGTACAATGTATAATATAATCTATCGTAGTGAAAATGAGAATATACAACTATTGTAATTGAAATTTATGTAAATACCGGACACTATAGAAAGCTAGTTAAATTCCATTTAAGAGAGATCGAACACAAAGTATAGGAGAATCGGTAGGTTGTGGGTTTATAACTAGAACCCAGTAGCGGGCTCTCGGTTCCGGTCCCAACGGAACCTCTGCTAGAACAATGGGAGGGCACAACAAGTAACAAGTGAAGTAGTCATATACATTGACTAAACTATAATGCTTCAAATGGAGTAAACGATATTGCTAACCAAAATTTGTGCAATCAATAAATTATTAGACTTCAAAAACTGGAATGAACTTGACCACAGAAGAAACTAAGACTTTCCAGAGGAAACATTTCGGCACATCATCGATATTAACATTGGAGTTAAAAAAGGAATTATACAGCAAAACAAGCGTAAATACTAAAGAATCCAAAATATCATAAAATTGATTGTGTAGTCACAATTAGCGACACTAAAAAACTATCATAATTACATTTACAAATTTTGGATACATAGGTGTAGCCTTGGAACTAAAATCCTTCATAAAAAACAATTCTGGAGAACCGAGAATATATCCGTTTGACATATATTGAAATAGGGGCGAGCCCAAATGTGAATACAGTCAAAATGAATATATCAAATTAAAAACTAAGCATTCAACTACACCCGACAGCTAGTAAACCTCGCTTACAAGATAAGCAAAGGGAGGCCAAATGTTACAATGTGAAATATTATGGGCAGAGAACCGGGGAGAACGATGAATGGCGTTTACCTTCAACAATGATAAATCGAGCCGTTGTCAGGTATTCATGCTAGAATTCCCAAGAACACTAGACGGTATCTAGCCAGTTACCAAACAAAAACAATTAACGCAGGGTTAGAAATATAAAAATCCCAAAGATTTAAGTCAAACAGAAATTCGCAACAAAACAAGGAATTAAATCAACCAAAAAACCCATGTTCATAATTTATATGCAAATTACTAGGGGAAAAACTAGCAAGAGAATATTATCGCAGAGCCATGTATGTAGAAGTATGTTGGATTTAACGGTGGCCTGTTCGAGCCATGGAGTCGCACTAACAAGCGAAGAGCTAACAGTCGAAACGGAAGATGAAATAACTTGCACTGTTGGGGTTCGACCTGCGAAGCCAATCCAATGGCACCAAAAGGGTTACACTGCTTAACTCCATATCTGTCCATCAAATATGCAAGGAGAACAACAAAAGAAAAACCAGTAACTCACTTATTCATGAGGTCTGCGGGGCTCTCGCCGCGGAGTCATGGCCAGCAATCTTGCAGTTGCAGAGCCAAGATCTTCGCATCAACATAACACAGAAATGGGACATGGGGGGAGGTGGGGGTGGGTAGTTACCCTAACCCACCTCATCTTCCCAGAGATTCGTCGATCATGAGATACACCAAACTAATGGTGGAAAGGGCATCAGTAAACCCTCACAGAAGGAGTCTGTAGCGCCACCCAAGGAATGGCTTTAATTGCTGAAGTAATTAACTAGACCGGACCATTGTATTGTAAAATAATAATATTAATAATCAAATGTGATTTACAGGTATGGGATATAAACCTTGGAATAATTTGATTGATTATACTAGCTCGAAAACGCATGGATTAAATCAATGATGTACCCAGAGGTTTAATGCATGTTTTGACATGTCATTTTCGTTGTGGAAATCCTAACCATGGATAATATCATTTAGAATAATTAAAGAAATGATTAACAATATGTGAATGAGAACAATAGATTAATGTATTCTGATTATTAGATCATAATTGCAAGTAGATAAGTATTGGGTGTAATGTATCTGTAAATTCAGATGGTGTAATTTCAACGTAAGTATTCTGAATTTTTTTTTTATGGGGTTAAGGGAAGTGAATAAGAAGGTAAGTGTTACTTTTGGTATCGAAGCCTAAGTTACAAACTGGGGCCAAATAAGCCAGAACCATACTATATTTTTTTGTTATGAATTCTATTAAAACTAATGACTTAATATTGTGTTAAGTACAGTAACAAGTTTCTGCAATCCGCCATGAGAAGAGGATCAAGTCAACACCCACCCAAAAACATGGGAGAGACCTATCCTGTGACCAATCCTAAATTTAGTCTCGAAATGTGGGTGCAGCTAAGTGTGGACCAGCACTAATAGACAAGCATAATGTTGGAATAACAGCAACGGCTGATAAATAAGTTGATGGATATTGTACAATAGTTACAAACAGAAATGCTTAAAGTTCATAGTGACAATGAAAGGTTGATGAGGGAACAAGAGAGGATATTGAAAAGTATGTCAGATAGACCGAATCCTCCCAATGGACAACCTTTCCCGTAGAGAAACACTTAGGAAAACAGAGAACAAGGTGAAGCAGTACATGACCATGTTGAAGACAGTCGAACTCCAAGAAGTCATAAAAGTCGAACATATAATGAGGCGGAATCCGGAAATGTCATGGAAGAGCAAGATATGAAAAATCAAAAAGTGGAATTACAAGGAGAATTCCCGAAGATCAAGCCTCCTACCCTTGATGGAGAGGTGGAGGAAATGGCGGAATCTTGGATAATAAATATGAATAAGTACTTTCAGGTGTATGGGTATAACAGCAAACTTAAATCTCACCTAGCTATTTATCCACTGTGGGAGAAAGAAAAGTTGTGGTGGGAGGAAGTGAAGAATGTACGAGGAATGGAAGATCAAAATGTTACTTGGGATGAGTTTCAACAATATTTTAAAGATAAGTACCCGATGGAAAATTTTTACGACAAGAAATCCTAAGAATTTCATGATCTAAAACTGGGCCAAATGACTATGGATGAATTTATTACAAAATTCACTTCCCTGTTAATATATGTACCATACCTGCGTGATGAAAAGGCCAAGGTGTAACATTTTTTTACCAGTTTTCCAATTCATATGAAGGAAATAATTGAGTTTGTGAATCTGAAAACCATGGATGAAGCGATTTGGAAAGCGTGAATGGGCTATCAGCAGTCCAAGGAAAAGGGAGAAGATGGAAAAAGTTGGCCACCTCGAAAGGGGCATAAATTTTTTACCAATAAAAAAAATAGCAGATCAATCAATTTAAAGAATGTTGCAAGACATCCACTCAACAAACATAATGGAAAAATCCAAACCAGAACCAAGTGGACCGGGGAGGAAAGGCCTAATGAAGCTTATAGTAGACCCGATATTGGGCAACCCCAGAAACCTCTGTTGCAATGCTGGGGATGTGGAGAAGCACATTACTTCAAGAACTACCCACATCGAGGAAGGAATGAGGTGGCAGCAAATCTTCAAGAAGCGTCCACGGTGGGGGATGTAGCTCGAAACATACCCAGAATCAACACAACACTAGAGGATCGACAAGAATATTACCAGCCAACCATGATAGAATTAGAAGGTAAGATTCAAACTCGAGCTATTTCTATTTTAGCTGATCTTGGTGCCAGCTTGAGTTATATACACCCTCGTGTTGCATAAAGCAGTAAGTTCCAGGACCACAAATTTAAAAAGCCATGGTTGGTTCAGCTGGCTACAGGGACTAGAAGGCGGGTTCATACTAAGGTACCCAATTATGAATTGAGTATTGGGGACCATCATATAACTGTGGAACTCAATTTTCTACCACTAGGAGCTTATGATATATTGCTAGGAATGGATTGGCTAGAGAGACATTGGTCCTTAGTGGACTGTAAGAATAAGGTCATACATTTTAAGTCAAATGATGGGACAAGACAGGAATTGCAGGGCATCAAAAAGCCTTTGCAGTTGCGACCCATTACTACATCCCAACTAAGTAAATGCATAAGGAAGGGTTGCCATCTTTACGCAATTCAATTTGGATTAACCAACACCAAAGATAAGACTACTATGCTAGAGAATATTCCTATTGTGCAATAATTTCAAGATGTTTTCCCTGAGGAGATTCCAGGGCTGCCACCAAAAAGAGATGTAGATTTCACTATTGAATTGATACCCAGAGCAACACCTATGTCCCGGACTCCATACAGAATGAGTGTACCGGAGCTAATAGAGTTAAAGATGCAATTGCAGGAATTGATGGAAAAATGCTATATCCGGCCAAGTGTGATCCCATGGGGAGCATCGATGTTGTTCGTAAGGAAGAGGGATGGTACTATGCGTAGTGCATGGATTATCGTTAGCTTAACAAGCTGAATGTGAAAAACAAGCACCCACTACTGCGCATCGATGATTTGTTTGACCAAGTCAAAGGAGAAACAATATTCTCCAAGATTGACTTAAGTTCAGGCTACCACCAGATCTGTATCAAGGATGAAGATATAAGCAAGACTTATTTTCGTTCCAGGTATGGACATTATGAGTTTCTGGTGTTACCGTTTGGGTTAACCAATGCACCAGCAACATTTATGAGCTTAATGCATGGAATATTTCACCCATATTTAGAGAAATTTTGTGTTAATTTTCATCAATGATATATTAATTTACTCCAAGAATATGGAGGAGCACAAGGAACATCTGTGCATTGTGCTGAAAATGCTAAGAGAGCATCATATCTATGCCAATTTTAGTAAATGTGATTTCTTTAAGGAGCGGATCCAATACTTGGGGCATGTGATTTCGATTGAAGGAATAGTTGCAGAACCGAAAAAGATAAAGACAATTATGGAATGGAGGGTCCCAAAGAACGTAGCAGATATACATTCATTTATGGGTTTGGCTGGATACTACCGACGATTTATAAATGGTTTCTCCAAAATAGCTTATCTTATTACCTTTTTGCAAAGAAAAGGACGGGTATTCAAATGGACTTTAGAATGTCAAAACAGTTTTGAGTTATTAAAAGAGGTGTTAACTACTGCTCCTGTCTTGAAGGTAGCAAATCCAAGTGAAGAATTTGAAGTATGTACTGATGCATGCAAGGAGGGTGTAGGAGAAGTGTTGACTCAGGAAGGAAGAGTCATAGCATATGAGTCTGGGAAGTTGAAGGATCACGAGCAGAGATATTCAGCATATGATTTGGAGCTAACTGTAGTTGTGCATGCCTTGCGGATATGGAGGCATTATCTGCTAGGAAAAAAATTTGTGCTAAGGACCGATCATAGTATTTTAACAAGATACTTTAAGCAAGCTTATTTGAATGTCCGCCAAGCCATATGGAATGTGTTTATTAGTGAATTTAATTTTGATATTCAGCATGTGAAAGGAAAAGAGAACAAGGTGGTGGATGCCTTAAGAAGAAAATTGCATGGCATTTATGAACTTTATTTCAACCAGAATGAATTTAATTTTCAAGACCAAATTTTGGATGCAGCAAGGGAGGACCTATAATATCATAACTTGTGGCAGCAAGTAAAATATGATGAAAGACGAGGGAAACAATTTCAATATGAACTCAATGAAAAACAACTTCTTATTTTTCGGAAGAGGATATATATTCCCAATCAGAGTAGTCTAAAAAGAATTATTTTGGATGAGTATCATAAGAGCACTTATGTCGAGCATCCGGAATATCAAACGATGTTAATAGCAATCCTAAAAGACTACACCTGGCCGGGAGGAGTGAGAGAGGTAGAGAAGGGTAAGGGAGGGAGAGGGAGAGGGAGACATAAAAATGGAGGTGGGAGGGAGAGAAGGAGAGAGGATTGGAGGGGAGAGAGAGGGGGGGGGGGAGAGAAGAAGAAATACATAGAGAGTGAGAAGTGGAGAGAGAGGGAGTGACAAGGAAAAGATGGAGAGAGAGTATGTATGTTTAGGGTGAGATAAAGAGACATAGAAGGAGTGATGGAGACAAGGGGGGATATAAGGAGAGAGAAGAAGAAAGGGAGGGATATAGTAACATAGTTGGAGAGAGAGATATAGTGATGGGGGAAGGGAGAGTATTTTAGAGAGAGAGATAGAGAGAGAGAGAGAGGATTGAATGGAAATGAGAGGGAGGGAGACACACTCATACTGAGAGAGAGAGAGAGAGAGAGATGATTGAATGGAAAAGAGAGGGAGGGAGACACAAAGAGAGAGAGAGAGAGAGGCAGGTGAGAAAGGGAGAGAGATGAAGGACAAGAGAGAGGACTTGAGAGAGAGGAAGAGAGTGAGGGGGAAGTGAGAGGATTTTTGGGGAACATGAGAGAGAGTGAGTGATGGGGGAAGAGAGAGGGAGGTGGGAGAGAAAGGGAGAGAGAGGAAGGAAAAGAGAGGGGCTTGAGAGAGAGGAGGAGAGAGGGAAGGAAGAAGAAATACATAGAGAGTCACAAGTGAAGAGAGAGGGAGTGACAAGGGATAGATGGAGAGAGAGTGTGTATGTTTGGGGTGAGATAAAGAGATCAAGAAGGATATATGTTGAGCAGGAAGGAGAGAAGGAGGGATAGAGAGGGGCATATATTAACAAATTTAGAAGGTGAATATATAGAGAGAGAGAGAGGTGGGAGAGAAAGGAAGAGAGAGAGTGGAGAGAGGTAGGGAAAGAGAGATGGAGATGGAGGGGGAGAGAGAGGGAGGTAAGAAGAAATACATATAGAGTGAAAAATGGAGAGAGAGAGAGAGAGAGAGAGAGTGATAAGGAAGATGGAGAGAGAGGGAGAGAGGATAGAAGGAGGGAAGAGAGATATATGCAGGGAGAGGGAGGGAAGGGGAAGAGAGAGAGAGGGAGGGAGAGGAGGAGAGAGTGATAGATAGATATTTTTGAGAAAGAGAGTGTATGTTTTGGGGTTGATATAGAGAGACAAAGGGAGATAGAGATATAGATGGAAGGGGAAGAGAAATAAGAGATAGATGGAGATAGGGAGGGAGGGACAAAGAGATTGATAAATATGGAGTGAGAGAGTGTGTGTGTTTGTGGGGGTGAGAAAAATAGACAAAGAAGGAGATACAGAGGGACATATAGATATATATGGAGGGGGGAGAGAGGGAAGAATATTTATTGCAATAGATGCATTGATTTCAGTGTAGATGGTGATTTCTAATCCTATTTGATTGCTTGAACTAGATGCATTGATTTTAGTGTAGATTTTGATTTCTAATGATATTTGATTACTTGCACTAGATGCAATGATTTCAATGTAGATGATTTCTAATCATATTTGATTTCTTGCACTAAATGCATTGATTTCAGTGTAGATGGTGATTTCTAATCTTATTTGATTGCTTGCATTAGATGCATTAATTTCAATGTAGATGTTGATTTCTAATTATATTTGATTGCTTACACTAGATGCATTGATTTCAATATATATGAATTCTAATCCTATTTGATTTCTTGCACTAAATGCATTGATTTCAGTGTAGATGGTGGTTTGTAATCCTATTTGATTTCTTGCACTAGATGCATTTATTTTAGTGAGTTTGTTGGTTTCTAATCCTATTTTCTTACTTGCATTAGATGCATTGATTTGAGTGTAGATGTTGATTCCTAATCCTATTTGATTACTTTCATTAGATGCATTGATTTTAGTGTAGATGTTGTTTTCTAATCTTATTTGATTTTTTGCATTAGATGCATTGATTTTAGTGTATATGTTGATTTCTGATTTGATGCAACTGGATATATGATGGTACATTAATTTTAAAGTCATTGGATTAATAATGTGCATTGATTTCAGTGTAAGCACAAAATTATTGACAATGTAGATTTATTTTGGTGTTATAGTAATTAAACCTAATAATATTGGAGAGCAGAGCAAGAGAGACAAGGTATGATGTTTACTACAACACCTAGAGCTAAATATTTAAATAGTTTATGTTTTCAAGTGTCTTTTTCATATAATCGATATGAAAAGATGACAAAACTAACAAGGGCGACAATAAGAATAGTAGAAGAAAATAGTTTGAGATTGATCACAATGAAGACTATTTGCAATTTACTACATTATTATTATTCACATTTTCTATCATTCAATATTATTACATTGTCACTTTGCATTCAAAAATTTTATTTCATCATTTTTCATCATTAAAGTTATTTTAAAATATTTATCAACTCAACAAATTGAGTTAACTAAGCAAATTTAAATCAAATTTAAAATTAAAATGAATCGATAAATCTCAAACATATTTAGCATATTTAAAATGGTTATATTAATATTAGATATGTTTACATTTATTGATAAAATTTTGTTCCTCATATTATCGATAGATTTTCCTTGGCCGCACACGACTGAAACCAGCCTAGATCCATCTTTACTCTGAATCTATCAAGCGCTGAGAGGGATCAAATCTCTCGAGGTGCAAACCTTTCCTCAAGTTTTGCACTCAAAAAAGAGGTTTGCACCTCGAGAGATTTGATCCCTCTCGACGCTTGATAGATCCAGAGTTAAGATGAATCTACATTGGTTTTAAATAAATGTGATTGTGTTATATATAAATAAGAAAAATTAATGTGGTTATGCTAGTTTTAAGAATTAATAGCTCATATTGGTTTTAATAGACATTAATCATCATCATTATTCTAAAAATTTATGTTTTGGTTTTTTAATTTAAAATAAATTTTTTAATTAATTTTGTTTATATATTTATTAGAAAATTATATAATTTAAATATTTATTTTTATTTAAATATTAAATTTATTTATACATTAAAAACTCATTTTAAATAATAAAAAATCAAAATTTTATGAATAATCATATCATTAAATTAAGTAAAAAAAAACCATAAAATAGCAGATTACTAACTATCCAATATTCTTTCCCTTCTTGTCAAAATCTAACCATAAAGTTTTTCCCTTAAATTGTACATTTATGTTGTCTTATGTATTTTTGAATGCACACATGCATTCAATTTCCTCAAAATCTTTGAAACACTTAAAATAATGCAAATTACAGAGATCAAATTTATCATTCCAAAAAATTATATATATATATATATATATATATATATATATATATATATATATATATATATATATCAAAAAAATCTCAAAAACATGTAAAAATTAAACTACACCTAATTCTTAAACTTTTCTATAAAAAACTATAAACTAAATATATCATACGAAACACAGAAGCCATAAATATTAAGAACATAAATATCATAAACATGAACGCTTTAAAGTCGATGATCGATCTTCTTCTCACCAACAAGCCACATCTGTAGATTATAATTTTTCTTTCACTTATGCAAACTCATATTAATAGGTTGGCTACCTTATTAATTTTTCTTATTAATGTTTTCTATTGGTTAATGATTTTTCACCTTAAAAAATAAATTGTTAATAGAGTCTGTTGTTGTTACAACAATGGTGTGTTAATAAAATTAGAATGGGTTATGAATTTTTAATAAAAGGAGAATAAGTAACGAATTTTTAAAAATAATTAGTTAACAAATATTTAAAAAGTGGGTTAATAAAATTAGAATGGGTAATGAATTTTTAATAAAAGTAGAATAAGTAACGAATTTTTAAAAATGATTAGTTAACAAATGTTTATAGGCTTTTAAGGAAAAACAAAATGTTAAAAGAAATAAATATTTTTTACTGTTTAGAAAATATAAAATTAGAATGAGTAATGATTTCTTAATAAAATTAGAATAAGTATCGATTTTTAAAAAATAATTGGTTAAGAATTTTTATAATTTTTTAAAGCAAGAATTGTTTAAAGGAAATAAATACCTTTTACTACTTAGAAAATAAAGGCAGAATTGGTGGTTGTTTTTTTCACTCTACTTTGTTATAGCAATTGGTAAGGGAATGATTTTTTCGTAAAGCTAGTTCTTTTACTACTTAGAAAGTAAAGGACAAATTGGTAATTATTTTTTTTACACTATTTTATTATAGCCATTGGTAAGGGAATGATCGTTAGCAAATGTAGGAAGATGTCACTTGTTTTCATAGACTAAATATTTTTCCATACAAGTGAGCAACTTTTCTTCATGGGATCTATTGAAACAACTATAGTTTATATCAAAATATTCCATATAAGATAGCTACCTAGTCATATTGTTTTGATAAAATGTAATATTCCTATTTAGCAATGAGAATATTAATTTTGGCCAATTTTGATAATATCACAGTTTTGACTTAGGAAATGTGGATTTGGGAACCCACAAATAAACTTAGGTGACTATAGGCCTCAAAACATTGGGTTGAGACAAAGTATTGCGGCAATAGTGGAGGATGAGGCCTAATGAGGATGAATTGTGGCCCACATTGAGGCAGCACAGTCATTTGTGTGTGTTAGAGGCTAGAGGCACGAGGTGGGGCCCAAGGGAACGTTGAGAAACCTTGGATAAAAAGGAAGCATGAGGCTCATTTCTCTCATTCATTCATCTATTTCAAAATTTCCTTTAACAAGAGCACACTTGAGCAGTGAGCCAAGTCTGCATGTGTTGTTTAGCACTCAGGTGTCTTTGAGAAGAGATCTTAGTCTTTGCTTTGGTGGAATTCGAGTGTCAGCCCAAGGAAGGTGCTTCACCGCAGATTCGATCAGTCTAGCAGCATAGTGCCTCATCTATAATGGAGTTACTTCACCAACAACACAGAGACATTCCCAGTTGCGCAGAGGCTACGTAGTCCCTTAAGGGATTCACTCCGAGAGCCAGGGACTAAGTGGAGTTTTCATAGAGGATTTGGAGGGAAGGCTTGGATCCTTCTAATAGGCATTTTCTAGGAATTTCGGTGGCATTCAGTAGCAGCTTTATCAAGAGGTCTAAATTTCCCAACAGTTTAGAGAACCAAGCCCAATACGACCAATTTCCGGGGTCAAGCTTTGGATGAACCCCTTATGGTTTTTTCTGGGTTTATAGAGGAGAAGCCAAGATTAATTTGGCAGAATTTTCTAGGTGGAATTGAAGGGCCAATCAGGGATCCCAACTCAGGCAACAATTGGAGGAGCTAGGGGAAAATTGGGTCGAAATTTTGAGTTCAACATTTGGCCAATCCCTTCGTGGGTTTTTGTGGGTTATTGTTGGAGAGCCCAGGGTTAATTTCCCATAATTTTTTGACCATCAGAGGGGGTCATAACAACAATTATTTGCAACTAACAGCATATTTCTAGGCAGTTTTAGTGCAGTGTTCAGCAAAGAGCAGTAGAAAATCAGAGAGGGGCTTCATATCTTTCACTTGGATTTCGCTTACTTGCCTTGTGCAAGCCTAGGTGCACTCTTTCTTGCACCATATTGTACTCACTAATTTATTAATAAAATGGCTTAGATCAGTGCAGTTCATGGAGATTTCTGGTTGTATATGTGTTATTAATTTTTGTATATGTTTTTTCTATGTTTTGCTTATTTATCATTAAAAATTTTCAGTAGGAATATTAAAATGGTATTAGAGCATTATTTTCGCCAGCTATGGGTCTAAGTCACGCAAATGCTCAAGTGTTATTATGGACTAGAATTCCATAGGCTAAAACACTAGTCCCACATTATTCTCCATATTGAACTTGTGCACAAAATGGTCTAAGCAGGAGAATTTTGAAAATCTTTCTAGGAGCCTCGAGAGACTAGAGGGGTTTCTTGAAGAGTGGGTTTCAACAAGGGCAACGAGAAGGGAAAGTAGTTTTCGACTTGCAGATGAAGAAAATAAAAGGAGCATAATTATTGAATGAAATGCTAATATCAATATTGCAGAGACAAATATGGGAGGTGAAGGTAGTAATGAGATGTAAAAGAACATACCCATTGAGGAGGGAGTTCATCTAGATACATTCTAGCCAGTTGAGCATGAGGCTAATGGAACACAGGAGTAGCACAATGATACACCTAGTGTGATGCAGGAGTCACCTCTATTGAAGTTTCCTTTGGTAGCCCTAGTGGATAAATTGGAGGAGGAAGTTGAGCACACATCCATTGATGAGGTATCCATTGATGAGGCATCCCGATCTATGACAGAGCTTTAGAATGACATCCACCTATAGATAATTGATGAGCATGTCTTGAATGTTGGGTTTTCTATGGAGGAGCAGTTTGAGGCTCATGTTGAGCCCATGATGGAGGAGGATGTGAAGCCATCCTTTGGGTTAGTCATTGATGAGGGGCAGGATAAATACCACACGTTGGGATTTTAGCACATTTCCATTCAGAGACGCACTCATAGGATCTACAGCATTATCATCCCACCCCTACGCATCAGAATTAGCGAGGTGGAGTTTCGTAGACATACTAGAGGGGGGGACCAGGTTAGCACCACCATTGGGTCACCCTTGCTCGTTGTAGAGAGGGAGATAGATTTACCTGGTCAGATCTCATCTGTTGGATAGCGGGATGAGACGATCAAAGTTGCACGGGGTGTAAGATCCACATGTCGGGGTTGTTCTATGTGCAGGAGTTCATGCATTCTATCCCTCTCTTGGGTTTGAATGGCGAGAGATTATGATTTGGTACCCTACAAAGTGGCTTATGGAGATGGTGGTGGACCAAGGTGTAGCTTAGTAGGAGCTTCATGAAATTGGGGATACCGGAAGCCCATACTGACATTGGGATCCGAGTGGGACTACTTATCACTTCCCAGGTATCCGAGTTGACTACAACCTATATGGTACAGTTGACCTAGCAGTTGAGCATGCACATTCGCTAGGGGAGTTTCGGTCAGCACTAGTGGTCAACAATCTATGGACAAACTTCTTGAGTTATCTTAGTATGACGTTTGTACACGGGGTCACGGGGAGATCAACATACTCTAGCAGGATTTTATCGGAGGAGGTGGCATTGGCAGGCCACTAGACGATGCCTTGTATGGGGCTGGGGATTCTTCACCTTTGTGTGTGGCACATAGGTCACAGAGGAGCAGAGAAATGGTGGCTTCACTACTGACACATAGGGAGATTCACTTCTTAGATCCCTTAGGGAGGATTTGGAGTGAAGATCAATTCATCGGGGGTATAGTGATGTGACGGTGGAGGTGATGGCACCGATCGGGGGTGGGCCAAGACATAGTGACACATCTCTAGGCCATCACATCCAGGGATGTGTGGGAGCATCTAGTGTTGAGCATTCGATTACCGGTGGACATGGAGATGCATGGTGGTGTACCATAACGTGTTGGATTGTGTTGTGGAGTAGGAGTGTCTTACATCACATTGAGTACACAGGGGGAGTGACTGGTGCCGTGACACAGACAGGGCACGGGACAATACAAGGTGGTACAGTATTAGTCCAGGATATCTTGTGGTGTATAGAGACAGGTATTTGACTGGTTTATCAGCAAATCCCAGACAAAGAGAGGGAAAATTGTATGGATATTCTTCAATACCCCAGAAAAATCTTGATCCTACCCTTGGGGATCTACCCACCCATGACTCTCTAGTTGGTACATTTGGTGGAGGCATGGGATGACAAACACAGCCTTAGGGATGGCTTGCTTTATTGTCAAGGTATCATAGGTTCCACTCCTAGGCTCACACATGGGGAGTTGATTGCGAGGGAAATGCATGATACACTTCTCGCGAGAAATTCTGAGGTGTCATAGGAGCCTGAGGGACAGTGGATGGTAGACTTCGTCTATAGGAGGGAACCTAGACTCTCTGCAGTGTACAAGTGTGTCGTCGGGAGTTGGGATAGCGGATTTCACTGCATGGTCTGTTAGGAGCAGGGCGAGATGTCTTGCATGGGAAAAGCTCCTGATAATTGGATTCCACCCATGGGATACATACAAGGGCCAGAGATGAGGGCCAGTTGGGTTCTAGCAGGAAGCGGTGTTACGCAATGACATTGCGCAAGGAGTGGGAGTTATGAGCTCCTAGTATGGTTGGGGGATCCAAGGATCCCGTTGGCGGGTAAATCACTCCACTTTATGATGAGCAGGGTCATGATAGAGGGTGGCCCAGCTCACCTTGGGTTTGACACATGGGGGATCACTAAGGCCTCCACTACAGGCGAGGCAGAATTATCTTGTTGTTGCTCAAGATCGAGATTAGCCATGGAGGGGTAGATATTGGCATCAGGGGGATTTTTGGGCAGGATGATCTTGGATCTCATAGATTTTTTTCCACTAGGCCTCAGGCGAAGAGGATACACTACGCACATGGTGGGGAATATGTCATAATTAGAGTAGCGCAATGTCATCATGGTGGAAACACTATGATATTACTAGTGGACCTGATCATCACTACTCTTCACAACTCAATAACATTTAGGGATGAGCTGGCTACTACAGGGGGAGATCATGCATATCTTCCATTAGGATTTAGCGAGTCACCGATGGAGTAGGGGACTTCATTAGCATGATAGGGGGGCCAGCAGGATGATATCAAGAGGATCTCACGTGAGCGAGACACTATCTCTACAGGAATTATGTGGTATATTCAAGAGTATACTCTTGGAGTGCATGGGATGGCCTACGTGGTAGGACAATTTCACGAGGAGTTGGGTATAGTGCCACATTATCATGCTCCCCTACTCATTGGTGGTATGTAGGGGACTACTAGTACTTATACTAAGAAGAATAGTGAGTGGAGTGAGGGGAGTTTCAGGTTGGACATGATCGCTTGGGATCCTGGTATTGAGGGACTCTTTCATGTCAGGATAGTGCAGAGGTCAGCGACGATTTAGTGGCGCATCTCAAACCCTGACACATTTTTGCAATGACAGTGGGGAGCGTCATCTAGAGAGGATTCTTGTTTAGTCATTGCTTGAGGACAAGCATTTTTTTGCAGGGAGGATAGTAATATTCCTCTTTAGCAATTATGCTAACCGAAATATTAATTTTGGCCAATTTTGATAATATCACTGTTTTGACTTAGGAAATTTGGATTTGGGGACCCACAAATAAAATTAGGTGACTATAGGCCTCAAAACATTAGGTTGAGGCAAAGTATTGCAGCAATAGTGGAGGATAGAGGCGCAAGGTGGGGCCCAAGGGAATGTTAGGAAGCCTTGGATAAAAAGGAATCATGAGGGTCATTTCTCTCATTCATTCAACTATTTCGAAATTATCTTTGACAAGAGCACGCTTGAGCAGTGAGCCAAGTCTGCATGTGTTGTTCAACACATGGGTGTCCTCAAGCAGAGCTCTTAGCCTTTGCTTCGATGGACTTCGAGTGTTAATATAAGAAATTTTATTCACCACAGATTCAATCAGTTTAGCAGCAGAGAGCCTCATCTACAATGCAGTTACTTCACGATCAGCGCAGAGACATTCCCAATTGCGTAGAGGTTGCGCAGTCCCTTGAGGGATTCACTCAAGGAGCCAAGGAATGAGTGGAGTTTTCGTAGAGGATTTGGAGGGAAGGCTTGGAGCCTTCTGATAGGGATTTTCCAGGAATTTTGGTGGCATCTAGCAACATTTTTATCAGGAGGTTTGAATTTCCCAACAATTTAGAGAGCGAAGCCCAAGAAGGCCAATTTCCAGGGTCAAGCTTTGGGCGAACCCTTTCTGGGTTTTTCTAGGTTTATTGAGGAGAAGCCAAGATTAATTTGGTAAAATTTTCTGGGTGGAATTGAGGGGCCAAAAAAATATCCCAACTCAGCCAGCAGTTGGAGGAGCTAGGGAAAAATTGGGTTGAAATTCCGAGGTCAACATTTGGCCAATCCCTTCGTTGGTTTTTGTGGGTTATTGTTGGAGAGCCTAGGGTTAATTTCCAGAAATTTTATGAGCATCAGAGGAGGCCGTAGCAGTAGTTCTTTGCAACCAACAACATATTTCTAGGCAGTTTTAGTGCAGTTTTCAACAAAGAGTAGTAGCAGATCAAAGAGGGGCTTTATATATTTCACTTGGGCTTTGCTAGCTTTCCTTGTGCAAGCCCAGGTGCACTCTTTACAACACCATATTGTACTCATTGATTTATTAATAAAATGGCTCAAATAAGCGCAGTTCATGGATATTTCTTGTTGTAAGTTTGTTATTAAGTTTTGTACGTGTTTTTGCTATGTTTTTCTTGTTTATCATTGAAATTTTCCATTAGGAATATGACATAAAATTTAATTCTGAAGTAGGTTTTTCACCATGATAATAATAACCAGTTGGATAACCCTTTGTAATCCATTAAATTTATTGGATACTTATTTTTATTTTCTTGTTTAATTTTAAATATTAATCATTATTGTAAAATTTTTATGATATTTATTTTATTTTTAAACCCATCAATTTGATAGAAATAAAAAATCTATTTTCTTTAAATAGTTGGGTCGGTGTCCTTTAAACAAAGGGTCTCATACACCTATTTATCTTAGACCCAAACTTTAAAATTCAATTATATATATATAGAGGACACGAAGGGTCTCAGACACCTATTTATCTTGGACCTTAACTTTAAAATCATATATATTGAAAAATTTAGAAATGGTTGAATATGTTTGATCGTAAAACATGCATGTATTTAGCATTATTTGGTTAAGTCGTATTTTATGATCAAAAGAGAACTAACAAAATATTAAACATCATCTAAAATTTATATTAATATGCCTAGATTCATCATAACTTCGGAACTATCAAGCACCTAAAGGGATCAAATCTCTCGAGGTGAAAACCTCTTTTTTTAGTGCAAAACATAAGGAAAGGTTTGCACCACGAGAGATTTGATCCATCTTGGTGCTTGATTGATACGGAGTTATGGATGTAGACTAGTTTGAGTCGACCAAGGAAAATATATCGAAGATATGAATAATTCTATGAATAGTATGTAAATACATCTAATATTAATATAATCATTTTAAATATGCTAAATATGTCTGATATTAATCTGGTCATTTTAATTTTAAATTTTCTTAGATAAATATTGTTAATAAATTTAATGATGAAAAATGAAGAAATAAATTTTTTGAATGCAAAGTGACTATTTAATAGTTTTTGAATGATAGAAATGTGAATAATAAGAATGTAGTCAATTACAAATAGTCACTCATTGTGATTAATCTCAATCTATTTTCTTCTACTACTCTTATTATCACCCTTGTTACTTTTGTCATCTTTTCATATCGATTATATGAAAATGACAATTGAAATTGTAAACCATTTAAATATTTAACTCGAGTTGTTGTAGTAAGCATCATACCTTGGCTCTCTTGCTCTCCAATATTAATAGGTTGAATTAATATAACACATAATTCAATGTACATTATCAATAATTTTGTGTGCTTACACTGAAATCAATGCACAATGTTAATCCAATCACTTTAAAATTAATGTACCATCATACATCCAATAGCATCAGATCAGAAATCAACATCTACACTGAAATCAATGCATCTAATGCAAACAATAAAATAAGATTAGAAATCAACATCTACACTCAAATCAGTGCATCTAGTGCAAGCAAGAAAATAGGATTAGAAAGCAACATATACATTGAAATCCATGCATCTAGTGCAAGAAATCAAATAGGATTTGAAATCACCATATACATTGAAATAAATGCATTTAGTGCAAGCAATCAAATAGGATTATAAATCATCTAAATTGAAATAAATGCATCTAGTGCAAGTAATCAAATATTATTAGAAATCAACATCTACATTGAAATCAATGCATCTAATGCAAGAAATCAAATATTATTAGAAATCGACATCTAAATCGAAATCAATACATATTTATCAAACAATCAAATAGGATTATAAATCACCATCTACACTGAAATCAATGCATTTAGTGCAAGCAATAAAATACGATTAGAAAACACCATCTACACTAAAATCAATGAATCTAGTGCAAGATATTCCATCTCTCCCCCCTCCATCTATATCTATATCTCCCTACATATCTCCTTCTTTTCATATCTATCTCACACCCAAAACACACATGCTCTCTCACTCCATATGTATCAATCTCTTTTTCTCTCCCTCCCTCTCTCCATCTCTCTCTTCTTCCATCTCTTCACCTTATATCTATATCTCTATCTCCCTTTGTATCTTTATATCACCCCCAAAACATACACTCTCTTTCTCCAATGTATCAATTCATACCTCTCTCTCTCTCTCTCTCTCTCTCTCTCTCTCTCCCTCGCTTCTATTTCTCTTCCCTCTTGGTGCCCTCTCTCCCTCTCTCTCCATCTTCCTTATCACTCCCTCTCTCTATCTCTCAACCTTTCTCTCTTTGTTTCATTCTTATTACCTCCCTCTCTCTCCTCCTAAAACTCCATATCTCTTTCCTTCACTCTCTCTCTCTCTCTCAAAATATGTTACTATATCCCTCCCTCTTTCCTTCTCTCCCCCATTTTCTCCATCTCTCCTTATTTTTCTTTTTATCTCACCCTAAACATACACACTCTCTCTCCATCTATCCCTTGTCACTCCCTCTCTATCCACTTCTCACTGTCTATGTCTTTATTATTCTCTCTCTCTCTCTCTCTCTATATATATATATATATATATATATATATATATATGTGTGTGTGTGTGTGTGTGTGTGTGTGTGTGTGTGTTATTGTATCCATCCCTCTCTCCTTCTCTCCCCCATTTTCTCCATCTATCCTTCTTTGTATCATAATCTCACCCATAAACATACACTTCTCTTGCTTATCACTCCCTCTCTCTCTCTCTCTCTCCCTCTCCACTTCTCACTCTCTATGTCTTTCTTCTTCCCTCCATCTCTCCTCTTCGAAATCCATCTCTTCATCCCTCTCTCTCTCTCCTCATCTCTCTCTCTCTCTCTCTCTCTCTCCAATCCTCTTACTATCTCCCTCCCTCTCTCCTCTCTCTACCCCCTCCATATTTGTGTCACTCCTCTCCCTCACTTACCCTTATCTACCTCTCCCACTCCTCTCCCTCTCTCTCTCTCTTCAATCATCCTCTCCCCTCTCCTTTTTTTTATCTCCATCTGTCCCTTGTCACCCCCCTATCTCTCCACCTCTATCAGTCTATTTATTTGTTCTTCCCTCCTGCATATATCTAGAGTTAATATATATCATGATATATTAATATATATTATAATATAACAAGTTTAATATTGTATTAATCCAAAGTTATTAAATTAATAATATTAATATTATAATATATTAATATGAATATGTTAAGTCCCTATATTAATAGTGTAGTCCCTTATTATGTTAGTGTAGCCCCCCTTATTGTTGTTGTTGTACCCCTGTAACCCCCATATTGTTATTATTGTGCCCTTACATTATTATTGTTAGGTCGGTTATGATTACATTGTGGCCCCATTAGGATTATATTGTGGCCCCATGGACTACTATATATAGAAGGAGGTTTTGGTCATTTGTATCATCCAAGAATTGTTCATTTATGTAATGTATTTGAGGTTTCCCCCTCGAAGTGGCTTATTTCTAAGGTGTTGATATCTCTTTTCTTCTATTTTTGGAGTTGGTTTCACAACATTTGGTATCAGAGCTTTGGATTCTAGGGTCTTGTTGCTCCAAACAGGTCATTGTGGAATTTTTGCTATAACTTTGTTTCTACAAAGGTTCAGAAGCTGAAATTTTTAGGGTGCGAATATGAACTCCTGAGGAACATCTTTGCAAAATATCAGAGCTTCATTCGCAATAGTTTCGGAGATATGATCTGTGGAAGGTAGGGATTTTTGCAGGCTCCTGAATTTCACTTAAACAGGTCATCGTGGAATTTTTGCTATACATTTTTTTCTACGAAGGTTCAGAAGCTGAAATTTTCAGAGTACGAAGCTGAAATCCTGAGGAACATCATCGTAAAATTTCAGAGCTTGGTTCGCAATATTTTCAAAGATATGGTCTGTGGAAGTTAGGTATTTTTTAGGCTCCTGAATTTCACTTAAAAAGGTCATCGCAAATTTTTCGCCATAACTGTTTGTCTACAAAGGTTTAGAAGCTTAAATTTTTAGAGAGCGAAGCTGAAATCCTGAGGAACATCATTGCAAAATTTCAAAGCTTGGTTCACAATATTTTCGGAGATATGATCTGTGGAAGTTAGGTTGTTTTCAGGCTCCCAAATTTCATCTCAAAGAGGTGATCGTGGAAAAATATTCATAACTCTCTCTCTGAGCATCGGATTGGAATGCTGTAAAAAGTGGCCACAATTACATGGACATTAGTTTCTTTTCTATCAATTTCAGAGTCAAAGGAGGAAACAGTAACACATAGCAAGTCATACAAGTTCGCTCTACTGAACCAGTCCATAATTGGGTCATTATGGGAGACTGGACATAACTTTGCCTTGAAGAATCCAAATCAGGTCAGACCTGTGGCATTCAAAAGAGGATTCAGAGGGCTACATCAGGGCCAAATTTCAGATATTAAAGATTTGAAATCACAGAGATAATTTATTTCCAATATCGAGCTCCTCAAAAGCAAGAAAAAGGTGTGTATTTTTTTCGAATTACATAAGTCTCATTTGAAAAAAATCAGTTTGAAGTGATTCTAAGGGCCTATTGAGCATATATTTCAATATTGGGTTTTGAAATGCCTCCTAAAAAGAATTCAACACCAATTAAGCCCTCAGAAAGCTATACTATGACGCATGAAAAGGAAGAATTGCAGTATGAGATATCAAAATTATGGTACCAAGTGCAACAAATTTCAATCTTACGAAGAGCAACCGAAAATGACATAGATGGTTTAAAAGAAAAAATGGAGGCTAAGTTGGATGTTTTGAAGGATCAAATAATAGATAATATGGATGATAAATTAGTGGAAGATCACATCGAGCATCAACAACAAGTTCTCCAACCCTCAAAGGATAACCTAACTTTGGTGCATAATGTAATGAAACAACAGGAAGATCAACATCACATTGAAAGAAGTTTTGAAGCAGTCCAAAAAACAAGAAATCGACAAGTATGATCAATTTCAGAGTATCTCAACAAGTGGAAGAACTTTCCTGTAGAAGATTCCACATGGGAGAATGACAATTTTATACAGAAGCATCAAGAAATAATCAAGCATTGAGGACAACACTTGTTTGAAGGAGAGGGGCATGTTAAGTCCCTATATTAATAGTGTAGTCCTTTATTATGTTAGTGTAGCCCCGCTTATTGTTGTTGTTGTACCCCTGTAACCCCCGTATTGTTATTATTGTGCCCTTACATTATTATTGTTAGGTCGACTAGGATTACATTGTGGCCCCACTAGGATTATATTGTGGCCCCATGGACTCCTATATATAGAAGGAGGTTTTGGTCATTTGTATCATCCAAGAATTGTTCATTTATGTAGTGTATTGGAGGTTTCCCCCTTGAAGTGGCTTATTTTTAAGGCGTTGATATCTCTTTTCTTCTATTTTTGGAGCTGGTTTCACAACAAAATATTAGATTTAATACTAATAATAATAATCGTTTAATATTAATATTAGGGTTAATAATGTTTTTTTGCATGGTATTAATAATAATTTTTCCCATGGCATTTGGCCCATCTGCTTCACCTAAATAAAACTTTTTTTTTTGAGTCTTGGTAAGTATAAAGAGGTTTATGGAGTAAATATAAAAAGAGGTTTTATTTATTTACCATACCTATGGTTTATTTATATTTTTTTTTATTTATGATATCTCTTTTATTTACCATGGTATTGGGCCCATAGGCTTGGCATATAATTAGATGTTGATTTATAATCCTATTTGATATATTTTTATTTCTTTACCATGCCTCTTTATATATCTTTTATATTTATTTATTTACCATACTTCTTTTATAAATATGGAATTTGGCCCATGGTATTAATAATCATTTGTCTCATGGTATTTGGTCCATAGGCTTCACCTAAATAAACCCTCTTTTTTGAGTGTTTGTAAATATAAAGAGGTTTATTGAGTAAATATAAAAAGAGGTTTTATTTATTTACCATAACTCTATTTTATTTATATTTTTATTTATTTACCATAAAAAGATATTTTAATTATTTACCATGCCTCTAGTTTATTTATATTTTTTATTATTTACCATACCCTTTTTTTTAGTGTTCTTAAACCTCTTTATATTTTAAATGTATATTATGTTTATACATAATAATAATTAGATTGATTTTTAAATAAAAATGTTAAACATGACATGTTAAATGTTTACATGTTTACACTAGAGATCTACCCCCAAACAAAAAAATTGTACAATATGCATATAATATAGTATTCAAATGAACATATTTTGAAAATAAGAATGGTGATATAAAATCTACTTACAAATAACATATGAGTACTCATTAAATTTATATCATATTTTCTATTGGATTTTATTAAGAGTGTTCAGTCATTGATATATGAACGTATTAATCTGAAAAGTAGAAGAACGATGTTATGACATATTTGGAGAATATTTTGGAATACCAGCAAGGTCAAATAGTTGACTTCATTGTAGTCCATCAGATTTCAAGATATTCCTGGAGTCTACAATTCTGATAAGAATTCCCCTGGAGAAGAACCACCTTCCATACCCTCATTAATTTTTTATATCCATAAACACACTTATTTAGATTGAGACATTTTTATGAAAGATTGACATGGATATTTAGAAAGGTTTCAGGAAGCCTAAAAGAAGGGCTCTTGCACATGCATAATATAAAATTTATAGAGGTGAATAATTTATAACCATTATATTCAGTAGTTAGTCACATGGTGATATTATTGGGTCCTTCACTTTTAGGGGAACAATCAACTCCTATGAATAAATTTTCTACAATGTTGGGATTCTTGGAAATGTTCACCAGAATAGTCTGTGAGATGTTAGCAATGTTACCTTTGGAAAAAATATGTGCTAGAGGCAAAGGATTTAGAATTATATGAACATTTCCAATGGAGGAAGAACAAGACAAAGATAACTTAACCTTATGCAAGTCAGGGAGAAAATAAGATTGATGATGCAAATCATCCCACGACCTTTCTACACTTGTCATTGATTTGAGGATCACCTCTTCAAATGGTAAAATAATATCAAGACAATCAATGGCCATAGTCGATTTAGTTTCCCAAACAGAAGCCACATCATTTTCGAAATCTCCTAGAGAAACAAAGATTGGATCTGTGTCTAGAGAATTACTAATAATAGTTTGATATTCAATTTCAGTTGTATACGTAGGATAAGCCATTCCAATTATTTTCCCCTCTTCCATTGTGGCAGTAGAAGGAGGAAAAGTCCAAGTATATTCAAAATAATTAGTTCTAAAAGAACATTCTTGAGGAAACATCTTAGATGTAGAAGAAATGACATTGATATGATGTACTAAAGATGGAAAATCAAAAGTAACCATCAATGAGGAATACATCCCAACCCCCAAATTTTCAATAGGCTGATGCAAATTATTAACAAATAGGACAGTAGAGTGAGAGGATACATTAGGGTCATTATGAGAATGATCCAACTGATCAACCATAATAATTCTCCCATTATGAGGAAAACATAATATGAAAAATAAGGATGAGATAATAGCATCCATTTCATATACCCAATTTTTACCCAATAAAAGGTTATAATTGAGGTTAGCATCGACTATTTGTACTTCTACATTGACTACCTTGCCCCTAACTTTGACCAGAAAATCAGGCAAAATACCATGAGGCCTATGATAATGTCCATCGAATGCGGTTAGGAGCATTGGAGAGGGATTGATAAAAAGGCTTATGAGGATGAGTTCACATATTTTTTATTAATTTTTTTTTTTTTTAGCTTGTCGCTCTCTCTCTATTTTCTATTCCCTCATAATCTTGGACACATAGATTTTTCTTAGATGTAGTATCCCTCCGACACAATAATTAAGATGGGTAGAACGACGAAAGGCCATGAAAAAGGAATAAATTATGAAAATGAATCATTGTTAATAAATTAATTAAATGAGGTGTGGATGCTTGGGAATGAGATACCTACAAATGAGACTCTTGCTAAACATAACCCCATTGGGGAAATGAGAAGGGATAATTCCTTCATGACAAAAATTATAGAGAAATTCTAGATAAGCTTAATGAATAGGAGAGAAAGATCCATTAAGTTGCTTAGATGAGGAAAGATGCTAAGCTTAGAAAACCCTGAAAGCACTATAGGAGAGAAAGGCAGGCTTTTATGGAAAATCCTAGCCAAGTGGATAAAACTTTCCACAAAAGCTAGACGCTGCTAATGGAAACATAGCATGAAGGTAGGGTAATAAATACCCATTGAAGGAACAACTTAGGGGAGTTTCATCCTTGGCAAAAGGTTCTCAGCTCAGGGGTGAACTAGAAAAAATTGTTCTTGGTTGGGTGGAGAGCAGGTGTGACCTTCTAAATACCCTGATAGTGAAATTATTCAATCTAATAATTATTGCATTCTTTTAGTTGGTACAAGTGTGTTGGTATAATGTGTTTCTGATTTATTTATGGCATATAACCCAATAATCTAGCTTATGGACTAGATAGTAGTGACCTAGAGGTATTAGTACAGAGAAGATGGAAGTTGTTTCTCCGTTGTTTGAATAAAGTTGTTGGGTTTGTCAAATTTTATAGATGGTCAAATTTATTGGAAATATTGACCCACTAAACTAACCAATATTTCTTTAATTATAAGAATATCATAGAGCCAAAAGAGTTGAATAAGACAAATCGAAACATATCATAGTTATGTAATCATGAAAGCTAAGTCAGTACATATGTACTGCAGAATTATATTTTGTTAATAAACTTGAAATAAAATGCATATCTAAGGAATTTGAGGAGGGGTTATGTGGGTTTCTAGTAGTAAATAATAATTACAATGGTAGTTAATGTAAGTAAGCTCTTTGAGATTACTATGTCTTATTTGTATTCAAATAGGAGGTAAATTAGAAAAATATAGTTAAGTTGTAGCACTTATATAATTAGTTGGTTCCTATAGTTTGGGAACTAGACAATAAGGGAAATTGTTTAGAAATTGAAGGCTCTTTAGCTTTCAGAATAATCCTTAAGCAGTGACAAGGAAACTTGGACTGCGTATGCCGATCAAAGAAAAAGGATCTCAAATAAAGAATCCTCAAGAAAAAAATATTTAATATACTCTTCATATAATCGGGTTAATAATCCATGAACGACCAGAATTGTTATGGCATGTAATTGGTTATATACCGAAGGATTTGGAAGTACTAACTTTTATCTGTTACCAATATATATATATATATATATATATATATATATATATATATATATATATTTTATGTAAACGATTTTATCGCTTTACTTTCTCAAAAAAAAAAAATACAGTGTAGAAATTATACAAAATACATGTATGTCCTAGATTCTCCTAATCTAACAATGTACTAAAGTTAAATACTGAATCGATTCTACAAATATTTTGCGGAATTAAAAAAAAAAACACAATTTCCAATCACATGAAGCAAAAAATAATAGTTAAAAACACACAACACCAGATATTCTTAGAGAAAGCTTACAGTGAAAAACCCCTCTATCATATATTGTATATTCCACAAGGAATCATGAAACAATTACATACAAAAATCTAATCACAAGAGCTCTCGGTACATCAGCTAATTGTCTCACACTATCATACAAAAATTGGAAAGTTCCTTAGCCAATTTACTGCCTCCAGACAACCTGCCTTGCTGACGCAGTTCCTGATGAATGAAATCCTTAATCACAAGGAATTTCATCCTTCCTCAACTGTGCTGAGTATCATGGGCATCCTATTGTATTATAATTACACCTGGGTAGCCTGCTAATATCACAACTAATAGTTACACTTCCCTTTCACCTAGATCTCAACTGAGTCTCCACTGGAACTGACATGCATGCAGTTAATAATAGTAAAAACATCAATTGCATGTGAGATCACTACATGTGAATTAATTAATATTTAATTCACTTGATCTCTCACTAGTGTATCTGCAGTTACAACTAGCACAACTGACTTTAACTCACTTAATTGAGTTAAACTGATTTACAACTTGCACAATTCATGCACCACTACACTTCCAACTCTGTTACAACTCAAGTCAACCTTCATGTCCCACCAACCAACCTCTTAACTCGAAATTCACTTAGCTAACTTATTTTCTACTATAGTTAACTATGTCCAAGTTCTCATTGAGAATAGATTATAGTTTATTGTCCATCTAATATTAAGGGATAATAATAGTCGAAATGCATCTATATACAGACATGCAATCTATAAATAGAACTTGCACATACATCTATATATAGACCTCATCTATAAATAGAATTTTCTCATGCATCTATAAATAAACATCCACCTAAAAATAGCTTGTGTGGGCCCCACCTAGTGTAGGTGCTTAATTTTCACTAGGATCAAGGATGTTGTTTCCGGGTGCCAATTTCACTATTTCTTGTTGCAAACTTCAACACAGAGTTCTGCAACATAACAACCATCCTTGTGAGAGAATGCACTCATACAAGAGCCTCCAGGAAACAAGGCTAAAATTATAAGTTATACAAATATCAATTATAATATTTTGCTAATTATGCATTCGAAACATAAATAGTTTTCATTAATGCAACAAAGAAAACAAGGTTTTTATACATAATACACCATATAAATTAATAGGGTAACTGTGTAAATACATGAATAAAATCCCAAATGGGAATAACGAATGGGATGTGTAGTAAAGACCTTCAGCAGGTTAGTATATTATAAATATTAGCCACCACTCTGAAAAGGGCATCAACAAAAGAAAATTTTAAACCATTAAATTGACAAAGAGAAGAATAGTGCAGAATGTTTTATTACATATGTTACAAAATAGAGGAATTAGTAAAGTATAAAAATTGACTATCATAAAGATAGCTGCATTTCAAGAATGTGGCCCATGTGAAAAATTATTCCAGTGGCCTAACACGACTATATATTACTGTTGGAGAAATTTAGCATACCAAGTGATGAATGGAACCTAGCCCAAATAAATATGTAATTATGTTGAAGGCGTTCTTATTTTGAGTTTTATATCCGAGACTTGTTTAGATTCGTCATTCCTGACAGAATCTGAATAGATGTAAAGGGTACTTCACTGTTGGCGTTCTTTTGCACTGTCATGTGCCAATGATAGTATATAACGAACTGACCTGAAAATGGAAAGAATCAAATTATATATATCGTATCATAGAAAGAAACTAGGGAGAACAAATAATGGTTGGCCTCACTCTAATACCTCTGGTTGACATAGAACAAGGTCGTTAGTGGCCAAAAAGTATACCGAATATGTGAAAGTATTGTACTATCAAATAAAATTGAAACTTAGGCTTAATAATATTACCTATAGCAAAAAGGAGTGCTTCTATGGTGCGTGGCTTGGTAAATGAGCACCAACATAATTATTAGTCATGAACTACTAATAAAAATAATTTGGGATTAATGGGAGAAATAGGAAAGAGATGGGTAACTGATGAAATGACCATGGAAATAGTAGGTCTAAGCCCTGGAACTCATGAATTCGGTTCGCTTCAGTAACCCAAATCAACCTGGGAGTGACCTAGGTAAGTTATCGTATTATCATTCCTTTCATCCCAAGAAAATTAAAAAGGGGAACGAACCCAAACAGGAACACCTGTCAAAAGTGTTAACCGGATGCCAATATATATATATATATATATATATATATATATATATATATATATATATATATATATATATATATATATATATATATATACTACTAATAAAAATAATTTGGGATTAATGGGAGAAATAGGAAACAGATGGGTACCTGGTGAAATGACCATGGAAATAGTAGGTCTAAACCCTGGAACTCATGAATTCGGTTCGCTTCAGTAACCCAAATCAACCTAGGAGTGACCTAGGTAATTTATCACATTATCATTCCTTTCATCCCAAGAAAATTGAAAAGGGGAATGAACCCAAATCGGAACACCTGTCAAAAGTGTTAACCGGATTCTAATACAGAAAAAAATAAAAATAATACATACATACATACATATATATATATATATATATATATATATATATATATATATATATATATGGGAATAACTCCCTTTGTAGAAGAAAATAGAGATCAATGCCTTAGAAATCAGCCACTTCGAGGGTGCAACCTCCAATACATTACATAAAAGAATAATTCTTGGATGATACAAATGACCAAAACCTTCTTCTATATATAGGAGACTATGGGCCCACAATATAATCCAAGCCGACCTAACATTAACAATGTAAGGGCACAATAATAACAATATCAAGCCAGTAATAAAGAATAATAAGGGGGCTACACTAATAACAATAAGGGGATAAACTAGTAATATAGGGACCTAACATGCCCCTCTCCTTCAAAAAAGTGTTGTCCTAAATTCTTGAGTAGCTCTGGGTGCTTCTGTATAAAATTCTCATCCTCCCATGTAGAATCTTCAGTGGGTAAGTTCTTCCACTTGATGAGATACTCTGAAATTGATCGATTTCGTAGCTGTCGAGTTCTTGTTTCCGTGACCGCTTCAGGTTCCAATATGAATTTTCCTTCCTCATCAAGTTCTGGCAATATTGTTTGAACTGGAAGATTTTCACCTATAACCTTCTTTAAGCATGAAACATGGAAAACTGGATGTACTCGCGAAGAAGCAGGAAGCTCCAATTTGTATGCCATAGTACCAATATTTTGCAACACCTCGTAAGGACCATAGTACTTTGGCGATAATTTATTATCCTTCTTTGCTTGCTTGAGGGACATTTTTTTGTATGGTTGTAGCCGTAAAAATACCCAATCTCCTACATCAAAACTTCTCTCGCTACGATGTTGATCTGCCCGTTGTTTCATTCGATTTTGTGCCAAATTCAGGTTATCCTTTAAGAGTTGGAGAACTTCTTGCTGATGCTCGATGTGATCTTCCACCGCTTGAACCTTCGAATTTTCCCTTAAATATGATGTGATGGATGGTGGATGATATCCATAAAGTTCCATAAATGGGGTCATTTTTGCTGCAGTATGGAAGGAAGTGTTATACCACCATTCAGCGAGAGGTAACCACTTGACCCATTGTGTTTGTTTATCAGATACAAAACAACGAAGATATCCTTCCAAACATTTATTACTATCTCAGTTTGACCATCAGATTGAGGATGATAAGATGAGCTATGAGCTAATTGAGTACCCAAACAAGAAAATAACTTCGTCCAAAAATTTCCAATAAAAATGGGATCTTTGTCGCTCACAATAACCCTTGGGCTTCCATGTAGCTTTTGAATTCTGTCCATAAATGTAGTAGCAACTGTACTTGCTTTAAATGGATGAGATAATACACAAAAGTGTGCATACTTGGTAAGTCTATCAACTACCACCATGATGACACTCTTTCCTTCGGACTTAGGTAAACCTGTGATAAAATCCATTGAAATCTCCTCCCAACGTTGACTTGGAATGGATAAAGGTTGTAGAAGACCCGGGGTCTTAATTGTCTCAACTTTATTCTGCTGGAAAACCAAACATTTCGCCACAAACTTTTGAATATTAGATTTAAGGCCATCCCAAAAAAATTCTTTCTTCACCCTGTGGTAAGTTTTTAAAAATCCTGAGTGTCCTCCTAAAGGAGAAGTGTGCAATTCCAAAAGAATATTTTGTTTTAGTTGGGAATTCTTACAAAGATATAAGCGATATTTGTACCATAAGGTATCATTTTTCCAAATAAATGTATCAGATGTACTAGGATATTTCTGCAACCTTTGAATGAGTGTCCACACTTCTTCATCCTTCTTCCATTCATCCCTTACTTTGGTTACCCAATTGTTGAGTCTCAATTCTGCATCTTTTCCATACACTTTTCTATACCTTTTTCACTCACCTGAACCTCCCAAGTTGTCAATATCATTGTATATTAATTGCAAAAGAGCATCTAACATGGTTTTAAACTATATTTTTGTGTCTGCTGTTTGATTTATATTTTGTTCATTTAGCTGCGGAATCTTGCCACTTTCCGTAGCTGCTGCAACTTTCCACAGCTATTTTGTGAAACTCTATGTTACAGGTGTCTACAAGAAAAACGAGCCACATGGGCAAGTCAGAAATGATGTGGACATGGTTCGTGTCCTATTGGCTCGAGCAAACTTATCTAAAGAAGCCGCGGTCAAAGGCGTCCACATGGAAGTCAACCATAGAGTCTCACGATGACAGGACTCTGTTTCGTGTCACATGAAGGTTCATATGGCCGTTTCTGAGCTTGCGGAGGACAAGTCGACATCTGTACATGGCTCCATAGCCGAATTCAAACATCCACTTCTCATAGATTTACTTTGCAATACGGCCATGATCCTAGATCCGTGGACGTAATGGTCTACCTGTTCTCCACCAGCATAAACTTTAGGAGACAGTTATATTTCTTTTGTTATATATAACGCGTTTGCATACGCATATAGAGTTAGTCTCGATTAGTCTCTGTTATCTTTTATTAGTCTGCTCTGTAATGTAATTACGCTGCCTTAGTGCCGTAATACTACCTTACTATTATGACTACATTTTAATATAAGAAGACTCTATTTTTCAACATAATTCGTACTTGAAGATTGTTGCCAAGGCTGGTGTAGAGGGCCCCTGCTCAGCTAAGGTTTTGTGCATTAGTGTATAGTTCTTGTTTTATTTCTTTAAAGCTCATTGTGCCATAATCCATTCACATGTTTATACATTGCATCTTTCATGGTATATATGCTTCATTTTTGTTTATAATCTTGCATGCTTTCCATTTCACTTATGTCTTTCATGTTTTATGTTATTAATCACTGATCAGTGTTCTTGTTTCAGGTTATAGATAGGCAGCCCGGGCATTTTCATAGCTTTTTGACTAATGACATGGAATTAACATTGTTCTGCTGCTAATTTTTTTTTCTTAGTTTCTGTTTAATTTCAGTACTGCTTTGTTTAATTTAGTTTTTCTCATTTTCTTCAGTAGTTAAATTGAGATATATTAAACTGCTCATAACATCTTCAGTTGCCTCCGAAAGCCACAGCTGGACTAATGGTGAGGGATTGTATTATGAAATGTGTAGTTTAGTATTAGTTTCATTTCTGCAAATTTAGATATATTAAACTGCTCATAACATCTTCGCTGTTCGAAAGCCACACCGGACCGATGGTGAGGGATTGTATTATGAAATGTGTAGTTTGGTATTAGTTTCCTTCGCAAATCTAGATATATTAAATTGTGCATGACATCTTCAGTTGCCTCCGAAAGCCACAACTGGACTGATGGTGAGGGATTGAATTATGAATGTATGGTTTGATATTAGTTTACTTTCTGCAAGATAGATATCAGTTACTCAAGTTGTTTATGGTTGCTTCCGAAAATCATAGCTGGACTAATGATGAGGGATCAGAAGACAAGTTGATGTAAATTGATTTAGATTTACTTTATTGCAACTTTTGGATTTCTTTCAGCATAATTTATTTTTTGTTTAGACAGCAGCAAGAATAGTTTGGTTTCATGCTCACTAGTTCACTGTTTTGATTCATTAGACTAGCAGCACCTTTTCATTTCAGCAGCATATTTTCATTTCCTTCCAAGTTTTGTCATTGCAATTTTCAAATTCCTTTTTAAGTTTCAAGTTGGTAAATCATTATAGAGGATATCATTTCCTTGAACAAACATAACCATACTTGTTTTCATTTTAGAATTTCCATTTCATCTTAGAAAACCAAAAACGACAAAAAGTTAAGAAATAGGTTATCTTGCACATATAGTGCGCCGCACTTCATCAGCTTACGAATCCCGGATTGACAAATTAAATGCAGCAATTTAGGACACACTAAATTGACCAAACATTTTGGCACCGTTGCCGAGGAAGTGTAACTAGGTAGCCAAGTTCTTAAAAAAAAAAAAAAAAACAAAATAATAAAAGAAGGGAAAACTTGATAACTTCTTGAAGTATGCTCTCCTCTTGCACCTAGTGTGATCTGGAGGATCAGAAAAGAGAGTTATTGGTTTAGTAATTTCTTAAGTATGTTCTCTTCTTGCACCTAGTGTGATCTGGAAGATCAGAAAGAGAATTATTAGCCCAACTTTTTTTTAAAAATAAAAAATAAAAAATGACATGCATAGAGCAAGAGATTCTAGGGGAAGGTTTATAGCTAAAGCCAAGAGTTCGATTTTCACAACTCCATCTTCTTCAAGGCATAGACCAGATTCACCACCATCTACCCCTAGCCTTAAGATTTTTGGAATTCAAGGAGCAGCTGAATTAGAGGATTCTCCTATACCACCTACTAAATCCCATCTAGAAAACAAAGAGACTCTCTCTCATCCTCCCTTGGTAGAAGAACTAGAGGACTTTAAGGACTCTAAAGAAACTATCATGGCAGAGGAAGTAATAGATGGAGGTAGAGGTAGAGGTAGAAGAGGAGGAAACAATGGAGACAAAAATGGTGAAGGAAATAATGGTCAAAATAGGAAAGGAGACAACTTGTTTGTATTCCCTATAGTTGATGAGGAAACTCATACAACAATAAAAAATATCTCACCATCTGTCCTCCCTAACTTTTATGGATTGCGATGTGAGGATCCTGAAACAATTCTGTTTGAGTTTGAAGTTGTGTGCCGAACCTATGACTATATGGAAGACTCTCAAAAACTCAAACTGTTTCCTTCAACTTTGAAGGGATCTGCTTTGAAATGGTTCGGGATTAGCCACTCAATATATCAGGACTTGGAATGATATGAAACAAACATTTTTGGATAGATACTTGGACTATTGTATGCCCACCAATCACAAGGATGAGGTATTCAAAATGATGCAAAAAGAAGATGAAAATTTGGAAGACTTACTTGAAAGATTTCAATACAACTTGAAAAGAGCAAAGATGAGCACCTTAGATGATGAAACCTTGAAAGCCCTCATATTAAAAGCCATTAGAGATGAATGGATAGATATTTTAAACATGATGGGGAAAGGAGACATTTCTCAACTTCCACTTCGTGACATAACAGAACTATGTGTCCATCTCTCAAGAGGAAAATATAAAACATGAAAAGGGCCTAGGGATCCTTCTCTTATTAGGGCTAACAAATCTGCAACTGGATCAGTAAGTAGGGCAGAGATTGGTAATATGCTTGATGAGTTCAAAACTAATATCTTAGGGAGCCTTAGTGAACAACTAGACACCCTTAAAATTCAAAACAAGCAGAAAGCAGAAACAGATGCTTTAGCCATCTTTTGTCCGAAATGTAGGAAGAAACATGCTTTAAGGGAATGTCCCCTGGATGCAAAAGTTGTAGAAACATGTATGATTTGCTCAGAGAATCATGAGATCAAGGATTGTCCTTCAATTCCTGGACTCAAAGCTGTCTTTCAAGAAGACCCAAATTCGGTAGAATCTCTCTGTTTTGTTGCAAGAAGACCTTGGCAGGGACAACAAACTCAAGGGTTTAACAACCCTATGAATCTTCAAACCCCACCAAATTGGAATCCTTGGCAACAACCTTGGCCCCAACATCAGAATCTATATCAACCATGGGTACAAGGGATGCAAAATCCTTATGGGAGATTTGCTCAATTTTATCAATATCCTCCATCTTTTCAAAATCAACAAGCTCCACAAATTCCAAATTCAAATCCACAACTTTCATTGCCATTTCCACAACAACAACCTTCTCAACAAAATCCAAATCCTCAACTCATGCTCCCATACCAACAAAAGACAAGTCAACTTCCAGCTCAGCCATTGCCAAATCCTAATAATAATAAGAATCCTTAGAATACTTACATGGTAGAAGGACAACAATTTCCTACCTATATGATTGTTCCTCTCAACGATGTACAACTCAGATCTGGTAGAGTTTTAGAAAAACCTTCTATAGATATTCAAGAGCAAGATACCTCTAAGGAGGACTCTCTTCAAGTCAATAAGGGTTCTGAGGAAGAATCTCTTCAAAATTCAAACATTCAAAAAGAAAAAGAAAAGTCAACACCCACAACTCCTATAGTTGAGCAACCTGCATCTTTATCTACACCTCCTTTTCCCGAAAGACTACAAATTGACAAGGGGGTGGAAAAACAAATCTTGTTGCCTAACTATGATTTTCTAGATGAATTGAAGAATGTTTGTATCAAGATTCCCTTGCTACAAGCCATTCGAGAGATTCCTATTCTAGCAAAAACCATAAAGGAGTTGAGTTTCAAAATACCAGGAAGGAAACTAAAGGACACAAGAAGAATCCACCTGGTAGGAAAGATTGCATATATTATGATGGGAAAAATTACCATGCAGAAGTATGTAGATCCAGGAAGTCCAATTGTCAAGACACATATAAATGGGATAGAAATTCCAAACACATTGATTGACTTAGGGGCTGCTATCAACATTATGAGTAGACAGACTATGGACCAGCTAAAACTTCCTAACCTTCTTTTTACACCTACTTTACTGCAACTTGCAAATCGATCAATTATTAAACCAGATGGTGTATTGGAAGATATTTCAGTCTCCTTAGATTCTTTGGAATATCCAGTAGATTTTATGATTTTGACTCCCAAGAGTAATCTAGGAGGGCATCCACTTATCTTAGGAAGACCTTGGCTAGCCACAGCTGATGCTTTTATTAGTTGTAGATCTGGGGACATGTACATTTCCAATGGTAATTCGACAAAGAAATTCAATTTGTATCCTCCAGCAAAAGCAATCACAGAAGTAGGAGACAATGAATGGGTCGATGATGAGGACATTATACAACCCGTCATTACCATTTCTGAAATCAGTGAGGATAGTCAAATTCTGAACACATTAGAAAATTTTGAGACATCTTCAGAATATGACCCCACACAATTTTAGTTGGAATCTGACATAGAATATTTATCATCAAGACAAATGTCTCTTTACTCTATGGAAGAGTTTGGTAATTCTACCATTGAGATTTTTCCAGGAAAAACATTGAATATCAACAAACATTTGGAAAAGTCACAACAAGAAGAACTAACCAAAATCTTGCAAAAACATTCTACCGCATTTGCATGGGAGTATACTGACATGAAAGGTATTGATCCTAAGACTTGCATCCATCATATCTATATTGAGGAAAACAGTAGACCAATCCGACAACCTCAAAGAAGGATGAATCCAAATCTTAGGGAGATAGTGAAAGAAGAGCTCCAAAAACTACTCAATGTAAACTTCATTTATCCAATTTCAGATAGCCGATGGGTTTCTCATTTGGTTATAGTACCTAAAAATAATGGTAAATGGAGGGTATGCATTGATTACAGGGAATTGAACAAAGCAACTTTGAAGGATCACTTTCCTTTGCCTTTTATCGATCAGGTATTAGACACATTAGCAGGAAAAAAGTACTTTTCATTTTTGGATGGTTTTAGTGGCTATAATCAAATTTAGGTAGCACTTGAGGATCAAGATAAGACCACATTTACTTTTCCATGGGGAACTTTTGCCTACCGAGTACTTCCTTTTGGGTTATGTAATGCACCTGCAACATTCCAAAGAGCAGTACTAGGAATTTTTTTTTATCTAATCCATGATTGTGTAGAGGTTTATATGGATGATTTTACAGTTTATGGTAATTCATTTGAAGAGGCATTAGAAAATTTGAAAAAAGTTCTTATAAGATGTAAAGAAACAAACCTTTCATTAAGCCATGAAAAATGCTTTATGATGTTTACTGAAGGGATTGTTTTAGGACATCATATTTCAGGAGATGGGATTAAGGTTGATAGATCAAAAGTTGAAGTCATCTCCAAGTTGCCCATTCCAATTTGTCAAAGAGATGTGAGAAGTTTTCTAGGATTTACCGGTTACTATAGAAGATTTATAGAAAACTTCACTAAAATTGCATCTCCACTCTTCAAATTGCTTACAAAAGACTGTGAATTTAAATGGGATCCTGATTGTCAATCAGCTTTTGAAACTTTGAAAACAAGAATATCTGAAGCACCTATCTTAAGAGGACCAAATTGGAAACTCCCTTTCCATATTTCTACGGATGCTTCAGACACAGCTCTAGGAGCTGTGTTGGGTCAAAAAGATTTAGTTCCTTATGCCATTTATTATACCAGTAAAAATTTTACTCCCACAGAGTTGAACTATACTGTGACTGAAAAAGAGTTTTTAGCTGTTGTTCATGCAATTAATAAGTTTATACATTACATAACAGGCTATGAAACTTTTATTCATACTGACCATTCTGCAATTAGATATTTAATGAACAAACCCGTTACTAATGGCAGAGTGACAAGATGGCTTTTACTTTTGCAAGAATTCAATATTACTGTGTTGGATAGACCAGGAAAACAGAATACAGTAGCTGATTTCTTGTCTAGGATTCAGAATACTAAAGAAGATTCTCCCGTAGAAGATAAGTTTCCTGATGAATACTTGTTTGCAGTAACTATTAAGACCCCTTGGTATGCAGATATTGCTAACTATTTGGTTACAGGGAAACTACCTTCACATTTATTTCCAAGAGAAAAACGAAAGATTATTCAGGAGAGTTCAAGATATTCATGGATTTCTAACGAATTGTTTAAAACAGGGCCAGATCTTGTGATCAGAAGATGTGTCAGTGAAGATGAAATGCCTGATATTCTTAAGGCATGTCATGATGAACCATGCGGCGGACACTTTGCGGACAAAAGGACGGCCTATAAAATCCTTTCCTTGGGATATTATTGGCCTTCTCTCTTCAAAGATGCAAAACAATATGTCAAAAGGTGTGATAGCTGCCAAAGAGTAGGGAAACCTACCCTTTCAAATGAAATGCCATTGCAAACACAAGTACTCATTGAACCCTTTGAAAAATGGGCTTTAGATTTCATTGGACCTATTAATCCACCATCTAAGCAAAAGAAGTATATATTGGTTTGTACTGATTATGTTACTAAATTGGTAGAAGCCAAAGCATTAGTATCTGCTACTGAAAATTCAGTTGTTCATTTTCTTTATGAGGATATTTTTACTCGCTTTGGTGTTCCAAGAGAAATTGTGACAGATCAGGGGAGCCAATTCACATCCAATTTCGTGGAGAAGTTGATGGAAGAATACAAAATCAAGCACAGAAGATCTACTCCTTACCATCCACAAGCAAATGGTCAAGTGGAGTCCACAAACAAAGTTCTTGAAAGTATCATCACCAAAACCGTTCATCTACATAGAAGAGATTGGGCAGAAAGGCTTCCAGAAGCCTTGTGGGCCTACAGAACTACATGGAGGAATACAACAGGACATTCTCCCTATGAACTTGTTTATGGGAAAGAAGTCTTGCTCCCCATTGAGTTCCAAGTCAATACCTTCAAGATAGCAGTTCAGTTGGGGATGGACTTATCAGAAGCCCAAAAGCATAGAATGGAGCAGTTGAATGAGCTAGATGAGATCAGACAAGAAGCAATTTTAAGAACTGATCTAGTTCAATATCAAAGAGCTAAATGGCATGACAAGTACATCAAAGAGAAGAAGTTTCAAGAAGGAGATTGGGCATTGTTATTTGATTCCAAGTTTAAAGATTTCAAAGGAAAATTTCAGACTCATTGGCTTGGGCCATATGAGATTGACAAGATCTTTAGCAATGGAGCGGTAAGAATCAAGACCATTGATTAGTTTCAAACTCCTCTTATTGTGAATGGCCATAGATTGAAAGTTTATCATAAGCCACTCTCAAAAGAGGATTTTGTCAAAATGTTTCAAGAAAGTTCTGCAATCAGGCTGGTACAGAAGAATTCTTCTTTACCACCAGCCTAGCTTTTGTTCTTTTCAGTTAAAATAAAATAAAATAAAATAAAATAATTGTATAAGCCTGAAAACCAATCACTGATTGGCAGTCTTATACAGAAAATATAGGGTGAAAATTAGGAACACCTGACACTCTATATTTTCCAAAAAAAAAATCTCTCTTCATTTCACAAGTTTTGTGACCATTCACTCCATTCCATTCCACTTCATTCCATTTCATTTCACTTCATTTCACTCCATTCCACTTCATTTTATCCATTTCATTCCATTTCATCAATAAAAATCTTTTTCATGACCATTTCCATCTGGTCATTTTTCATCTGTTCATCTCCATTCATCCAAGTAATAGCCGTGTCAGTTTCCGCAGCTGACATCTGTTTCCGTAGCTGACTCCAGTTTCCGCAGCCAGAAGCAGATTCCGTAGCTACAACTCTGTTTTCAAAAGAATGTACAGCTAGATGTTATTTCCATAATCATGAAATAAAATGCAGGTGAGAGGATCAAAAATGAAGACATGGAGCATTCAAGACACCAATAAAGAGAAATTAGTTGAAGACCAAGGGAAAAGGCAAAGATTCCAAAGGTATGAATAAAATTTATTTCAAATAGCATTGAAAAACACATTTTTATATAGTTCTGAACCATAAGCTCTATCCATTATGTGCAATGATTATATTGACAATTCCGTAACCTTTCACGATCTCCATATTATCCTCTCGCATTCATTCTCAAATAGTTCCATCATTAAACCCCCGATCTTCACTCATGTTCCAATATTCCACCGGTGACAATGATACGTATTTGATTTGACCACGGACTCTTACATCCGCATAAATCTATAGCCGTTGTTTAAACGTGCTCATATTTATTGTGCAACCACCAAAATTCAAAACACTTCCGGATGTGTTATACTCTGTTAACCTCACAGCCGTATCTCTGTTGTGCTCACGAAAACCCCTCTCTGTTCTGTTCACTCCATTTCATTCTCTACTACGCTATAGTCTGTATACCACTCTCTGACATTTACCCACAGTTATTGTGCTCATCTCCGTGCATTCAGACATTCTATTTCCATTGAACCCTCACGCAGGCAAATTTGTGAAGAGCAGAAAGAAAATGGGTAAATTGCTAAGAGCAGAGCCGGAAGGACCTAAGTTTATGGAGGGATATCCGCAAGTAAGGGATATATTGAAGAAAGCAAATTGGCTGCGGTTTATCCAGAAATTTAGAGGTTATCATAAAGAAGTGACGAAGGCATTCGCAAGGTCGTTCAATGGCTTGGAAGTAGAAGTTGGAGACCTTAAGTTTCCGGTTAATGAAGCATCTATAGCAACAGCCACGGAACTTCTTCAGGAGGGTGAGCGTTGGTTTAAGAATAAAAGCATCAGTGATGAAGCATGGAGAACAATCTTACGAAACCAAGGTATGGACATAACTGTTTTTAAAAGAGGAATTCATGTGCATGCATTGAAAGAGGAATGGGCTACTTTGCTGCTAGTTATTCAGAAATTCATTACATGTGAAGGCCGTTTTGGGTCCATGTACATGTACCATACCAGGTTACTAATGAATTTTCTAGATAATCAAGCTCTCAATCTTCCATATTTTCTGTTAAATAGCTTGAAGAAAATGGTTGTGACTGTTCAGAAACACTTACTAGGAGATGTAGAACCACATCTATATCACCACGACCTTGTAAAAATTTTGATTTAAAAGGAGTTAAAGGAAAAGAAAGACACATGGGAACAATTTCTGGTTAGAAATTTCTTTGAGGAACCTCAGGAAATTCCTGAAGGTAGTACAACAAGAAGGAGTAGAAGAAAAAGAATAAATGACGAAACCCAAATTACTCCTACTCAAGAAATTCCTTAAGGTAGCATAGCAAGAAGAAGTAGGAGAAAAAGAACAATTGATGAAATTCAAAATACTCCTACTACTACAATTGAAAGAACTGATAGGGAAGAGAGACTGTCAAAGAGGAAGAAGAAAGAAATCAAGGGTAAGAAGCCAATAACACCAAAAGAGAGAAAAACTATTGAGGCTATACATAAAACCCCTTCTTCAGAAGAAGAAGATCATCAAGTGTTATCTGAAAGATTAGTTTATCTTCAAAAACAGTCATCTATGCCCAAGAAGATAGAGAAAGGAAAACAAAAACAAAAGGATAGTATACCACAGCGTGTGAGAAGAAGCAGCAGACTTAAGGGGAAATTGAGGAAAACGCAAATGAAGGGTCCTCATTTCATTGATTTGGGAGAGGAAACATCTGAACAGTCCCCAGTTGACCATAGTCCATCTCAGTCAGTTAGTGAACCTGGTTCATTTCATTCTCAGTCAGACATTGACCATAGTCCATCCCATTCTCAGCAAAATGTTGATATGAGCCCTCCTCAGCCAGATTTTGAAGATAACTCTCCTTTACGGTGTTTTGGAAATAGCCCAACAAAAATGACACCTGAAATAGACCTCAAGTAGCAGGAAGTATATGACTATATAGAATCTTTGGAAAAGGCAGCTACAGGTCCCAGTACTTCATCCATTCAGCCTCATACAGTACATGATGATTTAGTCCAATCACTAAAACAGGAAATCTTTGAGCTTGAGCTTTTAAATAGGCACATCAAAAATGAAAATGAGACATTGAAGGAACAAGGTAAATTGGACAAAATCATCCATGATAATACCATGCTACATCTGGGAATATGGCAGAAGAAGAACAAGAAATTGAAAAGGAAATGCCAGAAGTTGAGCAGAGCACTGGTTAATATCAAATTTAGGTGCTTAATGAAGAAACCCAGAATGTTGGCAGCACTAAGGAAGAGGAGGAGAGGATTAGACGTGCTGGCTGAAGTGTCAAGGCATATGAACTGAGGAAGGATTATCAAAATTTTGGTTGCATGAGGACATGCAACACCTTCACAGTGGGGGTATGTTGAGTCTCAATTCCGCATCTTTTCCATACACTTTTCTATACCTTTTTCACTCACTTGAAACTCCCAAGTTGTCAATATCATTGTATGTTAATTGCAAAAGAGCATCTAACATGGTTTTTAACTATATTTTTGTGTCTGCTGTTTGATTTAGATTTTGTTCATTTAGCTGCGGAATCTTGCCACTTTCCGCAGCTGCTGCAACTTTCCGCAGCTATTTTGTTAAACTCTATGTTACAGGTGTCTACCGGAGAAACGAGCCACATGGGCAAGTCAAAAATGATGTGGACATGGTTCGTGTCCTATTGGCTCGAGCAAACTCATCTAAAGAAGCTGCGGTCAAAGGCGTCCACATGGAAGTCAACCATAGAGTCTCACGGTGACAGGACTCTGTTTCGTGTCACGTGAAGGTTCATATGGCCATTTCTGAGCTTGCGGAGGACAAGTCGACATCTGTACATGGCTCCATAGCCGAATTCAAACATCCACTTCTCATAGATTTACTTTGCAATACGGCCATGATCCTAGATCCGTGGACGTAATGGTCTACGTGTTCTCCACCAGCATAAACTTTAGGAGACAGTTATATTTCTTTTGTTATATATAACGCGTTTGCATACGCATATAGAGTTAGTCTCGATTAGTCTCTGTTATCTTTTATTAGTCTGCTCTGTAATGTAATTACGCTGCCTTAGTGTCGTAATACTACCTTACTGTTATGACTGCATTTTAATATAAGAAGACTCTGTTTTTCAACATAATTCGTACTTGAAGATTGTTGCCAAGGCTGGTGTAGAGGGCCCCTTCTCAGCTAAGGTTTTGTGCATTAGTGTATAGTTCTTGTTTTATTTCTTTAAAGCTCATTGTGCCATAATCCATTCACATGTTTATACATTGCATCTTTCATGGTATATATGCTTCATTTCTGTTTATAATCTTGCATGCTTTCCATTTCACTTCTGTCTTTCATGTTTTATGTTATTAATCACTGATCAGTGTTCTTGTTTCAGGTTATAGATAGGCAGCCCGGGCATTTGCATAACTTTTTGACTAATGACATGGAATTAACATTGTTCTGCTGCTAATTTGTTTTCTTAGTTTCTGTTTAATTTCAGTATTGCTTTGTTTAATTCAGTTTTGCTTATTTGCTTCAGTAGTTAAATTTAGATATATTAAACTGCTCATAACATCTTCAGTTGCCTCCGAAAGCCACAGCTGGACTGATGGTGAGGGATTGTATTATGAAATGTGTAGTTTGGTATTAGTTTCATTTCTGCAAATTTAGATATATTAAATTGTGCATGACATCTTCAGTTGCCTCCGAAAGCCACAGCTGGACTGATGGTGAGGGATTGTATTATGAAATGTGTAGTTTGGTATTAGTTTCCTTTCTGCAAATCTAGATATATTAAATTGTGCATGACATCTTCAGTTGCCTCCGAAAGCCACAGCTGGACTGATGGTGAGGGATTGAATTATGAATGTATGATTTGATATTAGTTTACTTTCTGCAAGTTAGATATCAGTTACTCAAGTTGTTTATGGTTACTTCCGAAAATCATAGCTGGACTAATGATGAGGGATCAAAAGACAAGTTGATGTAAATTGATTTAGATTTACTTTATTGCAACTTTTGGATTTCTTTTAGCATAATTTATTTTGTGTTTAGACAGCAGCAAGAATAGTTTGGTTTCATGCTCACTAGTTCACTGTTTTGACTTATTAGACTAGCAGCACCTTTTCATTTCAGCAGCGCATTTTCATTTCCTTTCAAATTTTGTCATTGTAATTTTCAACTTTCTTTTTAAGTTTCAAGTTGGTAAATCATTATAGAGGATATCATTTCCTTGAACAAACATAACCATACTTGTTTTCATTTTAGAATTTCCATTTCATCTTAGAAAACCAAAAACGACAAAAAGTTAAGAAATAGGTTATCTTGCACATATAGTGCGCCGCATTTCATCAGCTTACGAATCCCGGATTGACAAATTAAATGTAGCAATTTAGGACACACTAAATTGACCAAACACCAATCTGGTTGGATAATAGAAATGGCACAAAGCAATGCTTCCACCTATTCATTCTTTCTTGAGAATGCATCTGCAACAACATTTAGCTTCCTTTTTTGTAGATTATTTCAAAGTCATAACCCAACATCTTTGTTACCCATTTGTGCTGCTCTTCTAAAGATAGTCTTTGTTCCAAAAAGTGTTTAAGACTATCATGATCATTTTTTACCTTGAAGTGTCTTCCAATTAGGTAAAGTCACCATTTCTTTAGTGCATGTAGTATTGCTAACATTTCCTTCTCATAAATAACTTTCTGTAAATACTTTCCTTTGATTGGACGACTTTAAAAAAAAATGGGTCTTCCTTCTTTCATTAAAACAGCACCAATTCCATTTCCTGAGGCATCACATTCCATAATAAAGGTTTTTGTGAAGTCTGGCGTAGCTAAGACCGGTGCTAGGCACATTGCCTCTTTAAGATGTTCAAAGGCCTTAGTTTTTTTAGGAGTCCATGAAAATGCATCTTTCTTCAATAATGTTGTTAGAGGTGCTGCTATTCTCCCATAATTCTTAAAAAAAAATGTGATAATACCCTGTTAACATTAGAAATCCTCGTAACTGCTTTATGGTTGTGAGTACTTTCCATTCCTTAATGGCTTTAATTTTTTCAGGGTCTACCTTAACACCTTCGTGAGATACTATATGACCCAGATATTTCACCTCTTGTTCTCCAAAGAAACATTTGGATGTTTTTGCATATAATTGATTTTCTTGCAATAGTTTGAGCACCCTGTCAACATGTTGAACATGAACCTTCCAAGACCTACTGTAGATTAGTATATGATCAAAAAATACTAGCACAATTTTTCTAAGGAAGGGTTTGAAAATGGAATTCGTCAACCCTTGAAATGTAGAAGGTGCATTGGTAAGGCCAAAATGCATGACCAAAAATTCATAATGACCCTCACGAGTTCGAAATTTTGTTTTCGGAATATCTTCAGTCTTCATTCTAATTTGACGATATCCTGAACGAAGATCCAACTTGGTAAAATAAATTTCTCCATGTAATTCATCAATCACAGGAATGGGAATTTTTTCTTTAATGGTGAGCTTATTGAGCTCCCTATAATCCAGACACATGCGCCATGATCCATCCTTCTTGTGCACCAATACTACTGGAGCAGCGAAAGAACTTTGACTAGGTTGAATTATACCAACCTCTAACATTTCTGCAATCATACGTTCAATTTTGCTCTTTTGCACATAAGGATATATATAAGGCTTGATGTTTGGAGAAACACTTCCTAGAATCAAATGAATAGCATGATCATGATCACGAATAGGTGGGAGTCCTTTGGGAGTTTCAAACACCTTGGAATTATTGTCCAAGATTTTTTGGAGATCTGCAGAAATAGATGATTTTGATGTTGGAACTTCTAGTGAGCATAATTGTGCAATTGCGCCTCATTGTTATTTCTTCAGAAGATTTGTCATGACATTAGAGCTTATTATCTTTCCCAGCTTCCCTGCAATACCCCGTAATTCAACTTCCTTTCCTTCTGAAAAAAATTTCAAAAAAAGTTCTTGAAAATTAAAATCTGTCATCCCCAAAGATTGTAACCATTGTACTCCTAGTACAACATCAGCACCTCCTATAGGAATGGAAAGCATTGGACTATTAAATACATATTCCCCCATGTTTAGCTTGATATTATGGCATTTTCCAAAGTAATTTATAGTTCCTCCATTTGCAACCATCACTTGACATTCTAGTGTTGGGTATAGGAAACAATTCAATTCCTTGGCTACCTTACAATGAATAAAATTATGGGTACTACCCGAATCAATCAAAACTATTACCTTTTTCTTATTTATATGTCCTTCTATCTTGAGATTTTGAGTGGTAATTCCTACCAATGCATTACATGATATGGTCGGACTTGTTTCTTCCTCTTCTAGGGTTGGTTCCCAGTGTATATCCTCTTCTTTTGAAGATTCTTGTTCATTTTCTTCTTCCTCTTCACAATCTATGTAAAATAATTTCTTCTCAACACACTTATGACATTTAGTGTATTTTCTATCACAACTGTAGCAAAGCCCTTTTTCTCTTTTTTCTACCAATTGTTGTGGTGTCAACCTTATAAGTTGTGGAAGTTTAGGAGTAGCAACACTTCCATCTTTATAGATGTGAGTGGTAGGCTTCCTTGTTGCCATAATTTTACATTCAATTTTTCTTGCCAACTTGAATGCATTTCTAATGAATCAGGTTCCCAAACGCGAACTTCATGTTGGATGTTATCCTTTAAAGTCCCTATGAAGACATCAATCATGTTTTCCTCTGGAATATCATTTACCCTTATATTCAATTTTTGGAAGTCCTCAATGTGCTCCACCACTAAACCCTTTTGTTTGAGATTTATCAATTGGCTAAAGAAGGTTTTTCTTTTTGTATCCTCATAATGTGCTATCATTTCCTACGTAAAAATTGACCAAGTGACAAATTTTTTACAGGAGCAAAGCCATCGATACCATACAAATGTATTTTGTTCTAAATGTAAAGTTTCAATGCATAGCTTTTGTATGTTTTGCACATTATTGAGATCAAAATATTGCTCCATCTGTAGTATCCATGTTACGGGATCCTTGCCATCAAAATTCCTCATATCCATCTTTGGAATATGGTGGTTCTTCCATCCAACATTAGAGTTGATGAAATCACGATTAACTTTTATTTTATTCTCATCATGAGTTTCCTCTACTATCTTTTCGCCATTAGGAAACATTTCTTGTATCGACTTTGCCAAACCTTCAATGTCTACTTTTAGATCCTTCTTCATGTTTTCCATTTTAGCTTCCATGTCATCCATCTTAGCTTCCATGCCGACTTCCATGCCCTCCATCTTAGCTTCCAAACCATTCATCTTAGCTTCCATGACTTTCATCAAACCATCCATCTATTTTCCACGCCTTTCTTCAAAACTTCCATTTCATTTCTTGTTGCTCTTTGCGATAGGTTCACTTGCTCTTGTAATTTTGACATCTCATGTTGCATTTCTTCATCTTCATGAGTCATAGTAGAGCCTTCTGAAGGCTTAATGGGTGTTGAATTATTTTTAGGGGGCATTTTAGAACCCAATACTGATATCTATTCTTCAATATGCCCTTGGAATAAATTCAAACTATTTTTTTTCAAACGAGACTTATGTAATTCGAAAAAAAATACAAACATTTTTCTTGCTTTTGAGGAGCTCGATATTGAAATTGAATTATCTCTGTGATTTCAAATCTTCAATATCTGAAATTCAGTCCTGAAGTAGCCCTTTGAATCCTCTTTCGAATGCCATAGGTCTGACCTGATTTGGACTCTTCAAGGATAATTTATGTCCAATCTCCCACAATGACCTAATTATGGACTGGTTCAGTAGAGCGAACTTGTACAACTTGCCACGTGTCATTGTTTCCTCCTTCGGCTCTGAAATTTATAGACAGGAAACCAAATTCTATGTACTTATAGCCACATTTTACATAATCTCAATCTGATGCTTAGAGAGAGAGTTATGATGTTTTTACCACAGTCACCTCTTTGAGATTAAATTCGGGAGCCTGAAAAAATCCTAACTTCCACAGATCATATCTCCAAAATTATTGCGAAACAATATCTGAAATTTTTATAGGAGGTTCTTCAGGAGTTTGGCTTCTCTATGTGAAAATTTCAACTTTTGAAACCTCGTATAAAAAATATTTATAGCGAAAATTTTGCGATGACCTATTTACGTTAAATTCAGGAGCCTGCAAAACGCCCTAACTTCCATAGATCATATCTCCGAAAATATTGCGAACCAAGATCTAAAATTTTGCGACGATGTGCCTCAGGATTTCATCTTTGCACTTTAAAAATTTCAGCTTCTGAAACTTCGTAGAAAAAAATTTATAGCGGAAATGCAACGATGACCTATTTGGAGCAGCGAAACCCTAGAATCCAAAGCTCTGATACAAATGTTATGAAACCAGCTCCAAAAATAGAAGAAAAGAGATATCAACGCCTTATAAATCAGCCACTTTGAGGGGGAAACCTCCAATACATTACATAAATGAACAATTCTTGGATGATGCAAATGACCAAAACCTCCTTCTATATATAAGAGTCCATGGACCCACAATATAATCCAAACCGACCTAACATTAACAATGTTAGGGCACAATAATAACAATATTGGGGTTACAGGGGTACAACAGTAACAATAAGGGGGCTACACTGATAAAAATAAGGGACTAAACTAATACTATAGGGACCTAACAAGGGATCTCTCAATGTCACTTTAATAGCCAATGAGATGACTGAAATATGTGATTATCTTAGGCTAGTTATGATGCTTAGTAAATTAGGGTTTTGTTTGTTTGGATTTTTTGCTGGATAGGAATGACAGTCAAGGAACTAGGTCTAGGGTTTAGGTCTGATTTCAAAGGTTAGGTTGCAGAGACAAGGATGAGGTAAAGTAGGTAAACTTAGGGGCTTACTTAATTTTTCATTGTGTATAGGGTTTGAAAAGAGTGAGAATCATAATGAGAATTTTAAATGAATTCAATCACCAGAACAGTAGACATATCCATGAAAATATCATAAAACGGAGCATAGAAAGCAATGATTTATGTTCATACACTCATAATATTAACACACATAAGCATACATGTGATGGAAATATAACATGACATTTAACTTGATGAATTAATAGAGAAGAAACAATGCTCAAAAGCATACCACTGGAGTCCCAAGATTATAGCTGCAACATTCTTTGATTTCACTAAAAAAGATTGTGTACAATAGCTCCATTGCAAATAACAACTATCCAACCCTTCAAATGACTTGATTTGGACTACATATATAAAATAGAATTCATGACACCTCATTGGGTCGAAATCAGATCCAAAGCACTTCATAAATGCACCCTATGAGTCATTTCCTATTTTTTAGGGAAGTTAGAAACCATTCCCTCAAATTTAGATAATAACTAGGAGTGTGTGTCTCCTTCATTAATTACATTATTCGTCCACAAAGAGAGGAAAAATAAAACTCTACTACCAAAAATACAACTCATGGGACAACTAAACCTCAAATTTTGGAGTTTTTGTGGCTTGAAAATTGTCCAAAGGAATCCAATGAAAGAAGCGTCACGCCTCCCAGCAGAAGCGTCGTGCCACTTTTGAGCTGATTTTGAATGACTTTTAAGTGCCCATTTTCAAATCTGAGAATTAGGCAAGGTATGTTTCCTCTTTCCATTTGACCCTCAAAACTGATAAAATACCCCCTGGAAGGCTTCAAAAAACTCATTCTCCAAACCTTACTCCAGAAGCACCGCGCAGAGGCAAAAAAGGTGGCAGAAGCATGAAAAAAATGATGTTTTGGGAATTTTATTCAAAATGGGAGGGTGAAATGAAAACCTGAGGTCATATTTGTGATTTAGAAGAGAAAATCCATCCAGCCATATAATATTTTATTCATTTATATGCTCTGAGAAAAAGTGTTTCATCGTTGCGCAACGCTTCTATAATGACCATTTTTTTAGATTTTCCAGAAATTTTCTGCAAAAATAGGGCTCGAAGATGGATCAATATCTCTCTAAACATAAAAAAATTTGCAAAAATGAGAGAATTTTTTGTTCTTTGGCATGTTTTGAACCAATAACTCTTCTATTTTTCCAAAATAATTCCCATTTTTTCATAATCCAAGTTTGAATTTGATCACTAAAATTTTGCAGAAGCGTAGCGCACTCTCAACAGAAGTGTCGTGCCTACTTTGAGAGGGAATTTGGAGGTATTAATAAAGTATTTTTATACTGAAAGTGGTATGGTTGGAAATATTAGGATGTCTTCTACAAATTGAAGTCATTAAGCACTACAAAACCTTGCTCCAAACCCTTGAAAAATTGACTTGAAGACAACATGTTCAAAAGTGCATAAAATGACCTAGAGCAACTTTATTTTTTGGAATTTATCTCAAATCATAACACATGTGCATAAAATGAAGGATTTTTTTAATTTTTTCACCTACTAAACCACTTGAATTTCCACAATACTTGTGCAAAAGTTTTCTTATAATGACTAAGAAGGTTCAGAGCAGAAACAAAGATCATTATCCAAGTCTATTCCACCATGGTCTAGTCAAACTCATTGTTTTGAATCATCTCTCATCCATTAACATGACTTGGGAAACCTTCATGGAGAAAGTAGCAGCAATGCCCATCACTATTCCTCCTTTCATGCATAGCACACCATCACCATATCAGCATAGCCAATGGAGGTTGGCTCTTCCAACATGAAAACTCAGATTTCAAAGGCTCCTATGGTTGTTGAGGTCACTCACACCTATGATAAGGGAAAGTAATAGGTCTTTGCTCCCAAATCCATAAAAAATGTATCTACACTTGATACTATATTTGAGCAAAGAGAAATAGAGGAGCAGCCACTCATGCATTAGATTGAATCACCATTGCACCAACATGGTGAACAAGCGCCCCTAGATGTTGACATGACAGAAAAAATTGAGGATAAATCATTTGAGGAGATCATAAAGGAAAAGGATGAGGAAATAGCAGAGTTGAGGGAGATTTTCTCCATTGCAAATTCTCAGATCACATTCCTATAGTAAGATAATTTTCAACTAAAGGTAAAATTGCTCCTCCAAGACAAACCTAGGTACAAGTTGATGCAGATAAAGGCAAGGGAAAAGAGATTGCAGATGATGATGAGCTGGTGGATGTAGAGGTTGAAACAAAAAGAATAAAAGCAAGGAAAATGGGCCTCAAAAAGGTGCTTTAAAGAGAAATAGAATCAACAACTCATAAACCATGTTGGAAGACCTTTGATGAGCTCATTCTTGATGAAATCAACCAATAGAGAGTATTGGCTTGATAGGGTCAATGGGAAACTTGAGAATTTGTTGAAGAAATCCAAGAACAACAATAACCTCCAAAGGCATATGGCCAATCATTATTGCGCCAGGAACAAAATTTCACAAATCAGGCTCAAACAAGTGAAAAAGAAGCTCAAAGAGGCTCAAATGAATCTTAAGGAGAAATACAACGCATACCTCCTTGATAAGGCATCTATTGTTTTTTATCCCATCCTCCATGGGTCTTATAGAGAAAATTTTGGCCAATTTTGACCATTTTTTGCATTTTTGGTGATTTTTGCACTAAACTGGAAATTCAACCTCCACAAATGCATAGCCCCAAGGTGTTACGCTTTTTCATAAGGCAACTAAATGATGAATGGATTACATGGTTGGATGCATTTTTATGAGTACATCATAGATAAGGAACCCTTTTTTCATGACAAGCTCTAGTTTGGAAGAAAAATCCAAAAAACCACCAGTTTTCTATGCTTGTGCCAGTATTTTTGACTAGGCACTACATATCTAGAGTAATATTTGGAGAATCAAATTTTGTAGGCCTTCCCATGGGTCATTTTTCAAAATTCAAGATGTTATGGAAACTAGACACATAGGGATAGTTGACCTATCTTCTAGATTTGGATTTGGAGTCCTAAAAGTCCCTAAAAATCAGCTACAAAAAGGTGTTACACATATGTAAAAAGGTGTTACACGTCTGTAAAAAGGTGTTACGCATCTGCATAGGATTCCTTGGGACACTTTTCAAGCCCAAAAAAAGTCATATTTTCAAGGTTTTGTTGTCCTTTGAGCTAGAATTGGAGTAATTGAGTTTGTTTTTGCCTCTTACCATGAGGAAACATGTAATTTAATGTAGGGGACATATACTCCGATGTAATTTAATGTAGGGGACATCCACTCCGAGTCTTTAGCTGAATTTGAGGGAATGGTTTCTAACCTCAAAGGGAATGGTTTCTAACCTCATAGCTGAATTATGATGCATTTTGGATGGAATTTCGACCCTATGAGGTGTCATTGTTCATATTTTCTATAAGTAGACCCACTTTAGTCTTTTCTTGGGTTGGATAGTTATTTTTTGCAGTGGAGCTATTGTACAAACATTTTGGAATGAAATCAAAGACAATGTTGCAGAATTTGTGTTGAGAATCATGTGGTATGCCTTGGATAATTTGTTATTTCTCTATATGTTTATCTTATCATGTTGAATGATATGTTTTCCTCTTTCATATACGTTCTTCTATGTGTTTATCATGTCAGTCTATAAGCAGAAATTATGCATTTTCATGCTCTGTTTTAACAAGATTTACATTATATGTCTATGTTCATCTAAATGAATGAATTCACCTCAGTGCTCATTCATATTTTTATATCATTTCATCCTATACAAAATGGAAAACTAACATGCTTTCAAGCTACCTACCTGGCCTCATCTATATTCTCTGCAAATTGATCTTGACTTTAGACCTTAAACCCTAGACCTAGTATCCTTACTGTCATTCATATCTAGCACACAAACATAAAATTAAAACCCTATTTACTGAGCTTACATATCTAGCCTAAGTTCATTAAATATTCAGTCATTTAATTGACTGCAAAGTGACATTGAGAGAGCCCTCTCTGGTTCTGGTAGAGCTAGATACCTGACCTAAGGCCTAGTTTGTGGTCACCTTCCTTCAATCGACTATATGAAGGTTGTAGATGGTTAGATTATGGTTTTATTATCTGAAACAAATAAACGATGAAAAACACCAAAAACTTAGTGGAGGTAACCTAATGAAGGAAACCACTCATTTTCTAATGAATTTTGACTTGAGAGAGGTATGGAGGGTGTCAACTTACTTTTTAGGAGGTGTATGAACCTTTTTGCAGTGGTTTTGAACCTTGGGGTTTTATTAGCTAAAACAAATAAACGATGAAAAACACCAAAAACGTAGTGGAGGTAACCTAATGAAGGAAACTACTTATTTGCTGATGAATTTTGACTTGAGAGAGGTATGGAGGGTGTCCACTTACTGTTTAGGAGGTGTATGAACCTTTTTGCAGTGGTTTTGAACCTTGGAGAACTGATTTGGATCTCAAATACCAAAAGTGTAGCGCATGCTAGAAACATAGCGTAGCACGTGTGCAACACCTCCAGAAGCGTAGTGTAGCACCTTAGAAGCATAGCACAGGTTGTGTTGGCACAAATTTGCTTATTTTTCTTCAACCCTTGGAAGTTGTGGAGTATGATGGTGAAAAGAGAGGAGCTCTTTACTTATTTCCCTATATTTTCTAACTCCCTATGCAAATAACTTGTATGGTGAAAATGAGATTTTGTTCGCCTTCTTTTATGAAATAATTGACTCTTATGGTGGCGAAACAAATGAGACCTATACTCTTAAATAAATGAAGGTGTGGTGAATGACCTCAGGCCCTATATGATTGATGGATGACATGACCTCTGAAAATATGATGACCATGAATGGAGTGAAGCGAGCAGCATTTCAGACCTAGACATATTCAATGAACAAAATTTTATTTGAAACTTGACTTGAAACATGAAATTTTGACCTAGGACCACTACCAAGTAAACCTAAAAGAGTATTTTGATCATTGAACATTTAGACACTAACATTGGCTCTAGATGGGGACGGCATCTCCTTCAGGGCGTGTCAAGAATACCGTAGACCAGGTAGCCTCATCCACTGGGAAATGGAGTCAAAAATAAAGCACTAGACACTCAAATGACTAACTGAAACAAAAAATGACTTTGACTCAAAAACTTGACTACTAACTGAACTTAATTATGGCAGCAACCATCGGGATCTTAGGGCCTTTGTGTCGGGCTTAAAATCCTTATGATAACTGCCCAACTACTAAATATTTATATACAATCATGTGATATGATCCCTCCAGTGTAACCAATCCAATAAATGGCTACTTACTTGAGTCCTGCTCACACTTTCCTTAAGTAGGAAAAAGAAATAAAATATAGGAAAATCAAAGTGTCCACTGAAGATGTGCTCATGATTCATAAATATAATAAGATTCATCTTCCCATATGGCTGCAACAAACTGACTAAAGAATCATGAAGAACATGCAAAAAACTTACCATCAGATCCTTGAAACCATGAAAAATCACCTCTTTTGATGACCGGATCAAATCAGCAAAAGGATCCTTGAGAATATGAAAGATTGTCATGTCTTGGTGATCCAAGGGACACTTTCCATTGACAATTAGTCCATGTTTTATAACTTCATAACTTTTACTAAAAACTTTATGATAATCCATATCTTTTTTATGATCCCGGGCTCCTTGGTTGTGCTTGAATTGTCCTCTATTTGTAACTCGAAATAAAAACAGAATCCATAACCTAAACTTATAACTGAAACAAATTTCCCTTCATTGATGACTGCAATAGACTTACCAAAGGCTCATGTAAATTCACCTCTCTCGATGATTGCAACAAATCAACAAAAGGATCCTTGAAGATATGAAATATTATCCTGTCTTCATGATCCAATGGACATTTTTCATTTATAATTAGTCCTTGTTCAATCCTATCATGATCAATTTCAACTTCAGGGAAAAGGGATCAACCTGTTTGTCTACAAATATGTCCAAATTTTCTTTAGAATCCTCAAATATGATAGCCATATCATGTGTGATGCAGGAATTCTGCTAGAAAGCAGATCCCGCATATAAGAACACAATTCTGTTACGAACCCTAAGAATGCTCAAATATTCTATAATAAAATCATGAAAAACATTCATTTAAATTTTACATGGAGGCGAAAAAGAGCCATAAAAATCAACTCCCTTAACTATATTAAAATTCTGTGGCCATATATTACATTGGGCGGCCTCTTGGCTCTTTGCCCTTTAAACCACTCCTCTCTCACTCCCCTCATCTTTTCAACAATTCAAGTGTGTTATCCTCACAAAAACCACTCATATTTATACATAAATAATGAATTTAATTCACTCCAAAAATCTCTCCACCTAATCCTCAACTAAATCTAATTTAAATTCATTTTAGGTGTGGACTCAACTAAGTCCCGTACATAGCATTCCTACTCCCTAATTTTGCTACCTAATTATTTTCTCTCATATCCTTTTAATTAATAAAAGAATATTTACAAAATCCTCACTTTTATAATGTATCTCATATTTTATTTAAAAATAACAAATTAATTAATAAAATAATTAAAATGTCACACCCCCCTTTATTACATAATAAAAAATGAAAATTGCCCTTGATGCTCCTGCATCAGACTCCCAAGGTTGAAACTAATCATGATTGCCTGATCATGTGTTCGGATCTGTGTCTGCCTGGATCCCATATCTTGTGCTGCAACTTCCCACTTGTTGCTGCTTCTATCTGTTGTTCTTCTCCAGGTCTGCACACTTTATGCTGCATCGCCCCACTGACTATGCTTTCACAATCTTCTGTTGTCTTTCTTTTGCTGCTTTTTCTTTGTTTTACTGCTGCTGGCCTCTTCCAGGATACTTTCATCCGCCTCATCAGTTCAATTTATTTGTCTAATAGATTTTCTCCAGCATCTGCAATAAAACCTGTACTCACAAAACAATTGTTAGAATAAAAAACATAAGGCTTCAGTGCCCCTTCCACTGCTGGCAACATTTCAGTATGTTGCTCTGAAATTCCCTCATCTATCAACACATCAGTATGTTGATTCAATTCCTCTGTGAGACTATCAGTTAGTCCCTCCTCCACATCATTTGTTTGAAAAATTTTTCCCTATTCTGTGTCTTTCAGTAACTTTCCCTGAAAATAGGTCCTCTGCTTTTCCAATTCTCTTCTATGAAGATCTAACTTCCGATATAACTGAAAAATCTCAACTGGAGTAGAACTAGGAAATTTTACACAACTTTCCATACCTTCCTTTGCTATTGACCAATCATCAGATGGTCCTTCTTTCCCCGCTTCAATATTCTGCCGAATATTTCCATAAGACCCCTCCTTCTTCATTTCCTCCTAAGATCTTGCTATCTCAGCATCATTCTGAACAAATTTCAGATTCAACTCTTCTTCTTTAACAAACTTCAAAGTTTTTCCAACACCCTATGATATGCCTGCCATCACACACAAATCATTAATCTTAAAAACATAAGACCTTGTGGTCTCACTGGATGCTTCAGTCGACATCTCTCTTTGTTGTTGTGAATCCTTCATTTGATTCAGTTCTTCTGTAGATTTCCCTTCTGTCTCATCACTACTTCTATTCTCCCTCTGGCAATATTCCTGGATTTTCCTGGTTTCAACATCATTATATTGTAAAATTTTGTCAGCAATCCCATTAAACAAATACACTTGTTTACCTCCTTGGAATTTTCTTTTAGCATTTCCACTTTGTTCCTGCTCCATAACAGCTCCGACTTGCTGTCTTACCCCAAACAAGAATCCATTTGTAATTTCTTCCTGTTGTAACCAATCAAAACATTCCTTCTCTGAAAGGAATTTTCTACCAAACTTTACCTCAAGAATTTCATTCTCCTTTGTGACAGTTCCATCAGACTGTTCACCATCTTTCGCATATCCTGCAAACATACATGAACTGTGAGAAAAATTGCAAGGCTTCATAGCCTCATCTGTTTCTCTCGTCATCACCTCTTCAGATGCTTCTGAACTATCCCAATAGTTCATGAGATCCTCCTTACTGATCTCTTCACCCATAATTTCGCCATGTTCCGGGCCACAAATGGAAACATCCATTTTCAACTCAGTCTCTCTGAGTTCTTCACAACTCAACATCTGCTCGAGTTTTGTCAGCTCCTCCATCAACTGTATGTTTACCTGCTTTTCCCTTATTGCGTGTAGCTTCTGCCACTTCACCTTCTTTCTCATGGTCCAACCATGTGTCTGGTTCCTCACATTTTCTTACAACAACTCCATTAACAATTCAAGGTGAATTGTTATCTCAGCCTTCTCTCGCTCATACTCTTCATCAGATCTCCGAAAATGACTATCAACAGTGATCTTCCCCTCCTTTTTGAATTGCATCTGTTCACGCGTGGACTTAATTTAATCCACTTCCCCGCAATCCTTGTACTTTTCATTCACCAAAATGCAACTCCACCTACTGCACTTGGCTTCTATTTATCTTGGAACCAATCCCTGACAACCTTCTGGCTACAATTTTCTGCAAACAACACTTTAGCAACTCACGTGTTACAATAACCAATTTTGTGGGTGTCACGTAGCAGAAAAACCCTGCTAAAATCACAATCACACTTTCTATGTGCATATAAGAATGCATCTCAATAAATGCCCAAATAATTTTAAATCTGCAACCTCAACAATCCCAACAATCTGGTCAATCTACATGAAAGAAAAATTTGATCTCATGGTTATTATAAACCAAACCATCTCCTTGCGGAAGCTCATTTCTTAACAGTGATTATAAACCCATATAACTCAAACCCATCTCATGAATTTAAATCAACTATTTGAATTTTAAATAATTCAAATATAAGCTTCCCTTTCCCTTATAAGACTTCGATCCACACATATCATTGCAATGGAATCCCAAAACCCATATTAACATATGTTCCATTCATGTGAATACTCAATCTTCGACTTGGTCTTTGTAAACTTCATTCAAATCCCAATACAATCATGAATCACAGCTTTATCATCAAACATTTGTGTCCACGGCTTGCCATCACACACAAATCAAAGGTTATAAAACATTTAAGAACCCAGCAACCATTTGATTTCCACATCATTTAAATGTTCAACACATTTTGAACACTGGCTCATACCTCATTCAACGACCCAATTCAAAAGACTTCCGACCTCGATACAAACCTTACCGCTACGTTCCATCAGATGTTCTGCTTCCATTTTACTGCTGTTCAAATTCATTGCTTCCACAAACCCTACACCATCGTTGGGTCATTCTTCTTTGATTTCGATTCATGTTCTTCATACGAATCATTTCTCTGGAAAAAAAAACGCTGCATTGGTTTTGAAACTGCTGTAAATATAAATCACAGCGCTGGTTGAAGGCCCGGACTTAATCTTGTTCCAACATGTAATTGATCAATTATCAATTTAGCATTGCAATTCCCTTACGCAGCCAAATCCACTGTGCTATTCATTAGATCCGCAAAGGATCGTTGTAATTTCATATTACTATTAAGCATTTGCATATAAAAAACCCATCCTTATTCGTAACCCGAAAGCTTTTAATTATTATCATATCACCATTGCATTGCATTAAAACACCACATCTCCATTGTCTGTCGCGAACAAGATTATTAGGGACATACTCATGCTAGCTCTAGGATCGATTTTTTTTCATTTACTTCAAGTCTTTCCTATCCTGAAAGATGGCTACCTTGATCATAAAAAAAAAAATGCATGGTGCCAAAGGATGAATTACACTTACAAAACACAAGTCACTATTTCTGCGCACTTCCTCTGCTGTCAAAGTGCACTCACTCTTGTTAACCTCCGCAAGTAGGCGAGCTTCATCAACGAAAGGCAGTTTTCCAACACCCTGGTTCACGACTCCTACAACGCTAGTAGCCATTGCTTACGCGGCATTGGTATTTACCAATTCGAACATCACAGATTTGATTCAAGCCTCCGCCCAGTGATCACATTTGGCATTTCACTTCAACCACAACATATGATATGTCTCCACGAAATATCATATTTCAGCTTTTCTTTAAAAACAAATTTCCAATACCTTTCATCGCTTTTAATGGATCCTGTCCATCCAATCGATGGATATTCATTGTGCTCAGACTTCAATGATCCGCCAAATATAGCATTACAAGAAACCCACAACTTCTGAATGCCTTGACGCTGGTTACAACAAACCTCTAATTCGATTCAACAGAATTTAAATCGCCTCTGTCAAGTATGGCTTATTCTGATAAATCGGCTTCAGTTGAGCTTGGAATTAAACTTTCCCTTGACGCATTTGGCTCAACCAATTCAATTCTCCACCAATTTAAGGTAAGAAGCATTCCAACGCTGTAACCTGCAATTGGAATTCACATCCCATTCTGTAGCGATATGCAAAGACAATTCTTGAACGAAAAACATCTACAGATGACTACGCCTCTTTCCATTGCTTCATCAACTTTATACACAAAGTCTGTACACGGATACTTAAGGAAAAATTCTTCAACGTTGCAATTCTTGACTTCATCAGACTATACTTCTGCAATTCTTTAACATGGTAATTCAACATTTTTCCAGGTTCAACTCAGAAGAAGTTGACTTGCGCCCTTTATAAAAAAAACTCAACAATTCTTATTACAAACTCATCGATTTTCAATGAAACCTTAGCACATGTAATTCAAGAAATGAGGATTAATTGTGTTTCAATTTAACATAGCAGATATACCCAACCGAATATAAGAAAGTGAGACACCTTCTCTGCCACCGTGAACCAGCAATCAAAAACCCAATCTAATTTATTTAATCGATTTTAATCCATTCTAATCGATTTTTCTACTCAGCGTACAATCAAACACAGTCATTCATAAGTTTGAACCATGCATTACCTTTGCTACTTCTAAAAATTCGTGCCACTGGTTACCACTGGTCATTACGTTGACTGAATGCCATTCAACGCTAGCTTAATCCTTTCAACCCGGTCTTTATAATGAAACACAGTATTTTAACTCAAAACGCTGGGTTTGATATTTGTATACTCTCCACGCGCTATGGGCTATACAAAATTCAGTTATGAACAAGATTATGTCTTGTGGCTTCAACACGCTAAACCAATAGCGATTACTGCAATTGATCAATCCACGTGAGATGTCACAAATTCATGGCACTCTTCCAATACGTCCACGTTTATGGAAAATTTCCTCCCATTGCCATTTGGCTCCTGCATGCAAATTAGTTTCTCACAGTGCACACACAGTATATGCACATATATATATACAAAACAGGCATCTTAACAGCTCTGATACCAAAAATGATGCAGGAATTCTGCTAGAAAGTAGATCCCGCATATAAGAACACAATTCTGTTACGAACCCTGAGAATGCTCAAATCTTCTATAATAAAATCATGAAAAACATTCATTTAAATTTTACATGGAGGCGAAAAAGAGCCATACAAATCAATTCCCTTAACTATATTAAAATTTTGTGGCCAGATATTACATTGGGCGGCCTCTTGGCTCTTTGCCCTTTAAACCACTCCTCACTCACTCCCCTTAGCTTTTCAACTATTCAAGTGTGTTCTCCTCACAAAAACCACTCATATATATACATAAATAATGAATTTAATTCACTCCAAAAATCTCTCCACCTAATCCTCAACTAAATCTAATTTAAATTCATTTTAGGTGTGGACTCAACTAAGTCTCGTACATAGCATTCCTACTCCCTAATTTTGCTACCTAATTCTATTTTCTCTCATATCCTTTTAATTAATAAAAGAATATTTACAAAATCCTCACTTTTATAATTTATCTCCTATTTTATTTAAAAATAAAAAATTAATTAATAAAATAATTAAAATGTCACACCCCCCTTTATTACATAATAAAAAATGAAAATTGCCCTTGATGCTCCTGCATCAATGTGTATAGAGACTTTCCTTTTTTTGATCAAACAATTTTGTTTTGATATCATTTAATAACTCTATTTGAAGAGTATCATCTTTATTTTCGTAATGGGAGACTATTTCTAATAGTTGATCCTCTTGCAATTGTGGGGCTTTGTCAATATGAACTAGTTTACTACTTGCATCTTGGTCAAACAAAAACTGAAAAACTGGCTGCAAAACTTCACCTATCTCAAGAGAAGGGACATGATTATCAACTTCAAGTTCTTGATTGATTTCATCTTCATCTAACAGAGAAACTGTTGATGGTTGTAATTTTTCTACATGTTGTAAATCCTCTTGATCATCATGACAACTAACCTAAGAAGAGAATTCATAAAGTTCCTCTAACATATCCTCATCATCCATAAATTATAGATCCTCATCAATACTTTCAAGATATTGAATGAAACCCTCAAAATGATCACAACAATTTTGTACCAACAACAAATATGGATCATTCTCTTTATAAATCTCAAAAAAATTGATGAAAATCCTTTAAAGAACATATGCTAGTTGGTCTTAGCCATTCATACCATGTTCTTGCTTTGTCTTCCAGAGTAGCCATAAATATCTTCATTAAGCAATCCTCAGGAAACTTAACTTTAAGTCTACATACATGCATATGAAACCTAATCAAGTGCAAGGCATCATCATCTTTCTTTTCATCTTTGAACATGGGAAGATAAGATAACCAATCAACATGAGACATAGGATTGGGAAAGCCAGGGATATGAGACTGATCCATAAGAGCATACATGGCATCCCTTCTTACAGTTGGATGCATATTGAAAACAGTGAAGTCACCAAGAAATTCTTCAAGCTACTATTTTTTGAAAAGTGGAGTTGCCAAGAAAACTCTGAAATTTAGGGTTCTTCAACACTGGAGTCACCAAGTGAAAAATGCACAACCTTCTTGTGCCTGACCATTTTTCGCCATTAGAAATCAGAGATAATATTTTTGGTTCTTTCTCGGGAAATATTTAACCTTCGCACCTCGACAACAGTGCCAAAAATTTTATCACTCCCCCTGTTTCCCAAGGCTGAGAATGGAACTGAAGGAGGTAACCTCAAACCAACCTTTAGGTCTGGCAGCTATCCCTACCAAAACCAGAGAGGGCTCTCTCAATGTCACTTCAACAACCAACGAGATGACTGAAATATGTAATGATCTTAGGCTAGTTATGATGCTCAGTAAATTAGGGTTTTATTTGTTTTAATTTTTTGCTGGATAGGAATGACAGTCAAGGAACTAGGTCTAGGGTTTAGGCATGATTGCAAAGGTTAAGTTGCAGAGACGAGGATTAGGCTAGGTAGGTAAACTTATAAGCATACTTAAATTTTCATTGTGTACAGGGTTTGAAAAGAGTGAGAATCAGAATGAGCGTGTTAAATGAATTCATTCATCAGAAGAGTAGACACATCCATGAAAATATTATAAAATAGAGCATAGAAAGCAATGATTTATGTTCATACACTCATACGATTAACATACAGAAGCATACATGTGATCGATAGATAACATAACATTTAACTTGATGAAGTAACAAAGAAGAAACAATGCTCAAAATCATACCACTGGAGTCCCAAGATTATAGTTGCAACATTCTTTGATTTCACTGAAGGAGAGTTTGTACAATAGCTCCACTACAAATAACAACTATCCAACCCTTTAAATGACTTGATTTGGACTACATATAGAAAATAGAATTCATGACACCTCATTGGGTCAAAATCTGATCCAAAACACTTCATAAATGCACCCTATGAGTCATTTCCTAGTTTCTAGGGAAGTTAGAAACCATTCCCTCAAATTTAGCTAATAACTAGGAGTGTGTGTCTCCTTCATTAATTAAATTATTCCTCCATAAAGAGAGGAAAAAAAAAACTCTCTTACCAAAAATACAACTCATGGGACAACCAAACCTCGAATTTTGGAGTTTTGTGGCTTAAAAACTATCCAAAGGAATCCAATGACAGAAGTGTCGGCTGCCCAACCGAAGTGTCGTGCCTCCTAGTAGAAGCGTCACACCACTTTGGAGCTGATTTTGACTGACCTTTAATTTCCCATTTGCAAATATGAGAGTTAGGCAAGGTATCCCTATGTTTCCTATTTCCATTGCACCCTACAAAACGAGAAACTACCCCCTGGAAGGCCTTCAAAAATTCATTCTCCCAACCTTACTCCAGAAGCGCCACGCAGAGGAAAAATAGGTGGCAGAAGCATGAAATTTATTATGGAATCTGTGAATGCTGGATTCTATATTGTTGCATTTAATCTCTAGTTGCAGCATAAGGTTCCTTTTAGTATGCATTATTTTTACGTCCAAGATAATTTTTTTCATGTCTTGAATTCCAAGCTCTTCCAATTCTTCTCTGGTTTTGGAATTTAATATTTTTATAATTGTTGTTGCTTCGGTTTTTGTCCCAATTTTTTTTTAATTTCCTTCACAACTTCTTTGGATATATGTATTAATTCTTGTTGTTAAAAAATAATTTGGATTGAAGTCCATATTTCAGTGATTTTTTCATTTGTCTCTATCCATATGCTTTCTTTTTCTTGTCCGAGATTTTGTGCCATGGCTGATTCACTTTCCATTTGTTCAACTCTATGAGTAATCCTATGAGTTTTCTGCAATTCTACAACATAAGAACTATCAATTCTTAATTTATGTTCTTGCAACGTTCTAAGTTGGGCCTTTAGTTTAGCAATTTCTTGCTCTTGAATGAACATATTATCTTTGGCTTTAACCAAATCACTTGAAGGATGTGTAGTCTGTGATGGTGTTGAGGTTGATGTGGACTCCTTGGGGTTGTTGCAACTAAGATGGGGACTGTTGTGAGTGGAACTGTGGCCAACTGTGATGATCGTTGCTTATCTTTGATCAGTTTCTCCATTTCCACTTCCATGTCTCTAATATGGTTGTTATGTTCAATTATTATCTTGAACATGTCTTCCTTTTTCTTTTCCATTTATCCAACATCCTTGGCCTGTGGATCCTTTGTAGTTTGAATCTTGAGTTGCTTCCTCAATGTTGCTATGTCGACATTTTTCCTTTTCACAATATCCTCTGCTGCCTTTACATCACTGGGATTGTATCCCAGTTTAATCACCAAGTCTTCCAGTGACTTGATCTTGGTATTCTTGGCTGTGGAAGAGATCCTTTCCAACTTTAACTGTGTTTGTATGTTTTTGACTGATACCTGCAATCTAGAAGCTGACATGACAACATTAGTTAAAGTAGAATACATCAGATCACTGGTTTTCTTATGCATATCAATTTGGTCAATTGGATGAATATGTTGTGCATCAAAGGAAAATGTAGATTCTTTGTAATTTGTTGGTGTCTTTGGCACTGGAACCTATGCTTCAAGAAATGCAATCTGAATTTTCCCTTTCTTTGTATCAAAGGCTGAGAGAAGCATTTCTTGTGAAGTAGTTTTTTTCTTCCAAAATTGGGTGTATGTGTTCAATTTAGAATTTCATTCCTCTGTTTAATTGCCTTGTATTTGGAAAAAAATTAGGTTCAGTTGTGTCCTGAGCCAAATCTATTGTTTGTGTTGTATCTGGAGGATCCTTGGATGTTGATGAAAAGGGAGATCTTGTGAAAATTCCATCCTCTCTCGCATAAACATGAGGATCTGTCATAATTATTGTTTCCTGCTCTTTATTTCCCTACTGAAAAACTGGCCCAGATTTATTCTTTTGTTTCTTCTTATATATCAGGAACTCCTTAGATCCAATTTTTTTCACTGGAGAATATTCCTCTTCCCTTATCCTTTTCTCCTATTTTTCTTGAGGTGTAGGAGTCTGAGAAGTGGTTGTGGATATGGTTTTTTCTTCGAGCTCTTGCAGTGTGTTCGCCTCCCACTGAATCTGGTTCATAAATTTTTCTATCTCTGGCCTAGGAGTGTGGGTGTAAGGAGTGGTATTTACCTCCACTCTAAATTTTGAAATTAGGCTGAAAGGGTCATAATACCAAGTGAAACTAAATTTTATATTCATTTACTTCAAAAGAAAATCTGCCTCTTTACTAGTTGTTCTAGTATTGCAAACAAATGGCCCAATCTGTGCTTTGGTTTTGAATTGTGCCTTCTTTTTAGCTGCAAAAAAATGTAAGTCGTCCATATGTATCATTTTTCTTATGTATTCTAGTGAGAACAGTCTCATGGGAACAAATTTTGAATCTTATAGGGTGGCCATTCACACTCATAAACTCTGATCTTTGTGTAGTTTTGGTATAAATACCAATCATGTGTTTTCACCTGGTCACTAAGATGCAACACCCTTTGAATTTCTACTCCTATCCTAGGTTCCAGATCACTATTTAGTAGACAAAAAATTATGTAATAAATTGATCAATATAGTTTGTAAAGGTAAACTCAGTGGATTTTTTCCTCACCAAGGAGGTCCAATGTATGACTGATTGTGAATTGCCCTGCTCATCCAACTTCTACAAATAAAATGGAAATATTTCTGCTTGATGGTAAACAAACAAATACAATAAAACATATATGTATTTTAAAGCTCCCTATGTAGGAAACTTTAGAAACTGATCATGTATGGCCTTTGCAATGAATTCACTATAATTTAAAATTGTAGGCTTTTCACTAGTGGTAAAAATCGTTAAGAAACCAACAATGGCCTCATCAACCCACTGATCAAAGTGGTAGCCAAGTATGTATGATATGATTGTGATTATCTTCTTGGTTAATTCAGGGAACATGGAGGATGAGTATGGCGAGTTTGTCTTGGGCAATTGAGCATTCTCAGGGAGAAAAATTTCGAGGATCTTGGCTCTCTCTAGAAAAGTTAGGTTTTTGTAGAGTTCTGTGAGAGAATCTACTAATAACGGATTTGTGGATTCTAGATTTTTTACTTGCAAAATTTGTGAAATGGTTTTAACTATAATAGTTAACAGGATTTCACCATTCTAGCTAACAGTGCATAGTTGACTTGGCACCAGGAGATTAGTTCAAGGAAAAAATGGGTCTGTGGGAACATGAATTGGGGCATGGAAGATTCCCATAGGCCCAATTCATCAGTGAGCTATAAAAACTTCTTCTTAAACCAACTATGAAGTTTGAACATTTCGAATACACAAATAGTCTCAGAAATCTTATATTGCAGGTCTACCAAAGCTAGGTAATCAAGGTCAATGGTAGGGGGCAGCATAGGATTTTCTTTACGTTTATTGCCTTTATTCTTGGGGGTCTTTCCTTTAGGGTACATTGTTAAAAAATAGAAGGATGAGGATGTTTGGATTACCTGGAAAGTGAATCTAACAGTCGAACATTGAAGTGGGGTCGTTGATGGAGATCTCATGATTGTTACTAGGCAACTTACTGGATGTGGGACAATGTGTAAGACTGTAAATTTTCCTTGTTTGTTTAAAACAATGGAGGGAAATTTACGGTTTCTCGATGATTAGAATAGAAGTTCAAAAATATATCATTGTGTTTTTACCTTTTAACCGAGAGTAGGTCTGTCGTTGCGGGAGAGGGAATCATTTAATTGGTGTAATGGTTAGCTAACGCAGACAGGGGAGTGTCAGGTGGAAGCTTCTTATTGGGAGAGGAATGGGTATTGGGAAATAGTCTAACGGGAGGGAAGTGTAGGAGTAGGGTCTGCAGAGATTATGCGGCAGATGGTGAGTCGAGGAGGATGGACCGTGGTGGGAGGTGATGGTGGGGTCGGGGGAGTCACCGTGGTGGATGGTCATTGGTGTGGGAGTAATGGAAGTGTGAATTCAAAGGGGAGACAACTTTTGAGAGGGGGGGTGCTAAGTGATATGGTGGCCCACGTAGAGAGGTGGGTCCTGCCATTTCGGACACCCCCCACCCCATGGATAAATCATTAAGGAGCTTGGTTGGGGCTCGAAAACAATCCCCCATCTTTGATCTGGGTGGGGGTTGATCTCAGTTGTCAACTTTTATCCTAATGTTTAAACATTGCATAAAAACATCATAACCAAACTTCATTACATTGCGGTAAATTGTGATTAAAAACTGCTTATTAAACTTAATCTAATACAAGCTTAATCACCCTCCAAAATTACTTTTCTATCTACTAATGTTGCATTTAAATTTGCAAGGCATTTTTTACTTTTTTCCTCTAAACTTGTTAATTAATCAAGATTAAATGGTGTAATTAATTTCATCCTTGTTTAAAATAACCTATTTCAATCATGATTAAACTGTGTGATTGATTTATTCACTAACATAAACTATTTTATTTCACCTATCACGTTTAAACAGTGTGATTAAACTGACTATTCTACTTCTCCTATTACAATGTGGCATTTTAACTAGCAGCACATTTATTCAAAAATTTCTAAGTTTTTAACTGATGCATTTTTTTTATTTCTTTGAGTGGAATTTAGGCTTGCTCACTCTTATAAACTTTCTTTTTTTATGGGGTATTTTATTTTATTTTTCTATTATGATGTTTTTTTATTTTTTATTCTTTTCACATATCTATTTTTTTGTATCCCCTTTTGTTTATCATTTTATTTTCTTTTTCTTTTTGAAATTAAATTTGCAGAATAGAAAGTTATTTACAACATATCATATACAAAATTACAGCTACAATCAATTCATCATATAATATATAGGACTCTAACAATGGCTCCAATTGGGATGGCACTCGTAGAATAGTAGCCTAAATCCATTAGGAATACTATCTTCATCTTTTGTAACTGAATATGATCCATATGTTGTCACTTATGTATGTGGGAAACCAATCATTACAAGCTTAGGGCCTTCTCTTTGGGCTTCAAATTGTGATGAAAAATACCCTCACTCTTGCAGTAAAAGTAAAATGATATATGTACAATGATTCTAAATTGAAACTGATTATTCTGGAAGAAAGTAATGTTTAATAATTCTTCCATTCACAGGTCCACCAAGAAGTGCTCCTTCCTTTAATTCCTTCAAGAAAAAATTATTTTTACCTCCAATAGCTTCAATTTTGTATGTTCCTTTCCATAAGTTGTCAAACTTCCCATGCTTTCCCTTGTCTTCATTCCTTGAATCCCATTTCAACACCAAATCTTCCATCTAGAAATCATTAGCTTTTTTCCTTCTGTCATAAATATTTTTGACATTTTCTTGAATTAGTTGTGTCTTATCGTAGGCTGCCTCTCTGGATTATTGCAATTGGATGGTCTGGTTGATTCTTCTCTACAAATCATTTGTTTCCACTTGTGCTTCCTGCAACAATTTTATTATAGGGATTCCTATTGAAGTAGGAAAAATTGAATCAATCCCATATATTATCTGAAATGGAGACATTCCAATAGATCTATTGGTGGTAGTTTGGTCATCCCATAAGGAATTGATCAACTTTTTGTGCTAGGACTTTTTATTTTCCTGTAACAATTTTTTTATAATGTTGACTAAACTCTTGTTTGAGGACTCGCCTAATCCATTTTCTTGGGGATAGTAGGCAGTGGAGTGTCCTAGTTTGATATGGTTTTTATCACAGAAGTCCACCATTAATTTTTTGATTTAAAGGTTGCAGCATTATCAGTGATAAAAAAAATTTACATAGTAATTTGTCACCCAGATCACTTCCCATCCCCAATCCTGAAGTGCCATGTGATGAATATTGTGCAGTATATCCACCTTGGAAAATACATCAATATATCCTTTAAAGACTAAAAGAAATTTGCCTTGAATAATTTCTAAAGAATCTTAGCTCAAACCCTAAATTTATGGGTAAGTACTTTTCTCCAGTTATCTGCCTATGTTGATGGTAGGTTTCACATTCTAGCCTAGCATTGTTGATGCTCTTTTAATTGGAAAAACTGTTTTGAACCCTTTCTGGCAATGTTTCCTCAAACAAAGGAGAAGCTTCAAGCTCTTGAATTTTCTATAACAACGAGAAGGATATGGTTCGGTGGAGGTATGATCGAGCTCTCCCATTTGGAGCTCTTGATCTTATCAATAGGGGATTATCCCTTGATAAATGGGCCTTCCTCCTTATGTAATGGGATCCTAACTCCCTCTCCCTTCCTATAAATTGATCCCCATCCCTCCACAACTAGTTGATCATTGTTGGGTATTCTGACCATTAATCCTTTGTATCCCTATGTTGTGTTAATGCCTATATTTCCATTCGAGAGAAAGATCCCTTGAAGAGACTTGGTTTGGACTCAGACTATACCAAAGGGAGGCCTCCAATATCAAGGCCATGGTTGTAAGCTTCCTCTTTTATATTATCAATAATACATTTGGTGCTTCGCTTTCTATATTTGTTTGGATATCCATACAAGTAGCCTAATTCTCCCTGATCTGTTAGGTAGTTTATGTTCAATGTATTTTTTTTATTGGATCATGTTTGTTGTTGTCTCTTGATATCTTGTGGGTATTCGAACACCACAAGTAGCGAGGATCGAGCCTAAAGGATTGTGGATCAAGGCCTTCATCAAAGGGTTGAGCATAACATCAAGAAGAGGTAGGTCCTTTTCCCTTTCTCATCCTGTGAATATTTACTAAGAAAGTGTCCATTAGATAGCCTCGTACATTGCTAGACCCACTCTAGGGCTAGATATATCACCTTTGCCCGCAAAGGAGATTGTCTTCACAACAAAATTGGCGACTCCGTTTGGGATTTATAGCCTCTTTGTCTCTCTTTTTATTATTTGGTTTTTTTGATTAGTTTGATTGATCTTCAATATCTTAGTATGTTTGGGTCTCTATAGGTCTATATAGTGCTTGATTTTTTCTTTAGAGTGTCAAGTCTAGGTTTATGCTTAAGCTCTGATTTATTTTCCTAATCATTCCTCAATGAGCGCGTCTATTTTCAGGCACAGTTGCGTTGCCAACATGGATATTGTAAGTACAGTAATGTTGAAAACCCTGTCTTCCATTGTCTCCTGACGCTGGTGCAGTTTCATTGAAGAGCACATTTTTTTCTATGCAAAGTAGCATTTCCACCACGGGTTTGGGGGTCTAAAGTATCGTTGAAGACCCTGTCAGTACGGGTTTTCCTATGTAAAGTAGCATTAGTCCTTAAATTTGAGAATTTTTGGGGTTTTTCCTAGAAGGCCTAGTGTGTCCTAATCTCTAAGGTCACCCTCTTGATCTGTGTGTATCAAAAATTTTTTGTTTGGTATTAGTTTCTTTGTGGTGTGCAAAATTCCATCCCATACTTGAAGTGGTAAAAGTGAAATTTTGGTTAAATATTTGATTTTTTTAGTCCATTAAGTCGTTGTTGGTTTATTTTATGTTTGGAAAGATTATTTTTTTGTTGATCATTAAGCATCATTTTCATTCTTGCATTCATTTAGTTTTTATTTATCTCAAAAATTTAGTTTTCGTAAGAAGTGCATTAGATTACATTGCATTTGAAAAGTTGTTTTTGTGATTATCATTAGACATGGATTGCGTTGTTTGGTTGTTTAAAAACTAAAAGGTGCATTGAGTGCATTCATTTCATTAAAAATTTCATTAAATGTATTCTCATTTAATCTAAAATTGCACTGAGTGCATTCTTATTTATCAAAAAGATAAAGGAAATTGTGCATAGATTACAGTTGGATAGTTTTCGGAAAAAAGAATTGTGCATAGATTACATTTTCATAGTTTGCATTTTTGAATTAAACTTGGATAGTGAAAATTATATAGTTAGGAAATATTTGTTTTCTTCATTATTTTTTGTTGCATCATTGTTTGAAACTCTTCCCTAAACTACGTATTTTTCATTGAATTCAAAGAATTCTTTTCTCATGCTAGTTGCATCTTAGGAATTCAGGTGACATCGTTTTGACCCCAAAATCAAAACTTAATTGAAGATAAACATTAAAATTAACCTCAATTAACCTATTGATCATTTGGAATTAACACAAACATCTATATTTCTAGGCTAGAGACATGTTCTGACGTTGTTAAGCGTAGAAATTGTCGCTAATAGCTTGTGTTTCATTCTGGGGGTGATATCTCGTCCCATGTATGGAAGTATATAGGACTATGCTCCACGTATGAAAAGTATAAGGGGACACCCTCATCGTATGGTTACACATTAGAAAATGATACTACGGACTAGACTCCCACGTATCATCGAGTATATACTGGGAGGCCGCACTAGGTTGCAAACTTATCATAGGTAACCAAGTCAGCCGCCTTGTAGACACGATACACCGAACACAACATTCAGGGAGATTGGATGTAGTATATTAAGTACTTGGAAATTTATTTTTCCAAGGTGTATATCGCAGTTCACAGAAACCTGGTAATTATTTTAGCCTAGATTACCCTTATTTATTTATTTTCTTTAATTATAAATTTACTACCCATGGAATAACATCTTCCATGTGTGTAACGTGTTATCACTCTTATTACACCATTTTTTGGTCATCTAACCTATTATCATTAGATGGACCCAAGTACACCATGTGAGACCAATTTTACCCTAAGTAAAATTGCTTTCACTATGTGAAATAACTTAGTAAAACACCTTTATTAAATTTTTTATGGTCTAAACAGGAAACCCCAAAATGAAATAATAAACAAATCTATATTTGTTTATATTTCCTCAAGGAATAATTAGTTAAACATCAATTTAATTATTATTCCTGGTCATATTTAACCCAAAACAAGGAAATCAATTAAATAAATCCTTATTTATTTGATTATTTCCTAGGAATAAGTTATTTAATCCTTATTTAAATAATATTCCTAGTTAAATTTGACTAAATCATTTAAAAATAATTAAATAAATCATTATTTATTTAATTATATTTCCACCATTACCTTAAAATAATAAATAAATCATTTATTTCTTTATTTATGATTTATAAATAAAGGATTTGACCCAAGTCAAAAATCCTTTTCTCTCCAATAAATATAATAAAATATTCCTAAAGGTGGTTCTAGAATTTGGTTAATAATATTTTATTCATGCACCAGGTTCTAGAATACCCTAATATTTTGTTATAAATAGAAGGGTTTTCCCATTCATTTGTCACCTTTCATTGCATATTAGACCACTCTAGATCTATACTCTTGGTCTGACTTTGAGCCAATATCATTGTCACATTCTCCATTATTTGCTTTGTGAGCTCCCTTTGAGTTCTATGTTTGTCTAGGTTTTCTACACCAACAAGAGAGAGAAATTTTAGATCTGAAATGCCGAGGACTTTCAAGAACCCATCCCATTGAGGAGAATTGGAAACACCTTTCTTGTTTTCCTCTCAGGTGCCCCTTTAATATAAAAATTCTTCCAAACATATTGTTTTTGTCTTATCTATTGGATGCATGGAGCAACATTTCATTTTTACTGCTTAATGTATTTTTATGCATAGATCTAGATTTCTGAAGCTTTATTTGGATCAACTAACTACAGATTTGAAGATATTGGCAGCCATAATTGATGTTAGGGCTATTTTTTATGCGTAGCTAAAGTGGTCTTTTTCCGACAAAATATTCATACGAACAATTGGCGACTCCACACGGGTTTTCTTTTGCAACCACTATCGTTTTATATATTCCTGCATATCCAGCTATTTCAGACCCTAGGGTTTCTCTTCAATTTTTTGTTTTCCTATTTTTATGGTTTTTTTCACCTCAAAAACCCTCAAACATTAAAATTTTTAACTTCCGTGTGTTTCTGGCCCTATTGCGCAGGTGACAGACATCAGCCGCAGCTGAGACGACAATTTTTTCTAAAATATGCCGCCGAGAGACATGGATCTGCCGGTCACACTTATCGGCCCAAAACCTGCAACCTAGCCTAGAGGGCGCACTTTTCTACCCCAAAACTGTGACCTGGACTGAAAACAGGTCAGAACCTGCGACCTGCACTTTTTTCTGCACTTTTCCAACAATTTTTCTAGGTTTGTCTCAAGCTTCTGTCAGGGTTTTCCAGCCTCTGTCTCCGCCCGTTTAGATCTGTTTCTGATCTGTTTTACTCAAATAAGTGGGAATCTCACCCCCTAGGGTTTTAGTACCCTCCATTTTTTGTGGAAGAGTTTTAGCTATTTCATACATCTGAATTTCCAGAGTTTCAGCCTTCTTCTTTTCAGATCTGATACCTCATGTTCAGATCCCTTTAGATCAGCTCTCCTCCCTTTCAAATCACCTCATATAGTTTTGTTTGGGTTTACCTCTAGGGTCACCTCCTTGCCCTTCTACCTTTAGCCGATTTCCCCCTTTGTTGCAGCAACCTTGCCTCTGCCTCTTTGTTGTTTTCTGCACCTATTTTCAGTAGATTTCTCCTTTAGATCCCTGTCCCTCCCGACCTTAGATCTATTGGCCTCTTTTTAAGTGTGTTTTGATTAGATTTTTTCCCTCTTTTAGACTAGTTTTGAGAGACCCGCCTTCTTGGGTTAAATCGATGCATTGTTAGCTGTTAATTTTCTATTATTTCAACCTTATTTACTGTTCTCTGTAGATTTATTTTTAGTTACGCATAACACTTTTTATTTTACTTTCAAAACATCTGGGTTTAAAAATTAAAATTAACACACGCCACACACTGACCCTAAGTGAAGAAGAGCCTTGTTAACACCTCCTGGAAAAGACTTTAAAATCAATTGACATTGCACCTCTCTGCCCTTGTTTCGACATTGACCTCACTTGATTCTGCACCTCCTTGCCTTTGTTGATTTTTCTTCTTCTCTTCATCATTGCACCTCCAAGGCATTTATCTCGGAGACTTCTTGGCCTTCACCCTCAGTTTCTGGTTGGTCGAATTACTCCCTCTCGCCATCGTCGAGTTAGTCCTCCCCAGAGTCCGCACTCCGACTCTTCTTCTGATTCTTCGAGTTCTCCCCATACTTCTGGTTCTCCCCCTGTTACCTTCACCATGTCTAGTTCAGGGCCTAACGCTAGCAACCCCGGTCCTACTGCTGGGTCTGTTACTATCGGAACCACCACGTGAACTACCTCGACTGTCCCTTTGCTCCCTTATATGGCAGGTCTCAGTCTCCCCGATTCATTCAGTTGATCAATGATCCTATCCACCACGATGTTAGTTGGCTTGCTATGCCAACCAAGCTCCCCTCTGGCATTCCCAAGTTCGAAGGCCTTACTAGTGAAGATCCCTCTAACCATATGTTGAGCCCCAAAGATGTCCTTCTTTTCCACCACATTTCACTTCATTTCCTTTGTCCCTCATCAATTACAGGCTTTAATGATCAATAGGATTGATTAGGATTACTTTAAGAATGTATATAATGACTAACTTGCTATGATTTCATGATTTTGTTTTTGTGGTAATTTTTTACTAGACTCGGCTATAGAACGCAGTCATTCTGTAGCCAGTCGCCTATTCTGCAGCTATCTTCATGTTCACGCAGGTTCCAGGTGTCACCTCAAGGAAAAATGCATATGGTCATATTTCACATCACTCCCCCATCATTTCTTGCTCTCCAGGAAGTCTGAGCTCGAGTCTACAGGTGGTTATGCACGTGGGAAACCAAAACTAGGAGATAGACTTCTAATAGGAAAAGGACTGTACAGATGTCCTTAATCATAGTACGAGACCACCACCAGAGTTGTAGTTTGATTTTAGTTGGGAAAGACATTTATTCTTGTTTTAACTCAAAGACAGTTATGTAATTTTGTTATAAGTATGGCTCGGGAGACCGAGAAACAACTAGCTAGATTTTGTTTTATTGCTAGATCTCAGAAGACAATAATACTCTGTTTTTTTTTGAAGAATTTCTCTTTTAATGAAAGAAGCATCACTTTATTGCAAGAGCTGAGTCAATATTGAGTATATTTGCATGCTAATCCGGTGGTAGAGGGCCCCTGCTACCTGAGAAGCTTTTTTCATATGGTTTAGATAAGTAACTTAGCCTTGTTTCATTCCTAGTTTAATCAATTTTCTGAACTTTGTGTTTTTTATACTTACTTGCAGTGGATGCCACAGTCAGTCTTATCCTTACAAACTATTCCAAAACACCACTAACATTGGATGAGATATAACTGTAGTATTTTAGGAGTTAATTGCATTTTTTTTTTAAACTTTATGTTTTATGTTCATTTGCATTGAAAGATACAGCCAGACTTGTTTTTACAAACTATTCCAAAATATCACTCATACTGAACGAGATAGGGTTGTAGTATTTCATAGAATTAGTTGCATTTTAGTTCAGTTGAAATACTCCGGAGGTAGATGTCACTCTAGTTTAATTTTGTCACTATATTTCAAGTTTGATAATGGCACTCTAGTTCAAATTTGTTCACTATATTTCAAGTTAGATTAGTGGCATTCTAGTTCAGTTCCATTTCACTGTATTTCAAGTTAAGTTAATGGCATTCTAGTTTATTTGTGGTCACTTTGTTTCAATTTTGATCAATTGCATTCTAGTTTAGTGTTATCCATTGTTCTTTAAGTTGTATTAATTGTCAAAATTAGACTTCACGGCCTTCATTGTTTACAAACTAATCTTGTTCTGACTTTCTATTAATGCATCATCATATGGAAAGGAATTAGTGATATCAGTTTAAGGCCTTGATTGTTCTGCAATCTTTTGCAATTTCACAAATAAGCCTTTTCCCAAAAACTATTCTAGAAAATCTCTAACTTTCGAATGAGGCTTAGTAGTGACAAGTTGAGCTGCAGAATGGATTAATCTTAGCATTACAAGTTAATTCAGAGTAGAAATCTTATTGTGCTACAAATCATCTTTCCCAATTGTGTTCCAATAAACTTTTAGCCATGGATGAGATTCTTTGTAATATTATAAGATAATTGTTTACTTAGGAGAACCTCATTTGCACTAAACTTTTCCTTTTCTCAAGCTATTCCAACGTATTTCTAATGAATGAATTGGATGAGTTCATGTTATGAGTTATTGAGTTCATGTTGTGATTTATTTCCTTGCTATGAGTCATTATCAAACTTTGCATTTTTTTTTCTTTCGTATAGGTTTTTCTCTGTTTTAGTGTGACCAACAACTGTTCTTTTTCAACATTTAGTTCTTTTCCTTCTTAACATAAAACCACAAAACCAAAAACATCATAAAAACACTAAACACAACGTACTGAGAAACAAATACCTAGGCACATATAGTGCACCTCACTTCAGCAGTTTACTAGCCCTGGTTGACAATTGATGACCTCAATTTAGGAACACTAAGTTGAGCACACACCATATCCGATCCTTCCATATGTGGTGTTCCTCCAATTCCATTACTGATGATTCCATCCGTCTTAGATTTTTCCAACGCACGCTTACCGGCGAAGCTTCTAAATGGTATGTTTATCATACTGCCTCTTCCCATACCACCTTTGTGACCATTGCCCAAGCATTCTTATCTTATTTCCAAATCCCTCTCCGATACGATACTGGTACAGAACTCTTGACTTCTTTTCATCAATCCTCTTCAACCTGCCTTTCCTCTCATGTCCAGGAATGGCGAAGAAGACGGATCTTATGTCGAGCTCCCACCTTTGAAGATTGGGTCTATATGGACTGGTTCCTTCGCTCTCTCTTACCTTCCATCGGCAAAGATGTCGCCTCCCAGCTCCCTCAAACCGAAGAAGCCGCCCTCCAAATAGCCTTGAAATATGACCTCATCTATGCTCAATCTGGTTATGTTTATACCGTCCTTCCTGACCTCCCTAAACCTGGTGACGCTAACGCCCTGGGGGCATCTCACTCTATCGACGGTATCGTTGGAGCTCTTTCCCATACCTACGCTCAACCTTCTATGGGCTATGGTTTCCCTCCAGTAGGGGCCAGCACCTCCAGCATTTTCCCCCCTCCTGGTAGCATGTATCCAGGATACTGCATGCCTCCTCCTTTTGCCCACCCTCCTGCTTACCTCAATGTTTCCCATCCCAACCCTTATCCTTACCCATAGCATGGTGTCCCAGCTCCTCTAGCATTTGGACCTCCAACTCCCTTACCTTCTCAACCCCCGCACCAGCAACTACTACCCCCTCCAGGGAAAGTATTTTCACAGCCGGGCGCGACTAATCCTCCTTCTTCTCAAAGAAAGCAGAAAGGCAATTAAAATCAATCTGCCCTCGGTAATCGTGGATCCAATCCTCCAAGTATTGATTCTAACACTGCTAACCAGCCACAGGGCTCTCAGCCCAGGCCGGACAGGCCTCTTCTCACCAATAAGCCTTGTTCGTGTTGCGGTGTTTAAGGTCATTACACTCACGATTGTCCCCGATTACCACAGATGCAGTAGATGTGGGAGTCTCAGGCTACATTGCGGGGACAACATACCTCCCCTAATGTTCCCCCCAATGCGACTACTTTTCAACAAGCCGTATTTACCAATCCTTTCCCTCAGCAAGGATTCATGTCTACTCAACCACCTCATGCCCCGGTAACCACTCAACCTTCCCCTTCTGATTCCTCTGATTACCAGATTCTCATGATGACTTCTGACCAACCTTTCACCATCGACCTTAACCTTCAAACTCGGTCTCATCAGTACCCCACGCCTCCCGCTTTGTCTATCCCCGAGTCACCATCTTCAGGTCCTACAGAGCCTCTGTCGACACCTAATGGTCCCTTGCAGATCCCTCAGCCTAAAGCAGTGGTTCATACCAAGATTCCTAAGGGCCCATTATGCCGAAATTCTACTTCTGGTGGAGCTTCCCATTTGTATAGCCTAGTAGATGATTTGGCACACTCTCCGGCTGCCATTTCAACACTGGAACTCCTCCAGTTGTGTCCTTCTCAAAGGACAGCTCTACTCTCTGCCATGGGCGCTGTAGATCCTACTGATGACCAATTGATTGTTTTCGATGCCCGTTAGTCAGACCATCCTACCCTTCCTGCTTCTGTTTCTTTCCAAATCCCCATCAAAATCCGGAACGCCAATGTGGCCCGGTGTATTATTGATGAGGGGGCATCTACCTGTGTGATGTCTGCTTCAGTTTGGAAACAACTCAGATCCCTTGAGCTGGCCCCTTCCACCATCACCCTTCATGCATTTGATGGCCATGCCTTCCAGCCCATCGGCCTATTCCGTAATTGTCCTATCACTCTTGCGGGCAAGACCGTTTGCGTTGACGTTGAAGTCATTGATGCCCCTCTAGATTATAAAATCCTTTTGGGGCGTAGCTACACCTATGCCATGTCTGTTGTCCCCTCCATAGTCCACTGCAAGATGTTTTTACCCCACAATGGAAAGATATTCACCATTGACCAGTTGACATATCATGAGCCAAACACTCAGACCTCCCCTGAGTCGACCATCTCTTCTGTAGCCAATAATAAAACCATCGATTCCTTGACCAGTTTTTCCCCCAGCATCTACAAAGACTCCTCCTTGCTTGGAACCTTCCCTGGCCTCCCTCCTCCTCTTGTCTCTGATCCCAGCTTGGCCAATGTTTGCATGATGCAATCATCTCGGGTTGACCTTAAGCAGCCTGCTTCGGCTAGTCAGCAACCTCAACCTCACCCACCACCACCAGCTCCTAGCCCTTCACCCCCACTAGCCAGACTTCTTCCTTCTGAATCTTCTTCTAAAGTCAATCCCCACACACCTCTCTTCCCTACTGGGTCGATTCCACCTAATATCAACCACCTTGGCACCGTTCCTCCTGGCCGTTACCCCGCTGGTCAGATACCTTTCCTTGCACCCCCTCCTAGAGTTTATTCGTCCCCCATCTTGGCCACCCTATCCCTCCCCAACTTAACCTTGGGTATACCCGTCTGGTACCTTAACCCTCCAACCACTACCCCGCCTGGTCACCCCAAACCTTACCTTGCTTTGACACCGGTTCAACCGCTCCCCTTAGCTTCTTCCATGGCTACAGTGCCCCCAGCACCTCCACAGAACCCTTCTCCTATTGTGACAGCTCCGGAAAAGAAAATTAAAACTCGCAAGGGGGCATCCAACGACAAGGCTACCCCGTCGCACCCTACCCCTCCTCGGCCACCAAAGCACGCTATCTAGTGTGCCTTGTGCGATGTTGTCGGTCATGCCACCCATACATGTCCTGAGTTACTGCATCTCAAGACCATGGTCAATGAGACATTTCCGGAATCTGATATCCCTGAGGTCTACGTCACTATACCTGATTCAATCCTGAAACTTAAAAACTTGCACACCAATCACCCTTGTTCTTTGTTCGATTTCCATGGCCATTATACCCACCTCTGCCCCTGCCTTGATGAGTATCGTTCCTCTTTATATGCATACCGCCACTTCAAAGACACACATGACCATATATCTTCTTCACTAGCTCCAGACGACCTATCTACCCCAATTAACATTCCCCCTCCTGATATTGAAATGACCGAGTCTTAAACCACCATTTCTTACCTCTCATCATCCTTACGTTTCTCAGTGGCCGGCCCCTCAGTGCCTTCCCCCGATGTTTCACCTGACCACCCATCTGCTTACTCTTATGTCACCCCCCATGACGTCTCGCATGTGAGCCCTTACCCCCACAATCCGAAGTCTCCTATTTCTACCTCATCAAGTGATCCTCTTCCACCCACTCTTCCCATCTTCCAATCAGATGAAGACATTATGGAAGCCATGATCGAACCTGATTTTCCATGGGATGATATGCACCATCGTGCATACTTCCTTCCACATCAATACCATGACCAATATGCTGTCGAATCTAAAGACTTCATTTCCGATAAAGTCGATTGGTTTAAAAACCCCATCCCTGCACCTAACGCTTTCGAAGAAGGTAATATGGCCAATATCTCTCATACCATCAAAATTGACATTTCTGTCAAGCCAGGAACCGAAGAACATATCACCTTGGGCACCCAATGCACTCCGGAAGAAATTGAAGCCTACACCAAACTCTTCAAAGAATTCCGACACCAAGCCCCTTGCTACCTTCTGATCAGTGATGACCTCTATCGTCGCGGATTAGATACTGTCCTTCGTCGTTGCCTCACACACGTTGAAGCCGAGCAAGTCCTCAATGCCTGTCATAGGGATGCTTGTGGTGGCCACCTCTAGGGTCTTGCTACCGCCCAAAAAATCATGCGCGCCGGTTATTTTTGGCCTTCTCTCTTCAGTGATTGCATTGAAGCAGTCAAACACTGTTCCAATTGCCAACATTTTGCCCCTAAGGCACGAACCCCTCCCGCTCCCCTCCATCTCATTTTCACCGCTGGCCCTTTCTATAAATGGGCCAACGACTTTATGGAGTGTCGACCTCCATCTTCTGGTAACCACAAATATATCATCATGGAGTTTGACTATTTCAAAAAATGGGCCGAGGTTATGCCAACATTCAACAATACGGCAGCCACCGCAACCGTCTTTTTCTTTAACCACGTCATTGCTCGATTCGAGGTTCCAAAAAAATTGGTCTCTGACCATGGCCGACATTTTGAAGATGAGATATGGCGTGAGCTATCCTCATTATTGGGTTTTGAGCACCAATATTCATCATCCTATTACCCCCAAAGTAATGGCCAAGTTGAAGCAATCAACAAAATCCTTAAGACTATGCTTCAACGAATGGTGAATAAGCACAAAACCAATTGGCATCTTATGCTATTCCCTGCTTTGTGGGCCTATAGAACTTCTGTTAAAACCGCCATCGGTTTCACTCCTTTCCACCTTGTTTTCGGCGAGGAGGCAGTCTTACCGATCGAGTGTGAAATTCCTTCCCTTCACTTGGTCGTCGAACTTCTCCCTGATACCCAACCTCTAGAAAAACAACTCATCATGCTTGAGCACGCCTCTAAAGACCTTTGTGTTGCATTGAAAACTCTTGAAGCAACCAAAAAGCACACCAAAGCTCAGTATGACCGAAAAGTCCACCCTCACACCTTCCATGAAGGTGACCTTGTTCTAGTATATGACCAGGCTCATGATGTCCTCAGTCATGGGAAGTTTGACTCATTATGGCTAGGTCCTTACATCATCAGTAAAGATCTTGGTAAGGGGGCATACCTCTTAGAGGACTTCAAAGGCCACCCCCTTCCTAATCCTCACAATTCACTCTATCTTAAGAAGTATTACCCTTAGCATTTCCCTCTCGAAATGCATATTTTATTTTCTTTTAGATAGCCAACATCTATTTGTTTTTCGTAATTCGCTCCTTCACCAGGACACATTTTTTCCATGAGGGGCCACTTCACCTCTCCTCAAACTTGGATTTCCTCACTTACAACACTTTTACTTGGGGCACCACTTTGCCTCCATCACTTGTTCTTGTTCGTGTTGGTTTTCGTCATGAGATACCATCTTGTACTCATGTTTTTATGGTCCCCTTTGGACCTCCCCCCATTTCATCATCATCATTAGTGTTAGTCTGTCAGTCGCTCTACTATTTCCTCTCGTGCCTTAGTTGAGGATACCTTATTTCCTCACCTATGGCGGACCTCCTTCTGTCGACATCAGCTCATTCACTCCAGAAGACAGGTCTAGAGGGCGGTGTACCTTGGTTCCAGCTTCTCCACTTGTTCGGTGCCTCGGATCAGGCAAAGAGATTTCTCATCACCCTTTGACTTGATTGTTTCTCCACTCCAGCTCCTTTCAGCATGATCAAGATCCGTATACTTGATGGTCCAATGATGCAACAATAGCTATTGGTGATTCCCGGGTGTGTGTGAGATGTCTCAACCCTCATGAGGGGGTGGCCCTACAGGTAGCCCCCCACATGCCCGGATGAACTCTTCATTGTAGCCTTCGATGCAGCTCCATATATTTGATGATGCTGGCCTTAGCTACTTACAGAACCTCTTTGATTGGCATGTATCAGTCAGATTTTGTGAGCCCTTCCCCATTTATAGTGGGAATTTGGGTTGTATTTGTATCTCATGTACTCAGATATTATTGTATAAGTCCTGGCTGTTATCCCAGGCATAACATGTATGTGGGCTTCATCATTCTATCTTTTATCTGGCTCGTGTTTATGCCAGCATGTACTTTATAGTTCAGTTCCTTAGTTACCGGACACACTATTCTTTTGTACTTTGTCTCGACGAGCATAGGTATGCCTCCCCCGCCACCTTTAGCACAGGTACCATCTCATAAAAAGAGACTTGTTGCACCTGTAAGTCTCGTCTCCTCAGGGTCTAGTCCTTTAGCACATTAGACTACCTTAAATTTCTCTCTCTGACTTTTCTCTTGATGTCTGGTGATTGAGTTCTTACAACGTACTTCAGTCATACGATTTTCTCCAAACACTCGTATGCTGGGGGGCAATCTGTTACACCATTTTTTGGTCATCTAACCTATTATCATTAGATGGACCCAAGTACACCATGTAAGACCAATTTTACCCTAAGTAAAACTGCTTTCACTATGTGAAATAACTTGGTAAAACACCTTTATTAAATTGTTTATGGTCTAAACAGGAAACCCCAAAAGGAAATAATAAACAAATCTATATTTGTTTATATTTCCTCATGAATGTACCTATGAAAACAACGACGCATATTCCTGGTTATATTTAACCCAAAACAAGGAAACTAATTAGATAAATCCTTATTTATTTGATTATTTCCTAGGAATAAGTTATTTAATCCTTATTTAAATAATATTCCTAGATAAATTTGACTAAATCATTTATAAATAATTAAATAAATCATTATTTATTCAATTATATTCCCACCATTTCCTTAAAATAATAAATAAATCATTTATTTATTTATTATTTATAAATAAAGGAATTGACCCAAGTCAAAAATCCTTTTCCTCCAACAAATATAATAAAATATTCCTAAAGGGTGGTTCTAGAATTTGATTAATAATATTTTATTCATGCACCAAGTTCTAGACCGCCCTAATATTTTGTTATAAATAGAAGGGTTTTCCCCATTCATTAGTCACCTTTCATTGCATATTAGATCACTCTAGATCTATATTCTTGGTCTGACTTTGAGCCATCATCATTGTCACTTTCTCCATTATTTTCTTTGTGAGCTCCTTTTGAGTTCTATGTTTGTCTGGGTTTTCTACACCAACAAGAGAGAGAAATTTTAGATTTGAAATGCTGAGGACTTTCAAGAACCCATCCCATTGAGGAGAATTGGAAACACCTTTCTTGTTTTCCTCTCAGGTGCCCTTTAATATAAAAATTATTTCAAAAATATTGTTCTTGTCTTGTCTATTGGATACATGGAGCAACATTTCATTTTTACTGCTTAACGTCTTTTTATGCATAGATCTGGATTTGTGCAGCTTTATTTGGATCAACTAACTGCAGATTTGAAGATATTGGCAACCATAATTGATGTTAGGGATATTTTTTATGCGTAGCTAAAGTGGTATTTTTCCGACAAAAGATTCATACTAACAACTCTGCCAGATTCCCAAAGCTGAAGAAAGAATCCCAACAGAGGTAACCACAGACCAAGATTTTGAATTGATAGCTAGATCTATCAAGTTGGAGAGGGTTCTCTCCAAAAGGTTCACAGCCAGGAGGGCTAGAGAAATTAGGGTTTTTATGCTAGATATTGAGTGCAAGTGGTTGTTTGAATTTGATTTTTGGTTTGGGAATCATTGGATGAAGAAATTAGGTCAAGGAAAGTTAGGTCAAGGAAAATGAGATAGGGTTTCAAGGATCAATGGAGCAAGGTAGGCACAAGGCTTATCACTTGACGAGGATTGCGATGGAATTGTTTTGAAGCTGAAAGAAATCTAGGAAGATCATAGGAGATGTATTCTTCTTAGAAATATGAAAATGGACAAACTATGATCAATTACCCAAAATAGAGCATGTGCAAACATGTATTCTAATTATATAACTTGTAAGAGATCATAACATATAAATGAATTGAACATGAATACAATACATTCTAACATGTGATACTGAAGAAAATACAATGATATACATCATACCACAAGTATCCCAAAAATTAGTTGCAACTCCTCTTTATTAGCTGACCAAACTAAGTACAAAAGTTTCCTTGATCAACTAGCAAACATACAAACTGATTCCAACCTTCACTAGTGTGAAGAAAGGGGCTAAATAGACATCAAAACAAGCTTCACTCATCCTTAGGGATCAAATTCATGAGGTGAGGAAGAGATCCACTAATTTTTGAACTGAAAACTGAAGTGTAGGATGGTCCAAGTGACTCACTCATTATATTCAACTCATTCATTATGACTCATTAATGACTTTTACCCAATGAATCTACCCTAGGTAAGTAATCTCAAACATAATTACATTTTACCATAATTAATTTGCGGTTAGAAATATTATTTCTTGAGGCAAAGTGAAAATTTCAAATAAATTTGAAAATCGCAACCGGGACATTTGTGCTCCATTGTGCATTTACTCTTCCATCGGTCATTTGTTCCTCAATGTCTGCAGCCACTTTGATATTTTCCCCCGGTGTCCAAATCAGGCCCAAGATAGCTTGTTGGAAAGCCATGCCTGTCCTCTTTCCAAATATGCCTCAAGTTCTGAAAATGGATGTCATTTTCCCCCTCAAAAATTCATTCTCCCAAGACTGGTATTTGCGCAGCGCCTAGGTCAAAAAAGGGGCAAAAAGGTGATTTTTTGATGGTTTTTTGAGCATTTCACCCATAAAAACTGCAAACCAAGGCTAGAAACATGGTTTTCTGAGATGCATGGGTCATTAGGAATCCAATGATGCCTTCCTTCTCCTCAAAAATTGTGCCAATTATTTGCGTAGCGCCTAGGGCGTTGCGCAAATGCCCAATTTTCTACTAAATAATTGTCTCAAAAAACACAGAGATTTCCAGATTTTGACAAAAAGTTAGAAAATGCCTCAAAATTGTCGGAATGGCTGATGATTATGTGTCTAAGCTTGGAGGGAAGCCTCAGCAAGAATGTCCAACTTCTTTTTCTCCTCCATGGTCAACTCTTCAATTTTGGCATTGGCTCTTTTGAGCTTGGTCAATGCAATTTTCTCTTTTTGGGCATGGAGTTTGACCTTCCTCCTCAACAAGTCATTATTCTTATTTTCCTTTTCTATTAGCTTCTCCAAGTGTTGATTGGCTCTATCAAGCCATGGTTCCCTATTCTCATTGATCTCTATAGCAAGCTGCTCATTTAGGGTTAGTTGATCTGCAAGCTCAGCTTCCCTTTGTCTCTCTAGAGCTAGAGCTCTTTTCAGCCCTCTATTTCTAGGTCTCCATTTTTGTACTTTTTCTCCTTCACCATCAAGCAATCCATACTTCTGTAGTGTTTCATCTAGCATGACTTTGGCCTTTTGAGCCTCCCTTTGAGCAGTGAAGTACTTCACCTCATCAATGAATTGTTTGGTCTTCAATTGCTCATTTTCTTGCTCAAGGAAGTGTACAACATACCTATCCCTCTCAAGATTAGTCTAGAGCTCACTAATCTTGGCAACCTTTGCTTTGATAGTAGCATTTGTGATTTTTTCATTATCATCCTCATCTAGGTCAACCAGCTGAAATTCTTTCTCAGTTTCATGATTGTCCTCCTCATCATGAATGACTAGCTCAATGACCTTCTCTTTACCTTTATCCACCTGTTGTTGATGTAGAAGGCATGGCCCCTGCCACTCAAAGTGAAGAAAACACATGCATATAGCCTCTCTGGTAGTTTTTTGGCAATGGCTTAACCTCAACCATACTATCCCACTTAGGCTCAATGACATCTATCTTGCTAGGTGACCCAAAATCATGATGAGATGGAGATGAAGGAGGTGAAGGGAACTGATTTGATGATGATGAGTGAGTCATGGGCTAAGATGATGAAGGGAAATTTTGTGCATGTTGAATGGATGGCTCAATGAAAATATATTTCGCTATGAAGGTGCTCCATGCATTTTTCAGTTGATTGAGATGGTGGATAACTATGATTTTTATGAGGAAATGATGGAATAGGCTTCTCATTTTTTTTTCATATCCCTTCTTCTAGGAAATGTATGCCATCTTCTCTATACTCTGGAAAAGATAATAGGGCGTGTTAACCATCCTTACCCTAGTGAAATGCATCAAGAATCGAATGTGATACAAATAGAGCCTTGAAAATTTTCCTTTGCATGAAAAATATTTCATGATAATCTTCATCGTTGGTGAATATCTGTTCAAGAGGTGTGAAAAAGGGAAGAACCTCTTTGTTTGATTTTTGTGTCTTGGTTTTAGGAAGAAGTCAAAATCTTGTTTCTTCAACCTGCCTTTCTTGAACCATTTCACCCCAACATTTGGGATCCCTGTAGTATCTGAAATGACAACAGTAGATAAGGTAAAAGTGACCCCATCTAATTTAACTTGGTTGTCATGGAGTCCAAATATGAAAATTCTAGTTAGCATTGGGTGGTGTTTAACCCTATGAATTTTATCACAAAATTTATAACAGCCAACATGTTTGAATCATGTGACAGTCAATGGACAAGCTAAGAGTTCCTTAGTGTTAGCAGGCTCAAGTCTGAGCACTCTTCCTCCTTTATGTGGCCTCCTTATCTCTATTTTTTCTCTTTCACTGAATGATGTGTTTTCCTCTTCTGTTGCCATGGTGTTTTTGTTAAAACCCTAGGGATTAGGAAAAGGAAATGGGAAAGGGAGACGGGAAAGGAAAAATGAGGGAGATTTTTGATAGGGATATGTAATATGGGGAGGGGATAGAGATTAATGTTAAGGGATATGAGGAATGGGGAAGGGAAAAGGAATGAAAGAGTGATGAGAATTGGGATTTAGGAGCCTAGGTTAAAATAGCACCTAGGGCTTAAGGTTTTAGGAATTAGTAGCTTAGGGATAAGGATTATGATAACAAGGATTAGGGAATGAATTTTAACAATGTAAGGATGGTCTTGAGTGTAAGGGAAATGGGACTTTGGGAATTATGAGTGCAAGGGAGAAAATCTAGGGTTTCACATTCAAGAAGACACCAAATTACAACTTCAACTTCCAAAACTTACACACGTAAACTTAAGAAGATAATTTTTCATGGCATGTGCCTCTTACTAGTTTGTTGGAGGTCAATGAATGAGTGGAGGAGCTTTGAAGGAAATTTATGATCACTTGGATGCTTTGCAGAGCTTGCTGGTCATTTACACCCTTGACAAGCTATTTTCACCCTCCTCTACGTATGTGCGCCTTTAGCAACACATTTGCGCCCTCTTCAGTGCATCTGCGACATCCTCAACACATTTTCACCCTCAGTTTCAGGATTTTCACCCTCGATTCTACTCTTTTTCAAATTTTGCTTAGAATTTCGAAATTTTGGTCTGTTGGAGTGCTGAATTGATATTTGGAGGAGGAAAATGAATTTTAATTGATGTATATTAGTCATTAATAGCTAAGTGAATTTGAATTTGAATTTAAAAACCCACTTTTCTAATATCTGTGTTCACTTTTTGAAGACCTTTGCTGATTATCCTTTCTTCTGATTTTCCTTTCTTGCAGGATGATGTTGCTGGAGTTTGACACTTAAATTATCTTTCAGTTTGGCATGTGTCTTTTGAGTTGGCAGCTAGGGATCAAAATTATTACATATAGGAAGCATAAAATTACATAAAAAATTTAAAAATAAATTACATCTTTGTTTTCATATCAAAAATATATTTTGATATGAAATCATAGAAATCAAAATTGCAAATTTAAAAATATCATATTTACATGCTGATAATATTCTGTAGATGAAAATGAAATGTTTATTGATTCACTCTCATACCTTTTTTTGACCTTAATGATATGAAATGGTGCATTTTTGGACCTTGAACATTGAAACCTAATGACCTGATGGAACCTTGAATGACCTGACTTCCATTATTGACTTTCACTGACATAAGACATAATGAAATGAGTTTTTCAAAAGTGTTTTTATGCTCAGCCAGACATGAAGGTGAGCCAAAAAATGTGAAATCTTGAGAGAGAGTGATATTTTATGACTATGACTACCATCAGTGAAACAATTTTTAGCATGACCTAATGAAATGATATAAAAAAAATCAGAGTAGGACACCTAAAATGAGAATGAAAAGAGTGATTTTCATCACTAATGGCAGAATGCATATTCTGACACTAACATTGGTCTTATTGGGGATGGAAGCTCTAAAAGAGGTGTCAAGAACCACAGATCTCTGAATTTTGCAGATCAGTGCCTCTTCCATTGGGCCAATACGGTAAAAAAAAACTAAAACTGAAATGCAGGACTAAATACTGACAACTCAATGACAAAAACTGACTAAAAATGATTGAACTTGACTGAAAATTATGACTCAAAACTGAACTTATTCTTGTGAAAACTTAACTTAAAATGGTAGAAACTAAATGAAGCTCCATGGCCTTGACTTCGGGCTCCGAACACCAATGTTTTTCCACTTTACACTTGCATGAATATCAAACTGATATATACAATGTGGATGAAAAAAATTCATAATTTCAGATTAAAAAAGATAGTGCTTCAGGAGCCTACCATTAACTGGCCCTCGTAAGAAACTTTTCCCATCCATTTATTCCAAGAGATATGCATTTTGTCCATGAGAAGTTGCAATATTAAAAGGACCTTTCCATAAATTATCTAACTTCCCGTGCTTACCCTTGTCTTCATTCCTGGCATCCCAATGGAGTACTACATCATCGAGCTTAAAATCATCTTGCTTAGTTTTTCTGTCATAGATTTTCTTGATCTTATCATGGAGCTTAGAATTATTCTGAAACACTTCTTCTATTGTCTGTTGTAAGTGAATCATTTGGTTTATTCTTCATTGTATGTCATTTTCTTCACTTCCAGCTTCTTGTAAAAGCTTCATGACTGGGATAGCCAATGAAGAAGGGAAAATTGTATCCACACCTTAAACTACCTTAAATGGAGACATGCCAATGGATCTCTTGTTTCTTACTCGATCTGCCCATAGTGCATTAATTAGCTTCTTGTGCCAATTCTTCTTGTTTGCCTCCAACATATTTTTGATTATGTTGATCAAAGACTTATTAGAGGACTCCGCCAATCTGTTTCCCTGTGGATAATATGCTGTAGAATAACCCAAATTGATGTTATACTTGTCACATAATTCTATCATATTCTTTGATTTGAAGGATGCAGCGTTATCTGTGATGATATTTATAGGACAACCAAACCGGGACAAGATGTTAGCTTCTAAAAACTGAATTATAACTGAGTCTGTAGCTTGCCTAGTTGGGATCACTTCGATCCACTTTGTGAAATAGTCTATGGTGGTAAGTATCCATATATGTTGAGAGGAAGAGGGTGGATGTGTTTCACCAATAAACTCTAAGCCCCACTATTGGAAAGGAGCTTCAACTGAAATGGGTTGTAATGGTAAAGGAAAAAGTTTACATTTATCTTGGAAAAGTTGGCATTCATGGCAGCTCATGACCATATTGTACAAATCTGCAAAAAATGTAGGCCAGTCATAACCTAATCTTAGTACTTTTTTGGGCATATTCTTCCAGTACAAATGAACTCCGCAAACTCCCTTGTGGAAATCCTTCATCAGTTCTTTGGACTCATCTTCAACCAAGCAATTGAGTAACACTCCTCTAGGATCCTTCCAGTAGAGTGCATTATCTAGTATGCAATATTTTGAAGCCTTAAGTTTCAAGGAACTTCTCTTAATCTTTGACATGCCCGGAGGAGGGTTCAAATGTTGTAAAACATAAATGATATTAGCATAATGTGGAGATGATGAAAAGAGATCTGATACCTAAACAAGAATTACACCTTCTTCGTCATCGGAAAGTGCTGATATGAAATTGATGTCAAGTGAATGTATATTATACTCAGCCATGAGCTTGTCTAAGCCTTTCCCTTTGATCAGCTTGGTCGGCTTGATCTCAAGGTGATACTCTAAAATTGTTGTTATCCACCTACCTCTTATTCGTTCTATATCTGTTTGCATCAATACTTCTTTAACTGCTACATTTGGAACATATGCCAAAATATGTGAGTGTATAATATAAACACAGAAGTCCTTGAGTGCTTTGACCAAGGCCAAGGTCTTTTTCTTGATTATGTTGTATCGGAGGGCTTCATCCCTTATTTTGTGACTAAATAATGCTATTGGCGGCTTTGTCCCATCTTTTTTCTGCATAAGCACCGCTGCCAAAGTACTCTCAAAAGAAAAATAAATTATAATGAAATCTAGTGAATAATCGGGACTTGTCAAAACTAGAGAAATGGTAAAAGAAAATTTCACCGAGCTGAATGAATTATGAGCATTTTCAGACCATTTTACATCATTCTCCTTCTTCAGCATATTAGTTAACTCTTTAAGGTGTTCTTCTAAGTTGGGAATGAACCTATGTAGGAAATTCATCCTACCGTTGAATGCTTGAATTTCCTTCTTGTTTCTAGGGAAATAAATTTGTTGTATCGCTTCAACTCTAGCAAGATCTATCCGGATCTCCTCTTTTGAGATGATGTGACCCAACAACTTTCCTTCCTCCATATACAATAGGCACTATTTAGGATTTAGATAAATCCCAAATTTTTTACATCGCTAGAACACAACTCTCAAATGGTGTAAATTCTCATCATATGAATTTGAATAAAGAGTCAGATCATCTTAATAAAAAAAAGGAAGACATCTTTCTCATTACCAAAATCTATGTCCATGGCATGTTGGAAAGTGGCCCCGGCATTCTTCAAACTGAACGACATCTTGGCATATTTAAAGGTACCCCATGGTGTAGTGAATGTTGTCTTATCCTGGTCATATTCATGCACAAGGATCTAATTGTACCCTGAGTAACCATCCAACATTGACATCCTGCTGGCTCCTACAACTCACTGAAGTATGTTGTCCATTTTGGGCAGCAGGTAATTGTCTCTCAACAATACTTTGTTCAAATTTCTGAAATATACACATAGTCGAATTTCACCAGTTTTCTTCCACACTGGAAACAATTGGAGATCCAATCTAAAAATCTAGTTGAAACTATAATACCTACGTTATAGATCTTTTTAAACTCCTTCTCAATGGATAGCAACAACTTTGGGTTTATTCTCCTGTGATTTTTCCTAAAATTCTTTTGGTTTGGCTTGATCGGGATGGCATGTTGAATGATATATTTATTGTACACCTTTAGATATGAGTAATCCCAAGCAAACACATCAGAAAAATCAGAAAAAAAAATAAATCAACATATTTAGGCTTTACCTCTGGAGGAAAATACTTTGAAAGCTTGATGAACTTTGGCTGCTCCGTTTTTCCATATCAACATATTCTACGCCTTTTTCTGTGGGGACCAAAGTAGGTTTTATTGCCACATCATCTTGATCAAATAACTCTTCCAAAGTTATGAGACCTTTTGGAATGTTATTGTCCTTAAGCTGAAGTATGTCAATCTGATATACCTCAATAACTTGTCCATCCTTGTCGTACACTTCATCCATAGAACAGTTCTCAAACTCGCCTTCACTTTGAAGGAAATTGTTCACTTGTTTATCGTCCTAGAAAACTTGCCAAAATTTCAAGTTATCCGAAATGGCGGGCCTGCGCTTTATATGAATCTCAAAAAATTTATTTGAAAACATTGTAGATCTGAAATTACTTGCAGCAGTGGCTAATGAATCAGCCATCAAGTTTTGCAATCTTGGCACTACTTTAAGTGTATATTCTGAAAACATTCTCAAAATGTCAAGTGTTGCATTCCTGTATTAACTCATCCTTGGGTGATTATCTTGATACTTACCTTTGATTTTTTTAATTACCAGCTTTGAATCATTGTAGACTAAAATTCTTCTAGCTCCCATTTTTTTCAAAATTTTCAAACCGGTAATGAGCGCTTCATATTCAGCCTCATTATTTGTACAATCGAATGCTAGTTTGTAGGAACACAACCTCACATTATTTGGGACCTTATTTTTCTGCTGAAATGGGTTGCAGATCCATCAACCAATGCCATCCCCATATTTTCCAACAGAACCATCAAATCCATGCTCCAAAGACCATCTTATTCTTCAAGGTGTTGAAAATCTTGATTTTTATTTGACACAATTTTATGATCTGATTGTTTATGTTGTTCTGAACTTTCATCTGCCTTGTTTGATGGTTGTTCGGAAGTAGGAAGATTCTCTTTCTCTTTTTCTCACACTGTTATAATGCAATCTGAAACTTCAGGAACATCCTATATTTCTACTAATTGAAAATCTACATCATTTAATCCAGAATCATTGTACAATATGAAGGATTCTAAGTCTGTATGTACAGCGTTTATAGGATGATTATTAGGCCTTTCCTTGTTTTTGATCATGTATTTCATTTTAGCCTCACGGTATAGTCTTCTCACTTGACCGAAGATAGGAATGGTGGCATAGGAAAAGTCCAACTGTAGTGTACCTCTCAATTTAGCTCCCCAGAATCTTGACAATAGCATATCGAAACGTGGTGGAATATCAACAACTACCACATCCATAAGGACATTTTTATTTGGGATCTACTCTAGGGAGACAACTAGATATTTGATTATACCCAAATAATGGACACGACCAGAATCGAAAGAATATAAATCATGATATGGGTGGGTTATGTCAAGGCCAAGCTTCTCCATGATAGCTTTAGGCATGAGGTTGTGGGAGGCCCCGGAGTCTAACATAGTGTTGTGAAGGATGAATTAATGAACTTTAAGAATCGAATAAAATGGTGGGACCTCACTATCTTCATACTGACCATCGATGGCGGGACCAAATATTAACTCGAGTTTATCATCCTCTATATTAACCATGTCGAATAAAGGCTCAAATTTCAAGGTTTTGACTACATGGGATTTGTATTTATAAATTTTGACCAATTCAGTAAAAGGAATAGACACATTTAACTTAGAAATTTCAGACTCTAAATTAAAATGTATAGTTCTATCTACCTCTTTTATGATAACATCCCTTTTCTCAACATGATCTCTCGGTGCAGCTTCATTTATTTGAATATCTCTTTATTTGATAGGTGCACTTGTAGAACGTTGATTGCTTTTGTTCTTATTCAGAGCTACAATATCTTTACCCTTATTTTGAACTTGTTTCGGTGGTGCTTCTTTCTGTTGAATTGTATTATTTGGAGGTGGACTTATTGGAACATCATGGCCTCTCAAGGTATACTGCCTTTTCTGGGAACTCAATGCATTCAAGTATCCTCTCTTATAGTCATCAGATTCTACTTCCAACTCATGATCATTCACCAATATAAAGTCTTTATCACTAGGTGAACTTGTTTTTTCCACATATTTTTCATCCTCGGTGAGAAATATAGGCTGACCATCGACTATGAAAAGAAGGTTCTCCTCTATTGTTGGTTCTTCCTCTTCATCACTTTGAGCATAGTTCTGTTGAAGTGGTATTCTGATTGGTTGTTGTTGATGTGTTTGAGGAGCTCTTTGATCTCTCTGCTTTAACCAGAACTAAGGCTATTGCTACTGGCCTCGAAAGTTTTGATTTCTGATTTGTGGTTCCGCATGTCTATCTGAAATAGAAATCTTATCAACCATTCTCTCCATGGTTTTAAGAAAAGCATAAAATTTAGTATCAGATGAAGTGGAAGGTTCCTCTTTGATAGTCACTTTGTGTTCAGTTTTAAGTTTGGACTTTTAATCAAGAGATTGGCCTCAACACTCACTGAATTTTTTATCATTTCTTCAAGAGTAGTGGGATTTCTTTTCTCAAGGAATATGACATATCTGGGTCAAAAGAATCGGGATAAAGCAGAAAGGCTAAACCAGGAGGTGGTTTCATTTCATTTGGGATGGAATTATAGATTCTTGGGTATTGAGAATTTTAATCAGACACTAATTAATTAGGATTGTGCTTCAAGGAATCATATTCGGCAAGGATTTGTAAAGGTTTTTTCTTCTCATCCCACCTAGTTAAGAAAGCATCAATTAGCTCAGCAGGATTCCAAATAGAATTCACTGCTAGGGCACGGAACCAAACCTTAACTTCACCTGAAAAAAATGTGTGTGATGATTCACATCTTGGCATCATCTGCATCTAACTCCTCAAGATCTATGAAGGCTATGATTTTGGCCATGTGCTGACGGGAAGTGATTTTAGATTTTTCATCGAAGAGTGGAAGTATTTTTCTGTATCCTTGAGGTAAGTAATGCAATTGGGCTGGTAAGACAAGTGAGGAAAATCTAGCCATAATTCCTGCTGTATAGAACACTAGGTTGATAACGGGAGGGATGGGCGGAATAGGTAAAGGAGCTGAAGTTGTTGGTACTGAAGTGGAAAGTATGTATGATGAATTTGAAGATACAGATGAATATACTATAATTGACTGAGTTTGAGGTTCATATGAGACAAAAACTTCCTCAGGATGATAAAATTGGATCCACTCCTTAATATCAAGGTCAGACTCAATCTTAATTTCTTCAAAAAACTAATCTTTCAAAGGACTTAAGTCTAATTCAGACAAAGATTTTACTTCGGATAATCTTATAGGATCAAATACTATATCGGACAAAGAATTTTAGGATTTGGACTTAAATAAAGATAATTCAAACTTTATTTCATAGGGTATATCTTCTAGAGAAAGTAACTTTGCAGGTAGAGATATCGATCTTACCAAAGGAACTTGTCCTGATTGAATATGTGGAGTTTGATATCGGTGTATTCGAAAGAATTTCTCTGGATCATTAACCGGATTGACTGGATTAGGTTCTAGATTCGCTCTAGTATATCCTGTAGAAGCTAGTTCTGCTGCGAGGCACTGCAATTATGAAATCAGCCTTATGAAACTATAACCTATCATCCAAAGGATTATTTTCCAACGAATTTTTTCCGTACACCCTAGGAAAAAAATTTCTTTTCGTTCCCCAGCAATGGCGCCAGAATGTTATCACTCCACCAGATTCCCAAGGCTGAAGAAGAAATCCCAACAAAGGTAACCACATACCAAGCTTTTGACTTGATAGATAGCCCTATCAAGTCAGAAAGGGCTCTCTCCAAAAGGGTCACAGCCAGGAGGGCTGGCAGAATTAGGGTTTTTAGGCTAGATATTGCATGCAGGGGGTTTTTTGAATTTTATTTTTTGTTGGGGAATCATTGGATGAAGAAATTAGGTCAAGGAAAGCTAGGTCAGGGAAAATGAGATAGGGTTGCAGGGATCAATGGGGCAAGGTAGGCACAAATCTTATCAATTGAAGTGGATTGTGATGGAATGGTGTTGAAGCTGAAAGAAATCTAGGAAGAGAATAGGAGATGTATTCTTCTTAGACAAATAAAAATGGACAAACTATGATCAATTACCCAAAATAGAGCATGTGCAAACATCTATTCGGATTATCTAACTTGTAAGAGACCATAACATATAAATGAAGTGAACATGAATACAATACATTCTAACATATGGTACTGAAGAAAATACAATGATAGACGTCAATACCACAAGTATCCCAAAAATTAGCTGCAACTCCTCTTTATTAGCTAGCCAAACTAAGCACAAAAGTTTCCTTAATCAACTAGCAAACATACAAACTGATTCCAACCCTTCACTAGTGTGAACAAAGGGGCTAAATAGACATCAAAAAAAGCTTCACTCATCCTTAGGGGTTGAATCCATGAGGTGAGGAAGAGATCCACTAATTGTTGAACTGAAAACTGAAGTGTAGGATGGTCCAAGTGACTCACTCCTCATTACATTCAACTGATTCATTATGACTCATTAATGAATTTTACCCGATGAATCTATCGTAGGTAATTAATCTCAAACATAATTACATTTTACCATCATTAATTACATGAATAGAAAGATTATTTCTTGAGGAAAAGTGAAAAATTTAGAGAAAATTTTGAAAAAATCAACAAATTGGACATTTGTGCCCTCCACTGTGCATTTGCGCCCTCCACTGTGCATTTGCACCCTCCATTGGTCATTTTCACCCTCTATGTGTAGGGCCACTTTTCAAGGCCTCCCAATGTCGAAATCAGGCCTAAGATGGCTTTGTGGAAATCCATGCCTGTCGTCTTTCTGAATATGCATCAAGTTCTAAAAATGGAGGTCATTTTCCCCCTAAAAAAATCATTATCCCAAGACTAGTATTTGCGTGGTGCCTAGGTCAAAAAAGGGGCAGAAAGGTGATTTTTTGATGTTTTTTTGAGCTTTTCACCCATAAAAACTACAAACCAAGGTTGGAAACATAGTTTTATGAGATGCATGGGTCATTAGGAATCCAATGGTGCCTTCCTTCTCCTCAAAAAGTGTGTCAATTATTTGCGTAGCGTCTAGGGCGTTACGCAAATGCCCAATTTTCTGCTAAATAATTGTCTCAAAAAATACAGAGATTTCCAGATTTTGACAAAAAGTTAGAAAATTCCTCAAAATTGTTGGAATGGTTGATGATGATGTGTTTAAGCTTGGAGGGGAGCCTCATCAAGAATGTCCAACTTTTTCTTCTCCTCCATGGTCAACTCTTTAATTTTGGCATTGGCTCTTTTGAGCTTGGCCAAAACAATTTTCTCTTTTTGGGCATGGAGTTTGACCTTCCTCCTCAACAAGTCATTATTCTTATTTTCCTTTTCTATCATTTTCTCCAAGTGTTGATCGGCTCTATCAAGCCATGGTTCCTTGTTCTAATTTATCTCTATAGCAAGCTGCTCAATTAGGGTTAGCTTATTATCAAGCTCAGCTTCCCTTTGTCTCTCTAGAGCTAGAGCTATTTTCAGCCCTCTAGTTCTAGTTCTTTGTCTTGGTACCTAATATTCTTCACCATCAAGTAATCTAGACTTCTCTAGTGTTTCATATAACATGGCTTTGGCCTTTTGAGCCTCCATTTGAGCAGTGAAGTACTTCACCTCATCAATGACTTGTTTGGTCTTCAATTTCTCATTTTCTTGCTGAAGGAAGTGTACAACATACCTAGCCCTATCAAGATTAGTCTGCAGCTCACTAATCTTGGCATCCTTTTATTTGATAGCAGCATTTGTGATTTTTTCATTATCATCCTCATCTAGGTCAACCAGCTTAAATTCTTGCTCAATTTCATGATTGTCTTCCTCATCATGAATGACTAGATCAATGACCTTCTCTTTACCTTTATCCACCTGCTGTGTTGATGTAGAAGGCATGGTGCCTTCCACTCCAAGTGAAGAAAACACATGTGTATAGCCCCTCTAGTAGGTTTTTGGCAATGGCTCAACCTTAACCATAATAGCCCACTTAGGCTCAATGTCATCTATCCTGCTAGGTGACCCAAAATCATGATGAGATGGAGATGAAGGATCATGATGAGATGGAGATGGAGGTCAATGGGACTGATCTAATGATGATGAGTGAGTCATGAGATGAGATGATGAAGGGACATTTTATGCATGTTGAATGGATGGCTCAATGAAAATATCATTGGCTATGAAGGTGCTCCATGCAATGTTCAGTTGATTGAGATGGTGGAGGACTATGATATTTATGAGGGAATGATGGAATAGGCTTCTCATTTGCTATTCATATCCCTTATTTTGAGAAATGTATGCCATATTCTCTATACTTCGGAAAACATAATAGGGCATGTTAAGCATCCTTACCCTAGTGAAATGCGTCAAGATCTAGATGTGATAGGAATAGAGCCTTGAAAATATTCCTTCACATGAAAAATATTTCATGATAATCTTCATCATTGGTGCATATGTGTCCAAGAGGTTTGAAAAAGGGAAGAACCTATTTGTTTGATTTTGGTGTCTTGGTTTTAGGAAGAAGTCAAAATATTTTTTCTTCAACCTGCCTTTCTTGAACCATTTCTCCCCAACATTTTAGATCCTTGTAGCATTTTAAATGATAGCAGTAGATAAGGTAAAAGTGACCCCGGCTAATTTAACTTGGTTTTCATGGAGTCCAGATATTAAAAGTTTACTTAGCATGGGGTGGTGTTTAACCCTTTGAATTTTCTCAAAAAAATCATAACAACCAACATGTTTGAAGCATGTTAAAGTCGATGGACAAGCTAAGAGTTCCTTAGTGTTATCAAGCTCAAGTTTGAGCACTCTTCCTCCTTTATGTGGCCTCCTTATATATGTTTCCTCTCCTTCATTGAATGATGTGTTTTCCTCTTTTGTTGCCATGGTTTTTTGGTTAAAACCATAGGGATTAGGGAAAGGAAATGGGAAAGGGATATGGGAAAGGAAAAATGAGGGAGATGTTTCATAGGGATATGTGATATGGGGAGGGGATAGGGAGTAATGTTTAGGGATATGAGGAATGGGGAAGGGAAAAGGAATGAAAGAGTGATGGTGTTATGCAAGTAAATCCTCTCTGTGGACAAAGATGATCCCTCTAGCCCTAGAGTGGGTCTAGAAACAAAGAGACATGCTAGAGTGTTGATTCCTAATTATTGAATTAAAATAGGACACGGTAGATCAACCTACCTGGAGTCCAATGCTGTAGTCATTACTGTAGTGGTGGTGGCCTCTCTCTCTTGTCTCAGACAGTCACAATCCTTTCACAGTCATGCTCAGATACCTGCATATAGAACAAAAACAAGAACAACATACAACATAATAATTTCACTCATAATTACTAGCCAGTCAAAGAGGGCTAAGAATATTTCATTCAACATCTAACATAATACAAAATGGGAACCAAACAACAATCACGTGTATGTATTGATAAAAGGAAGAGTTACAACCAATTCTTTGACGTCGCAGTCTCCTCCAGCAAGGTTCAGTCGGAGCACATCTCAGATGCTCGTAAGGGAATTCGGATGGGAAAAAGGCATGGACTCAAGCTCTCTCGAAAGACATGGACTCAAGCTCTCTCAACGTAATTCCTTCTTATTCTATCTCTCCAGTATTTATCCAAGTTCAGCTCTTCAATTGTTCAGCTAGTTGTGAAAACATAGATTTCTTCTTTTTATAGAGAAAAAAGAGGAGGTTAGGATCCCTAGAAATGTGGGAGGGAGGCCTATCCTTTATGGAGTTCCCATAAGAGGTGGAAACCATAAACTAAAGGAGGGATTCCATGGTTTTTCAGTTCAATCACTCCTAATGACTCATCCTCAAAGTGGTTGGAGTGGAATCTCCACCTCTATTTTTAAAAAAAATTCATAAACAGCTTGGCGTGGGTGGAAAACTGTGATAGAGTGCCAGCTGGCGCGAGGCCCAGTGTTAATCTTCCTCTTCGGTGCGAGGGAATAACTGACTACCTGCACCAATGCAAAAACAAGGGTTTTTGAGTCTCTGCTTAGGGAATTGTCAACAGGATGAATATTACTCTCATGTAAAGGGATACAATGATGGTCTTTGCAAGGCATGACACTGCTTATTGATCACGGAAATGACCCTCCAATGGGTGAGATGGGGATTGCAAGGACAGTGACAAAATGTTGTGTAATAGATGCCCCCTAAAGCATGAGGTCCGAGGGAGAGGGAAGGGCGAAATTATTTATGAGAACGCGTTTGAACCAAACACCGCTATCGCAAAACCTACAATTATGAATACAAATGATATCTTTGATACATGAACATGTGGTATGGGTGCAACCATCCATAATAGAGTATATAAAAAATTGAGATCTGAGGTATGGACGCAACCATCCAGTAGTAAGAATCAGCAAATAGACTCAGGTATGGTCGCAACCATCCAATCAGAAGAGTCATGCAATAAGTCATGATAATCCACTAAAATCTCCAACCTGGATTTTATCAAACAAAATCCAGGGTCTTGCGCTCCATCTCAACCCGAACAAGTACAAATTCAAGCATGCGAATATATGAGTTGAAGTCAAACATGCAAGAAAATCACCTAATTAAAAGCCAATGATGAAAGTTGTTAACAAGCACGAGAGAAACCACCAATAATGACAATGGCTCTCAAGGTACAACCAGTACAATCCACGGAATGCGAACTGTGATCTGGCATCGAACATCTGTAGAATCACTCGATCTAAGGCCAATCATGTGAACCTTGTGTTGAATGCGAAGAACCTACCATTGAGACATGCAGGCTCCAAGGTACTAGACGGGAGTCTCTAGATCAAATTCCCAGATAATGAGCTGAAGTCGATAGGAAGTGACCTGATCGAAGGTGGGCAATAATTTTTCCCACATCATCAATACAAGACAGAGGAATATGATGATGAAACAGGACCAACAAAGAATCAGAGGGAGGTTGTAAACTGCAGAGGAAAACTTCTCTTGAACATATCAGCAACACGACACTGGATTTGGAAGTATTTTACATCAAAGGATCTGAGGTCATGATGACATGGAAAATAGCAAATGAGAGGTCAAAAGAGATTACCCAAACCCATAGAGGCAAAAATGAGGAAATGAGATGTCCCCAACCCGACATGAATGCAGACAAGTTCCATGTTCAAGAGCAACATACTGCCAACATAACTAAAACTTGGTTCCATTTTCCCCCACCATTTCTAGCAAATACCCCAATTATTTTTTAAAAACAAGATTGAAGGGGATAGCATATGCTTGTGTTGTAAGTTTTTCCTTCAGACAAATCCAACCTAGTACATTTTAAGAGCCCTAGGAAGGAGGAACTTGAGTAACGTCATGGCGATGAAATTTGATGTTATCAGGGTTTAACGAGTTTGAAAAAGGGAGAACTAGGCATCTTTTCATGTTTAGAGAGTTTGAAAACAAGGCAGAAAAGAAAACTCCATCATGGCCCTTTTCGTAAATAGTCTCTCAGATCCGAAAATGTAGAAAAGAATATCTAAAAGAACCTCTTAGTCGCGATAGGCTAAGGTATGTTAGCCTCTCTAAAATAACAATAATAAATCCAAAATAATAAATTAATTAATTAAATATTCCTAGTTAGGAATATGTGCCTAATTCTTGGGTTGTTGGGTTGTTCCTCAAATATTGGAGTTTGTTTAGGAACTCCTATCTTGGTGGGTTTTTGGTGAGAAATTATCTCAACCAAAAGAATCTAAGATAGCACGGACTATCTTCTCTCATCTATTTAAATTGTAAATGAAATTCTTTTAATAAGAGAGAATACATGAAGAAGCTATGTGTTGAAAATGCAACAAGATGATGGAGCTTAGTGAAATGAAGTCGCCTTCACTAAGTGGGCCCGCAGGCTATTTTTGGCGCAAAGTCTATTTTTAGATTATGTCTATTTTTAGACATATGGATCATGGTCTATGAGTTGCAGGATGCTATTTATGGATGATTGGTCGAGTTGGTAAAAATAGATGGACCTATATTTTTAGACATTGGGCGGATTCTATTTTTAGACTGTGGGGCTAAAAATAGAACAGTCAAATATTATTAACCCTTAATAATATTTAGACTATAAACATTATCTTTTCCTCTTGGAGCACTTCAGTTTGATGCTTGGATGTGGCACATGCAGCTGACAGAAGGAAATACGCTTTTCCTAAGGGTTGGTTGAGCTATTGCATGGTTGACTTCAGTTAGAACTCATGTGGCAGAGTTTGGTGGAGTTGATGAGACAGTTGGTGGAGTTGTGTTCGGTTTAACTTAGTTGAACTAGTTGTATTTAGTCTAGCTGACAAATACACTAGTGATGAGTGGTGTGAATTAATTATTAATTAATTCACTAATTATTAACTCATAAATCAACTAAAGAACACATCAGTTAACTGCAATGCATGGACAGTTCAGTGGAGACCAGTGTTAGAGGTGGGTGAAAGGGTGAGTGTGACTATTAGTTGTGACCATGATTGTGCATGAGATTTGCACACACATTGATGGAGATTGCCAATGAGGATTGTGCAGTTGGAGCTAGTGGGATTCGAACTTGGATCTCATCATTAATCAACTTGGATTGTGCAGTAGAGGCAGGCAGACTTGTGGAGAAGATTTGAACCCATGACTTGTTCAAATCTCAGTTAGTTTGTGTGTAACTTTTGGAGATAGTACTGAGTACTTGTGAGGAGTATTGTGCTATGTATTTTTACATGTTATCTATCATTACACTATACAGATAGTTGGGGGTTTTCAGCTATTGCTTTCCCCATTACATACTGTGTTCTATGTGTGCTTGATTATTTGTTTATGGGTGCATGCGACTGTTTCTATTTCCGCATATTGATGATCAATTGTAGAAGAGGTTATGTATTATGCATGAAGCTTAAATAGTGTGTAATCAGGATAATCTCGGTGAATAATTCAGCTATTATTCAAATTTCTACACTATGAGGCTTCTGCCTTTTCTCCCATTGTTTTGTCTATTTTTGTATCTATGTTTTCTGCAATATGTTTTTGAGTTATTTTAATTTGTATCATGTGGTATCAGAGCATACGGTGTGTTGTGTTGAGGACCTGTTGAGAGAATTTTTTTTCAGAGAGGGCCTAGGATTTAGACGCAGCATTAAAGCGCATAGGCAGCGCAAAGATTAGCAGTGGATCAGGGACTTCGATCCAATGGATCATTAGCATACATCATCATCTTGGCAACAAGGGATGCCATCGTTTTGGTTGTTACGCTCTCGTTCCCTGCTAAGATTTATCAACAAGGAATTGGATCGATCAAAAAAAACGAAATGTCATAACATGCTTTCATTCCATTCATCCACTCTCACGAACTGAATTCAAATCCGGCCTTCAAAAATGAGGTGCTAGCAGGGAAGCGACATCGCAGTAAGCTTACCGTATAGTGAAAGCGCATTAGTTTCAGTCGCAGATGAATTTGGTGAGAATTCCAGCCGCTCTGCGCTATTTTCAAGAGAGATTAATCCTCAGCTGTGAGGAACGACCGCTCCCACAGTGGAAGTCGTGATGAATCTGCAATGTGAAGCCGTGATGAACCTGATGAAGCCGTGATGAATCTGTGGAGTGTAAGCTGTGATGAACCTGCAATGTGAAGCTCTCTTCAGAGTTTGACAGCGAAAGGAATGCATGCGTGTAAGTAATATGTGCTACCTACATTTACATGTGATAATGTGGTGCCTGAATTTACATATATATGTGGCAATATGCATTCAAATTTTCCATTTAATTGAAGCATGAAGCAGTGTTTAATTGCCCCCAATGCACATCTGCATTCAAATTTGCGGTCACCTTTAGAAAGATCTAGCACAATCGAACCCTGAAGGATTAAGCGCCCGGCAATCTGCATTTACAGCCAGCGTTTGCAGCGACGAGTTGAATGTTTGATTGTGAAAATGTTTAGTTGTATCGTTTATTTGTGACAGCGTTTAGTTGTATTGGATTTCCCTACGTGTGACAGCATTTGTTTGCAGCAAAAAAACCAGCGTTTAATTGGAAGCAGCGTATAATTGAAACCAGCATTAAGAAACAACGTCTGCAGTTGTCTACTCTGCCAGGGCGGATGAGACAGTGGTCTTTGGATCAAATCTGCATAGAAAAGCTCACGAATCTTGCCACCAAATTGCCAGATGAACGCCAGGCCGAATTTGAGAAAAACGTGGAAGCAGCACAGTGTTCAATTTGAATGAATTTGAAGCAGCCTTCGATTGCTTTAACGCAACATTCGATTGCATTAAAATATTGAACCACGGCATTGAATAACAGCATTGAACACTGAAGCAAGTGGACAACTGAATGTTACTTTCATTCCGCATTCGGAGAAACCATATTTTTCACTTTCATGCTTTTGATATGGTCACGCGGTTGGACAAAACATTTTTCAATTGGTATGTAGAGCATAGTTGAAGGCTTCTATAATTTCAAATTTCAAGATACTTTAATTATTCTTTCATTTAGGCTGCTGCTCATAGGCGTGAATAAGGGATATGTCCATGAGGTTGCAGATTTCTTAACGATATGTGTGAAGTTTACAGTGCGTATGTGCTTCTGTCAATTAAAAATTCAACCGAAAGAAAATAGCCCGAGGACTATGGTGTTGGACGTGAGGAAGGAGCTTTTTGGAAGAAATGAAAAATGATACGTACCAAGATTTGAATGCATATTGTAAAATAAATAAACAAGAAGAAAAAACTTCTTAAATAATGTGCATAGTGAGATTTGAAAAAAAAGTGTGTTTAAAAATATAAAGGAAGAAGGTATATTCATTCACATTTTGAAGTGAACGTAAATTTCACTTTTCATTTCATCAAAAGACCCTTCATATTTTTTAATGAGGTTTAAAAGGGATTAAAATTAAAAGACACTTTTTTGGAGAGATAAGGTGTGCTGGTAGTTTATTTAATTGTTTTTGTTGGAGTGATAAGGACTTTAGTGGCTTGGGAATAATAAAGAGTAAATTTTAAAAGGAATCCCTTTTTATGATTTAATAGAGCACATTAAATTATTTTAATAATTTAATGGGATGTATGGAGAGATAAGGTGTAAAATTGAGAGATAATGAGTGCTTATATTATATGTCTTGAATGAATGTGAGGAGTGTTTCCATTTGTATTTGGAGTGATAAGGGAAAACTTTTATTGTAATTCAAAGTATTGTTTTACTTTGAGAGAGATCGTGTCACTATCTATTCAGATTTTGAAGGTGCGTTGTTTCAAAGGGTTGCCAGCTTGGCATTATCATTGCTTCAGATGATGTACTCCAGTGATTAATAAAGATATCATTTTTTTTGGTGTTGATGTGTCCTAGATCTGCCTGAAATTGAATAAGGGGATCTTAGGTACACCATGTGTGTTTGATGGCGCATGTTTTTTATGGCTTCATGTTGTTGCTTTTTTATCTGTGTCTAGTTGTGACACATTAATAATTTCATACATAAAGCAAGCACAACACTTATAACAAAATAACTGCAAGATCAACACATGCATCTGCACAACTTCAACATATAATTGAAGATTGTCTACATCCGCATTCACTTCATCAAGTTCATGTACCTGCACACTCAAAAGTCTACATCAGCATTGTTATACATTATTTTCAAAACTTGTAATCAAATTCATTATGTTATGTTAATCATTAAAAAATCATTGTTAATGAATTTTTAAGAAGACAAGTGAATTCATTATTTTAAAGTGAATCATTGTAAGCTTTCTTGGGTGCATTGTCGACCGTGTTCGACACCCTTCCTTTACACAAAATCAATTGAGTGCATGAGTTTTTTCAAAAAAGCAACAAGTTTACATCTCCAAGCAAGCGTGATTTCAAGCAATTTGCATCAATTCAGTACAATTATCAAACCTTCAAGCGAGCCAGAGTGAAGTTTATTGTAGCAATTTAAAACAAGCAAGCAAGTTGAGATCGACATCAAGCGAGCATCGCTTTTCATTCCAGTGAGCGTGAAGTCATCAAGTAAGTCAAGTGAGTGCTTAAATAAATGCGATCGTCATCAAGCGAGTGTGAATTCCAAAGTTTAAGCGAGAAAATTCTACAACTCTAGCAAGTGTTCCAAGCAAGTGCAATCAGCAACAAATCAAACTAGCGTCCCATTTAAGCCCCATTCAAGTGAGCTTGTCATTCAAGTTCAAATTATGACATCTACAACAAGAGAGCCTGATTTCAAGTGCGCAAGTTCAGATGGTGCAACATATTCAGTTGTTAAACATTCTTCATAGTTTGATCATCTCCAGTGATGAATACATGGTGCATGTCAGCAAAGACACTCTTGCTGATCTTTCACGGCATCTAAAACAAACACATGAAACTATTGAGTTTCTTTAGCTCGAGTCACAACTTCAAAGGATTGAATTGCAAGAAAAGAGTGATACTTTCAAGTCTTTGAATCATCCAGATGATAAGTCATTCATTCCAATAGCTTCAAGTGTCGAAGTTGTTCCAGATCCAATTTCTTCCAAGCCCATCATCAAGCCCTGGGAAGAAATTCAGAATAAAAAGAATTGACGAGGCTTAGGATATGTCCAAGATGATGCCAACTTACATATTCTCGATTATTCCAAGCCCATTCAGTTCGTCAGTGCGGGATTTCTTGAACAGATCCCCTTAGCATATTCAGAGACAGTTGCAGACAACCAGCAATGTCCGCAACCCAAATTTGCAGAAAAACAGAATTCCACACAACCTGAAGTTGAAGTCAAACCGAAATGTTCTCATTGTCAGATAACCGGTCATATGGAAGATCAATGTTTTGATCTCCATCACTGTCGCCATTGTGGCAAGTCCAATCATTCCTCAGAAAAATGTCGCAATCAACACAAATCACCCAGATTGAAGATACATTATGAATGGATCGACCCTTGGGAATGGTCATCCACAGTTAAAAGATTGCTTCAGTTCTATAATCGAATCCAATCACACATAGTGCAGCCAACAGTGAAAATATGATGGTACTCTCATGCAGTTGAATGGGGGAGTACAACAGTCTCAAACTCCTACACCTGAAGGGGGGGAGTTCAGGAATACTTTCCAAGAGATATGTCTCTCCTTTTAGTTGACAAAGGGGGGAAAATGTCAATGAGATTGACAGTGGTTGTCGGACTGAAAGTCTCGACACAACCAGAAAAAGCAGCAAGTGGGCATCTTCAACAGCCAGTGGGCATCAAAAAAATTTCTAGTGGGCATCAACAAATTTTCCAGTGGGTAGTCGACAGCAAAGAAGCAGTGGACAGTTTTTCAGCACAGCAAAAGCAACAGTGAGTTGTTTTTGACATCATCAGCCAGTGGGCTTTGAAAAAATTTTGTCAGTGGACAAAGGATGCTGATTTCATGCAAAGGACAGATGGATCCTTTTGCAACTTGGCACTTGATGGAGTTGTCAAGAAAAATTCAAACATGAATCAGACATGCAGTTGACTCATGGTCTCTTCAGATTGCAATTTTTCAGCATCCAGCTTTGGCGGTTTTTCAAGCAATGTTTTTTGAGGATCAACATGAGAACTTGGAAGATGGTTCCTCGTTCTTATTTTGGATTTTTCATTTAAGAGGGGAATGTTAGCCTCTCTAAAATAACAATAATAAATCCAAAATAATAAATTAATTAATTAAATATTCCTAGTTAGGAATATGTGCCTAATTCTTGGGTTGTTGGGTTGTTCCTCAAATATCGGAGTTTGTTTAGGAACTCCTATCTTGGTGGGTTTTTGGTGAGAAATTATCTCAACCAAAATAATCTAAGATAGCACAGACTATCTTCTCTCATCTATTTAAATTGTAAATTAAATTCTTTTAATAAGAGAGAATACATGAAGAAGTTATGAAGCTTCTGCCTTTTCCGCCAGTGTTTTGTCTAGTTTTGTATCTATGTTTTCTGCAATATGTTTTTGAGTTATTTTAATTTGTATCAAGGTATTCCTTTTTCGTAAATAATCTATCCTAGCCCAAAAAAGGGGTAAACGTATACTGGGTAGATATCGCTTCGAAACCATTTAACGATTTTGAAACGACAAGAGTCTCGGAAATCGTTTCAATTTTAGAGAATCAGAAAAGAGCTAAAAGATGACTCCAGTAGTGAATTTTTCTTTTTTTTACCGAGTTCGAAAAAGTATAAAATTTAACTCGTTACTCCATCACTATGTCCTGAAAACTTGTTGTTGCACAAGAGACACGTGTAAAACCCATTTCTCGAAAATAATATAATAAAATAATCGAAAAAACATGTCTTAAAACCTAATTAGAGTTGTAAAAAGTCATAAAATGCCAAAAATGGTAAAAATAATTACTTTTCACTTTTTACCTCTTGTGGAGCAATAGTTACCCATTTTACAGTGTGATTTTGTGGTGACGATAGCAGACAATCCAGCAGACCAATCTCAAATCTGTCAGTTCCATGTAAGAGCTGAGATCTCTCTCTTCATTTTAAGTCATTTCTTACTACCTCCAACTTCCAATTTGAATTATGGGGGAGGAAATGTGGATATTAGGGCATGGTGGTTAGCGCGGGTTTCGGGAATGAAGTCACGCCAACCGCCCAATTTTCTACACTAGGGCGCGCCAACGGTGCAAACCATTTTTTGTGCAAAATGAAAGTCAAATACCCCAATCATTCATAAATTCAAGCTTCAAAAATGGCTATTACTGTTCATATGAATGTGTTTGCAGCTAGAAAATAGAAAAATGGTGATCGAATGGAAAGAACGGGAACACAGCGAAGAGGATGAGCTTGCCAAGGGGAATGAGAGATGCATGGAAGCTCTTAGAGACTGTGGACTGAATAAGTTCTTCTTGACATCGTGTCTCTGTGCTCAACCAGAGCTACTACAATATTTGATCAGCATATGGGATGAGGATCAGGAAAAGTTCATCCTTCAAGATCAGGAACTTGAGATTGATGTTTTTGATGTCTACTTTATCACAGGATTGTCGCGAAGGGGGGCAGCACTGATCCTAAAAGTAGTGCTACATATCCAAAATATCCCATAATTAGCACTAAAAGTAGTGCTACATACCATCACACAAGTTGCGGGATCGCAAGCACCACACGAAGCAACAAAAACACAATTGCTTCTTGTTGTAGACTGCTTGACACCGAACATCTACAACTAGGCAGAGGTCGTGACAATAAACATGAAATGCCAGCTAACAAAATGCAATAAGGGAAAATTGAAGCAATTTGTTTATGGGTCTATCCTAGGATAATTCTTCCTGGAATGACTACCAATTTTTCAGTATCAGGATATCATAGTCCCAACACCACCAGCGAGAGAACCACGGATGGCCCGATGGGTGGCTCTGATGCTAAGGGCATGGGGAGGTTGACAGATGTACTGGAGACCGGAATTATTTGATTGGCTCCGCCGACAGTTGATTGTCATGGAGGACTGGCCCTACTCTGGTACAGATTTTACTGGTGATCCGAACCTCCCACTCCTGGAGGGAGAGGATTGGGATGAATATTTGAGTAAGACTCATTTTTAATTTTCATGAGTGTTATGATTTTTTTTTAACTATGTATGTTCTGACATTAAATCCATGTATTTGCAGATGTTGGCCTAGAGAGACCCGCTGGCATGTCTCCGATAGCGAGGATAATTCCTTGTGATTTCGACCCTAATGGCGAGGGAGGCGAGGAAGAGGAGCTCGTGCGCAACCTAGAGGGGATCACACGTGGAGTCCCGGATTATGCACGATTCGACGATGTTCCTTGTGCCTACCAGAGACATACTTTTGGGGTGCCAAACTGTATTCACCGCTTGCTGAGGCGGCTTGTACAGGCATGACATGTTATCATGAGCATCACGCTGATTAGACACCTAGGATTTATATCTATATATTTTGAGAGACATCGTGTCTCAGGATGTAACAGAAACACACATATTTTTTGAATGTATGATGCACACTGATGCAAACACATGATATATATATATATATAGATATAGATATAGATGAATATAGATATAGATATAGATATAGATATCTATATATATATATATATATATATATATATATATATATATATATATATATATATATATATATATATATATATATATATATATACATCTATTTTCCTACATGGATATTTTTCACATGATGATGATTTTACAAATTACGCAAATGTCTATCTAATACAATGTTAGCCACTGTATCATTTAATGCATCATTCGTCTAGGAAGATGTTTATATGTGATAAAATAAAAATGTCTTTCCAACAAACGAATACATAAATACAATCTCAAAATGTATGGGTTTATGACTGAATAATGACCATTGAGTTGCAAAACAACAAGCTGTGAATCTATATTTACAAGCAATGCGTGTATGTCGAGATTGATTGCCTTGGTTAATATTTCAAGGATAGCACTATATTCAGCGACATTGTTTGTAGTTCGTCCTAGAAAAATACCTTGCAGTTCTATCAACTCACCAGTAGGATCATAGATTACCCAGCCTGCTGAAGACAAATTCATGGTACTGCGGGAAGCACCATCCGCAAAATCGACATAAGGGTTAATAGACATCTGCACAAATAAGCAAGACCCAAATAAGAATGAAAATGCTCACAAAGCACACCAAATCAAAACATGTACAAAAATGAAAAAACACCTATGTACAAAAATCATGCATGAATGACTCATGCATAATAATTTTTGAGATACAACCCATTTCTGGGTTGTTCTAAAGGATGACCTTCATAATAAATGAGCTCATAGGCCCCATTATGCAATACACGTTTAACAATGTAAGGCCCATGCCACATGGGTTGAAATTTACCTACCCCCAGCTTATCATGAGCTTGGTCATACAGGAGGATGGGATCTCCTTCAACAAAAGAACGAGGGGAAACTGATTGGTCAAAATGAGCTTTGAACCGCTTTTTTTGTGCTTCAATAACCAGAGAAGCAAAGTGGTGGATTTCATCCAACCTTTCTAGATAAAGGAGACACTCTTCCTCTGGTGAAGTGTTCGACAGTAATTCAATAGCCAACTTGAGTGAAGGTATTTCACATTCAATCAGAAGAGAAGCTTCCAGACCATAAACCAACTAAAAAGGGGGGAATCCATTCGCACTCTTAACTGAGTTTCGGTATGCCCAAAGAGCTGAAAATAACATGAGATGCCAATTGGATTTGTGGATCCCAATCGTACGTTGAAGCATGATAACAAGAACTTTGTTCACGGCTTCAACTTGGTCATTGGCCTAAGGATAGTAAGTTGAGTTGTCGTGACGCAGACCCAACTTGGAAGTCAACTCGGCCACCATATAATGCTGAAAATGGGAACCATGATTGGTAACGATGGCTTGTGGGACACCAAACCTGGAAATGATGTGATTGAATATGAATTGAGCAGTTGTCTTACAGTCAGCGGCAAGTGTAGGCATTGCTTCGGCCCATATGGTGAAGTAGTCCATGGCTACAATAATATAAGCATGCCCCCTTGCCGAGTGAGGGTTACACATCATAAAATCGATGCCCCGCTTTGCAAAGGGACAAATGGTAATGACAAGATGAAGAGGTACATGTGGTGCATGGATCTTGTGTTGATAAATCTGGAAATCATGACATTTACGAACCGCGACAATGCAGTCTTTGAAGATAGAAGGCCAGAAATAACCAACACGAAGAATATTTTGTGCAGTGGCATAACCAGACATGTGACCACCACAGGCACCATTGTGGCAATCATTGAGGACTTTCTCAGCTTCCTTGAGGTTCAAACATCAATGGAAAATAGAATCCACTCCGACACGATAGAGGGTATCTCCAACTATACGATAAGGTTGCGACTAATGATGGATGCGCGGGCGAGCATCCTTCGTCAACTCAGATCTGAAAGTAGAAGTCTGAAGATAAACGATGATATCACCGTACCAGGAATAGAGGGTGTTAATCAATAAAATTGTATCATCTGGAATGTATTCCTCAGAACGAGACAGAGGAGAGTCTGAAGGGAGGGAACAAATCAAATCAGCAAAGACTAGTGATTTCTTCAACTTGGCAATAGTAAATTCCAAATCGAACTCTTGGAGGATTACAATCCACTTTGAGTATTTTCCCCCCAGCAATTGTCAAGACAATATATAGGTCATGGGGTTGCAATCGGAAATCCCATTCATTGTACGCAAAATAATATAATGACGAAAACGATGAACTGCTTGAACTACAGCAAACGCTAACTTCTCGACATGTACATAGCACGTCTCGGGATCGGGAAGGTTACGAGACAAGTAATAGATAACATGCTCATTACCATCATCATCGTCTTGTACCAGAACCATGGCAATCGTGTTGAAAGCAGCACCTAAATAAAGGGAAAAATCACGATGATAGTTAGGAGGATGCAACAGAGGAGCGTTGACAAGCAACGTCTTCAGGGCCTCAAAAGACTTTTGAGCAATCTCAACCCAACATAATGGGACACCCTGCTTTAATAATCGTGTGTATCCTCTAGCCACTTCTGCATAGTTAGGTATAAAATGGCATAAAAAATTAGCCTTACCTTGCAAACTCTGCAACTGATGTAATGGAGATCAATGCGAGTTTGTCATTTCATCTTGCAGGGACAGTGAAAAAATGTTGTGTAATAGATGCCCCCTAAAGCATGAGGTCTGAGGGAGAGGGAGGCGCGAAATTATTTATGAGAACGCATTCGAACCAAACATCGTTGTTGGAAACCCTGCAATTATGAATACAATTGATATCTCTGATACATGAACATGTGTTATGGGCGTAGCCATCCATAATAGAGTATATAAAACTGAGGACCAAGGTATGGATGCAGCCATCCAGCAGTAAGGATCAAAAAATAGACTTGGGTATGGCGCAGCCATCCAAAAAAGCATCATGAAATAAGTCATGATAATCCACCAAAATCTGCAACCTGGATTTTATCAGACAAAATCCAGGGTCTTGCGCTCCATCTCGACCCGAACAAGTACAAATTCAAGCATGCGAATATATGAGTTGAAGTCGAACATGCAAGAAAATCACCTGATTACCAGCCAATGATGAAATTTGTTAACAGGCACGAGAGAAATGACCAATAATGACAATGGATCTCAAGGTACAACCGATACAATCCACTAAATGTAAACATTGATCTGGCGTCGAACATCCGATGAATCACTCGATCGAAGGCCAATGATGTGAACCTTGTGTAGAATGAAAATAACCTACCATTGAGGCATGCAGGGTCCAAGGTACCAGAAGGGAGTCTATAGATCAAATTCCCGGATAATGAGTTGAAGTCGACAGGAAGTGACCTGATCGAAGGTGGGCCATAATGTTTCCCACATCATCGATATGAGACAGAGGAATATGATGATGAAACAGGACCAACAGAGAATCAGAGGGAGGTTGAAAATTGTAGAGGCAACTTCTCTTGAACATATCAGTAGCACGACACTGGATTTGGCAGTATTTGACATCAAAGGATCTGAGGTCATCATGACATGGCAAAAATCATATGAGAGGTCAAAAGAGATGACCCAAACCCATGGAGGCAAAAATGACAAAATGAGATGTCCCCAACCCGACACAAATTCAGACAAGTGCCATGTTCAAGAGCGACATACTGCCAACATAACTAAAACTTGGTTCCATTTTCCCCCACCATTTCTGGCGAGTACCCCAAATATTTTTTTAAAACAAGCTTAAAGGGGATAGCATATGCTTGTGCTATAATCTTGTCCTTCGGACAAATCCAACCTAGTACATTCTATGAGCCCTAGGAAGGAGGAACTTGAGTAACGTCATGGCGACGAAATCCGATGTCATCAGGGTTGAACGAGTCTGACAAAGGGAGAACACGGCATATTTTCATGTTTAGAGAGTTTGAAAAGAAGGCAAAAAAGAAAACTCCATCATGGCCCTTTTCGTAAATAGTCTCTCAGATCTGAAAAGGTAGAAAACAATATCTTAAAGAACCTCTTAGTCACAATAGGCTAAGGTATTCCTTTTTCGTAAATAATCTATCCCAACCCAAAAAAGGGGTAAATGTATATTGTGTAGATATCGCTTCGCAGCCATTTAACGACTTCGAAATGACAAGAGTCTCGGCAATATTTTCAATTTTAGAGACTCAGAAAAGAGCTGAAAGATGACTCCAGTAGTGAATTTTTCGTGTTTTTACCAAGTTTGAAAAAGTATAAAATTTAACTCCATCACTATGGCCTGAAAACCTGTTGATACACAAGAGACACATGTAAAACCCATTTCTCGAAAACAATATAATAATCGAAAAACATGTCTTAAAACCTAATTAGGGTTGTAAAAAGTTATAAAATGCCAAAAATGGTAAAAATAATTACTTTTCACTTTTTACCTCTTGTGGAGCAATAATTACCCATTTTAGAGTGTGATTTTGCGGCGACAATAGAGGACAATCCAGTAGACTAATATCAAATCCGTCAGTTCCAAGTAAGAGTTGAGATCTCTCTCTTCATTTTAAGTCATTTCTTACTACCCGCAACTTTCAATTTTGAATTCTAGGGGAGGAAATGTGGATATTAAGGCACGGCGATTCGCACAGGTTTCGGGCACGGAATCACGCCAACCGCCCAATTTTATACACTAGGGCATGCCAATGGCGCAAACCATTTTTTGTGAAAAAAGCAAGTCAAATACCCCAATAATTCATAAATTCAAGCTTCAAAAATGGCTAATATTGTTCATATGTAGGTGTTTGCAGGTAGAAATGGGAAAAATGGTGATCGAATGGAAAGAACGGGAACACAGCGAACAGGACGAGCTTGCCATGGGGAATGAGAGATGCATGGAAGCTCTTAGAGACTGTGGAATGAATAAGTTATTCTTGACACTATTTCTCCATGCTCAACCGAAGCTGCTACAATATTTTATCAGCATATGTGATGAGGATCAGGAAAATTTCATCCTTCGAGATCAAGAACTTGAGATTGATGTTTCTGACGTCTACTTTATCACAGGATTGTCGCGGAGGGGAGCAGCATTGATCCTAACCGGTACTTGGCCTTGCATGGATAGTATGTCCATGTTAATGGACAGAGTATGTCGAGGGGCACGAAAGGGAACAGGAAGTGGGAAATTTGATATCCAAACTATCCCAGAGTTAGCACTAAAATTAGTGCTACATACCATCACACGAGCTGCAGAATCGCAAGCACCGCACGAAGCAACAAAAACACAGTTGCTTCTTGTTGTAGAGTTATTAACATCGACCATCTACAACTAGGAAAAGGCCGTGACAATAAATATGAAACACCAGCTAAAAAAATGCAAGGGAAAATTGAAGCAATTTGGTTATGAGTTTATCCTAGTATTGTTCTTCTTGGAATGATTACCAATTTTTCAATGTCAGGAGGTCATAGTCCCAACACCACCAGCGAGAGAACCACGGATGGCCCGATGGGCGGCTCTAATGCCAAGGGCATGGGATGGTCAACAGATGTCCTGGAGATCAGAGTTCTTTGATTGGCTCCACTGAGAAGGATCGTCGGGAGATCCGCTCCAATGAATGGCAATCTTTAATGGTGATCCCGACTCCCCACCTCTAGAGGAGAATTGGGATGAAGATTCTAAGACCCATTTTTAATTTTCACAGAGGTTATGATTTGTTTTTAACTAAGCAGATTCTCGACATTAAATCCATGTATTTGCATATGTAGGGCCCAAGACGCAGCATTATCTCCAATAGGCGAGGCACCTTCAGACTTGAACTGTATGGCGAGGGAGGCTATAAAGATATCTGTACTACCCCAGAGGGGATCACACGTGGAGTCTTGATTATGCACGATTCAACGATGTTCCTCGTGCCTACCAGAGACATTGTTAGGTCCCTATATTATTATTATAGTCCCTTATTGTTGTTATTGTAACCCCCTTATTGTTATTATTGTACCCCTGTAACCCCCATATTGTTATTATTGTGCCCTTAAATTATTATTGTTAGGTCGGCTAGGATTACATTGTGGCCCCACTAGGATTACATTGTGGCCCCATGGACTCCTATATATAGAAAGGAGATTTTGTAATTTGTATCATCCAAGAATTGTTCATTCATGTAATGTATTGGAGGTTTCCCCCTTGAAGTGGCTTATTTCTAAGGCATTGATATCTCTTTTCTTCTATTTTTGGATTTGGTTTCACAACATTTGGTATCAAAGCTTTGGATTCTAGGGTTTCACTACTCCAAACAGGTCATCGTGGAATTTTTGCTATAAAAATTTTTCTACGAAGGTTTAGAAGAAGAAATTTTTGAGTGTGAATCCAAAATCCTGAGGAATATCGTCGCAAAATTTTTGAGCTTGGTTCGCAATATTTTCATAGATATGATATGTGGAATTTAGGGCTTTTTGCAGCCTCTTGAATTTCACTTAAAACGGTCATCACGGAATTTTCGCTATAACGATTTTTCTATGAATGTTCAGAAGCTGAATTTTTTAGAGCACGAAGCCAAAATCCTAAGGAACATCGTCGCAAAACTTCAGAGCTTGGTTTGCAATATTTTCAGAGATATGATCTGTGGAAGTTAGGTCTTTTTCAGGCTCCTGAATTTCATCTCAAAGAGGTGATCGTGTGAAAATCTTCATAACTCTCTCTCTGAGAATCGGAATGGAATTCTGTAAATAGTGACTGGAAGTACATGGACTACAGTTTCCTGTCTATAAATATCAGAGCCAAAGGAGCAAACAGTGATATGTGGCAAGTTGTACAAGTTCGCTCTACTGAACCAGTCCATAATTAGGTCATTGTGGGAGATTGGACATAACTTTGTCTTGAAGAATCCAAATCAAGTCAGACCTATGGAATTTGAAAGAAGCTTCAGAGGACTACTATAGGGCAGCATTTTAGATATTGAGGATTTTCAGGTATAGATATAAGTCAATTTCAATATCGAGCTCCTCAAAAGCAAGTAAAAGGTGTGTATTTTGTTTTCTGAATTGCATGAGTCTTGTTTGAAGAATCAAGTTGACTTGATTCCAAGGGCATATTGTAGAATAAATATCAGTATTGGATTCTAAAATGGCCCCAAAAAATAATTCAACACCCATCAAGCCTTTATAAAGCTCTACTATGACTCATGAAGATGAATAATGGCAACATGACATATCAAAATTACAAGAGTAAGTGCAAAAAATTTCACTCTCGCAAAGAGAAACAAAAAATGACATGGAAGTTTTGAAGAAAGTCGTGGAAACTAAGATGGATGGTTTAAAGAATGGCATGGAAGCTAATATGGATGGCATGGAAGCTAGCATGGAATCTAAGATGGATGGCATGGAAGCTGGCATGGAATCTAAGATGGATGACATGGAAGCTAAGATGGAAAAAAGGAAGAATGATCTAAAAGAAGACATGGAAGGCTTGACAAAGTTGACACAAGAAATGTTTCCTAATGGTGAAAAGATAGTAGAGGAAACTCATGATGAGAACAAAATAAATTTTAATCATGATTTCATAAACTATAATGTTGGAGGGAAGAACCACCATATTCCAAAAATGGATATGAGGAAGTTTGATGGAAAGGATCCTCTAACATGGATACTACAGATGGAGCAATATTTTAATCTCAATAATGTGAAAAACACACAAAAGGTATGCATTGCAACTTTACATTTAGAACAAAATACATTTGTATGGTATCGATGGATTTTCTCCCGCAAAAAAAAATTCACTTGGTCAATTTTTACGGAGGAAATGATAGCACATTATGAGGATACAAAGAGTAACACCTTCTTTAGCCAATTGATAAATCTCAAACAAAAGTGTTCAGTGGGGGAGCACATTGAGGACTTCCAAAAATTGAATATAAGGGTAACTGATATTCTAGAGGAACATAGGATTGATCTCTTCATAGGTACTTTAAAGGATAACATCCAACATGAAGTTTGCGTTTTGGAACCTGATTCATTGGAGAAGGCATTCAGGTTGGCAAGAAAATTGAATGTAAAATTATGGCGACAAGAAAGCCTACCACTCACTTCTATAAAGAGAGAAGTGTTGCTACTCCTAGATTTCCACAACCTACAAGGTTGACACCACAACAATTGGGAGAAAAAAGATCAAAAGGGCTTTGCTATAGTTGTGATAGCAAATACACTAAAGGTCATAAGTGTGCTAAGAAGAAATTATTTTACATAGATTGTGAAGAGGAAGAAGAAAATGAACAAGAAGAGGATATACACCAGGAACCAACCCTAGAAGAGGAAGAAATGAGTCCGACCATATCGTATAATGCATTGGCAGGAATTACCACTCCTCAAACTCTCAAGATAGAAGGACATATCAAGAAGAAATAGGTAATAGTGTTGATTGATTCAGGTAGCACCCATAATTTTATTCATTGTAAGGTAGCCAAGGAATTAAATTGTTTCCTATACCCAGCACCAGAATGTCAAGTGATGGCTGCAAATGGAGGAACTATAAATTGCTCTGGAAAATGCCATAATATCAAGCTAACCATGGGGGAATATGTATTGACTAGTCCAATGCTTTCCATTCCTATGGGAGGTGCTGATGTTGTACTAGGAGTACAATGGTTACAATATTTGGGAATGGTAGCTTTTAATTTTCAAGAACTTTTCTTGAAATTTTTTTCAGAAGGAAAGGAAGTCGAATTACGGGGTATTGCGGGGAAGCCAGGAAGGATAATAAGCTCTAATGTCACGACAAAGCTTCTAAAGAAAGAACAATGAGGCGTAATTGCACAATTATGCTCACTAGAAGTTCCAACATCAAAATCATCTATTTCTGCAGATCTCCAACAAGTCTTGGACAATCATTCCAAGGTGTTTGAAACTCCCAAATGATTCCCACCTATTCGTGATCATGATCATGCTATTCATTTGATTCCAGGAAGTGTTCCTCCAAACATCAGGCCTTATAGATATCCTTATGTCCAAAAGAGCGAAATTGAACGTATAATTGCAGAAATGTTAGAGGCGGGTATAATTCAACCTAGTCAAAGTTCTTTCTCTGCTCCTGTAGTATTGGTACACAAGAAGGATGGATCATGGCGAATGTGTCCGGATTATAGGGAGCTCAATATGCTCACCATTAAAGATAAATTTCCCATTCCTGTGATTGATGAATTATTGGATGAATTACATGGAGCAATTTATTTTACCAAGTTGGATCTTCGTTCAGGATATCATCAAATTAGAATGAAGACTGAAGATATTCCAAAAACAGCATTTCTAACTCATGAGGGTCATTATGAATTTTTGGTCATGCCTTTTGGCCTTACCAATGCACCTTCTACATTTCAAGGGTTGATGAATTCCATTTTCAAACCCTTAGAAAATTTGTTCTAGTATTTTTTGATGATATACTAATCTACAGCAGGTCTTGGAAGGATCATGTTGAACATGTTGATAGGGTGCTCAAACTATTGCAGGAGAAACAATTATATGCAAAAACATCCAAATGTTTCTTTGGAGTACAATAGGTGGAATATCTGGGTCATATTGTATCTCACGAGGGTGTTAAAGTATACCCTAACAAAATTAAAGCCATTAAGGAATGGAAAGTCCCCACAACCATAAAGCAGTTGCGAGGATTTCTCGGGTTAACAGGGTATTATCACAAGTTTGTTAATAATTATGGGAGAATAGCAGCACCTCTAACAACATTATTGAAGAAAGATGCATTTTCATGGACTCCTGAAGCAACTAAGGCCTTTGAACATCTTAAAGAGGCAATGTGCCTTACACCAGTCTTAGCTACGCCAGACTTCACAAAAACCTTTATTGTGGAATGTGATGCCTCAGGAAATGGAATTGGTGTTGTTTTAATGCAAGAAGGAAGACCCATTGCTTTTGAAAGTCGCCCAATCAAAGGAAAGTATTTACAGAAACCTATTTATGAGAAGGAAATGTTAGCAATACTGCATGCACTAAAGAAATGGAGAACTTACCTAATGGGAAGACACTTCAAGGTAAAAACTGATCATGATAGTCTGAAACACTTTTTGGCACAAAGACTATCTTCAGAAGAGCAGCAAAAATGGGTCACAAAGATGTTGGGTTATGACTTTGAAATAATCTACAAAAAAGGAAAGCTTAATGTTGTTGCAGATGCACTCTCAAGAAAGAATGAAGAGGTGGAAGCATTGCTTTGTGCCATTTCTATTATCCAACCGTATTGGATAACCGAAGCAAGAGATGAATGGAAGAAGGACAAAGATGTATGGACACTCATTCAAAAGTTGCAGCAAGATCCTAGTACATCTGATACATTTAGTTGGAAAAATGATTCCTTATGGTACAAAGATCGCTTATATCTTTGTAAGAATTCCCAACTAAACAAAATATTCTTCTGGAATTGCACACTTCTCCTTTAGGAGGACACTCGGGATTTTTAAAAACTTACCACAGGGTGAAGAAAGAATTTTTTTGGGATGGCCTTAAATCTGATATTCAAAAGTTTATGGCGGAATGTTTGGTTTGCCAGCAGAATAAAGTGGAAACAATTAAGACCCCGAGACTTCTACAACCTTTATCCATTCCAAGTCAACGTTGGGGGAGATTTCAATGGATTTTATCACAGGTTTACCTAAGTCCGAAGGAAAGAGTGTCATCATGGTGGTAGTTGATAGACTTACCAAGTATGCACACTTTTGTGCATTATCTCATCCATTTAAAACAAGTACAATTGCTACTACATTTATGGACACAATTCAAAAGCTACATGGAAACCCAAGGGTTATTGTGAGCGACAGAGATCCCATTTTTACTGGAAATTTTTGGACGGAGTTATTTTCTTGTTTGGGTACTCAATTAGCTCATAGCTCATCTTATCATCCTCAATCCGATGGTCAAACCAAGATAGTAAATAAATGTTTGGAAGGATATTTTCGTTGTTTTGTATCTGATAAACAAACACAATGGGTCAAGTGGTTACCTCTTCCTGAATGGTGGTATAACACTTCCTTCCATACTGCAGCAAAAATGACCCCATTTATGGCACTTTATGGATATCATCCACCATCCATCAAATCATCTTTAAGAGAAAATTCGAAGGTTCAAGCAGTGGAAGATCACATCGAGCATCAACAAGAAGTTCTCCAACTCTTAAAGGATAACCTGAATTTGGCACAAAATCGAATGAAACAACAAGCAGATCAACATCGCAGCGAGAGAATTTTTGATGTAGGAGATTGGGTATTTTTACGGCTAAAACCATACAAACAAATGTCCCTCAAGCAAGCTAAGAAGGATAATAAATTATCACCAAAGTACTATGGTCCTTACAAGGTGTTGCAAAAGATTGGTACTATGGCATACAAATTGGAGCTTCCTGCTTCTTCACGAGTGCATCCAATTTTCCATGTTTCATGCTTAAAGAAGGTTATAGGTGAAAATCTTCCAGTTCAAACAATATTGCAAAAACTTGATGAGGAAGGAAAAATCATATTGGAACCTGAAGCGGTCACGGAAACAAGAACTCGACAACTACGGAATCGATCAATTTCAGAGTATCTCATCAAGTGGAAGAACTTACCCACTGAAGATTCTACATGGGAGGATGAGAATTTTATACAGAAGCACCCAGAGCTACTCAAGCGTTGAGGACAACACTTTTTTGAAGGAGAGGGGCATGTTAGGTCCCTATATTATTAGTATAGTCCCTTATTGTTGTTAGTGTAACCCCCTTATTGTTATTTTTTGAATGTATGATGCACACTGATGCAAACTCGCGATATATATATATACACCTATTTTCCTATATGGATCTTTTTCACATGATGATGATTTTACAAATTACGCAAATGTCTATTTAATACAATGTTAGCCACCGTATCAGTTAATGCATTCATTCGTCTAGGAAAATGTTGATATGTGATAAAATCAAAATGTCTTTCCAACAAACGAATACGTAAATACAATCTTAAAATGTATGGGTTTCTAACTAAATAATGACCATTGAGTTGCAGAACAACAAGCTGTGAATCTAGATTTACAAGCAATGCGCGTATGCCGAGATTGATTGCCTCGGTTAATAGTTCAAGAGCAACACTATATTCAGCGACATTGTCTGTAGTTCGTCCTAGACAAATACCTTGTAGTTCTATCAACTCACCAGCAGGATCATAGATTACCCAGGCTGTCGAAGACAAGTTCCTAGTACTGCGGGAAGCACCATCCGCGAAACCAACATAAGAGTAATTAGACATCTGCACAAAATAAGCAAGACCCAAATAAGCAGGAAAATGCTCGCAAAGCACACCAAATCAAAACATGTACAAAAATGAAAAAAAACACCTATGTACATAAATCATGCATGAATGACTCACGCATAATACTTTTTGAGATACAACCCATTTCTGGGTTGTTCTAAAGGATGACCTCCGTAATCAATGAGCTCATAGGCCCCATTCTGCAATACGCGTTTAACAATGTAAGGGCCATGCCACATGGGTTGAAATTTACTTGCCCCGAGCTTATCATGAGCTTGGTCGTATAGGAGGACGAGATCTCCTTCAACGAAAGAACGAGGGGAAACTGATTGGTCAAAATGAGCTTTGACCCGCTTTTACTGTGCTTCAATAACTAGGGCAGCAAAGTGGTGGGTTTCATCTAACCTTTCGAGATAAAGGAGATGCTCTTCTTCTGGTGAACTGTTCGGTAATAATTCAACAGCCAACTTGAGCGAAGGTATTTCAAAATCAATCGGAAGAGTAGCTTCCAGACCATAAACCAACTGAAAAGGGGTGAACCCGATTGCACTCTTAACTGAGGTTCGATATGCCCAAAGAGCCGAAAATAACATGAGATGCCAATTGGATTTATGGATCCCAATCGTACGTTGAAGCATGGTAACAAGAACTTTGTTCACGGCTTCAACCTAGCCATTGACCTGAGGATAGTACGGCGTTGAGCTGTCGTGATGCACACTCAACTTAGAAGTCAACTCGGCCACCATGTAATGCTGAAAATGGGAACCATGATCAGTGACGATGGCTTGAGGGACACCAAACCTAGCAATGATATGATTGAATATGAATTGAGCAGTTGTCTTACCGTCAGCAGCAAGTGTAGGCATTGCTTCGGCCCATTTAGTGAAGTATTCCACGGCTACGATAATATAAGCATGCCCCCCGGCCAAGTGAGGGTTACACGTCACAAAATTGATGCCCCACTTTGCAAAGGGACTAACGGTAATGACAGGATGAAGAGGTACAGGCGGCGCACGCATCTTGCGTTGATAACCCTGGAAATCATGACATTTACGAACTGCGACAATGCAGTCTTTGAAGATAGAAGGCCAGAAATAACCAGCAAGAAGAATCTTTTATGCAGTGGCATAACCAGACATGTGACCGCCACAGGCACCACTGTGACAATCATTGAGGACTTTCTTAGCTTCCTCGAGGGTCAAACATCGACAGAGAATGGAATCCACTCTGACACGATAGAGGGTATCCCTGACTATACGATAAGGTTGCGATTGATGACGGATGCATCGGCAAGCATCCTTCGTCAACTCAGATCTGAAAATAGAAGTCTAGAGATAAACAATGATATCACTGTACCATGGATCAAGGGTGCTAATCAAGAAAAGCGTGTTGTCTGGAATATATTCCTCAGAACAAGACGGAGGAGAGTCTGAAGGGAGGGAACAAATCAAATCAGCAAAGACTAATGACTTCGTCAACTTGGCAGCAGTAAATTCCAAATCGAACTCTTGGAGGATGACAATCCACTTTGAGTATTTGCCCCCCAGCAATTGTCGAGACAATATATAGGTCATGGGGTTGCAATCGGAAATCATAGTCAATGTACGCAAAAGAATATAATGACGAAAACATTGAACGGCTTGAATCGCAGCTAACGCTAACTTCTCGACGTGTGCATAGCGCGTCTCAGGGTTGAGAAGGTTACGAGACAAGTAATAGATAACATGCTCATTACTGTCATCATCGTCTTGTACCAGAACCATGGAAAACATGCTGGAAGCAGCGGCGAAATAAAGGGAAAAATCATGATGATAGTTAGAAGGACACAACAGAGGAGCATTGACAAGAAATGTCTTTAGGGCCTCAAAATACTTTTGAGCAATATCATCCCAACAGAATGGGACGCCCTGCTTTAATAATCGCGTGTATCCTCTAGCCACTTCTACATATTTAGGTATAAAACGGCGTAGAAAATTAGCCTTACCTTACAAACTTTGAAACTGATGTAATGAGGAGGGAGAGGGGAGATTGATAATAGCCTCAACCTTGAGTGGATCAAGGTTAATTCCATCTGTGGACATGATAAACCCTAAGAGTCTACTGGAATCAACGCAGAAGACGCACTTGTGCGGATTAAGCCGAATATAGTAACGTTGACAACAAAGAAAAATCTGACGAAGATGGTCAGGATGGTCCATGCACTTAGCTGAATGAGTGGGAAGTTCATTCAAATAAGGTTGAACGATGTGACGAATATCGTGAAAAGCATACAACATCGCTTGCTGAAACGTAGCCCCAACATTATTTAGGCCAAAAGGGAGCTCCTTATATGCGAAATTATCCCAAGGACAGATAAAGGCGGTCTTATGTTGGTCAGTCAGGAGAATGTTAATCTAATTGTAACCAAAAAAAAATTTCCATTAGAGAAAATATCTCACTCCCAGCACAGTCATAAATGATTTGATCGATAAAGGGAATAGGATAATTATCCCTGGGAAAATCTCGATTAATATCGCAATAATCAACACAGACACAAATAATTCCCTGTTTCGTATCTACAGGAACAATATTATAGACCCATTCTGTCAAAGGAATTGGATAAATAAAACCATCTCTAAGAATTTTTTCAACTTCACCTTTAATGGCGACAGCTTTTCTAGGGTGCACCGAGTGAAGACGCTAGCGAACAGGTTTCGAACCAGGGTAAGTAGGTATTTCATGCACCACTATACTAGGATCAATGTTAGGCATTTCTTCGTAGGACCATTCGAAGACATCATGGAATTCGCGAAAAGGGCTAGTATAAACTTGTACTTCATCGGAGGAACAAGTGACCCCGATATGGATGTTCTCGAAAATTCTCGGTTTAACGGAAATGTAAATAGGCATCATTTCTCTAATATTACTCAAGTTACCTTCCGTAAAGACGTCATGTGTCAAAACAGGAAATTGAAGCGGAGGAGAAGGAACCTGAGAAGGAGAAGGAACCTGAGATGCAAAACGCTCAAGACAAGAATACATGGCCCCAAGGCTAGGCATAAATGAGGAACGATGATGATCATCATCCCACGGCAGATCCTCAAGAGACATGGCTTCCATGATGGCTTCATCAGAGGGAAACACTTATTTTAAAGGATCAGGTGAATCTGAATCACCAAACCAGGGGGATTGAGAATAAACGTCAAGAGACATGCTCAAAGGAGCACAATCAGAGGACAAATGTCCTGAAGCAGTAATGAGCTCATAATAATCAATCTCAATCTAACTCAAAGGCATCGAATCTTTGAAGGAATCAATCTGTTCATGGGAAGGAATAAACCATAGGTCATCAAACCGAGAGATCATATGAATCTGAAAAATACGCAGTGGAGGAAGAGGAAAAATACCTATGAGGGTAGGATCTTTAAAAATACCTGGCCCTACGCTCTCGTAGGGAGTAGGAATCTAATCCACATACAGAATGTTGTTCTCCGAAGAAGAGGTGAAGAAAGACAATTGATCAACAGTAACAATATTTCCTTCATGTGGAAATTTCAAAACACGAAAGAGAGTGGGTGGAACATATAACATGGCGTGAATCCAATTGCGACCAAGGAGAAGATTATAATTGATTTTAGTGTCAATGACTTCAACCTCAACATTGACTGTCTTCCCTTTCAAAGTAATCGGTAAACTAGCGATAACACCCAAAGGTTTTGATTCTCTTCCATCAAATGCTTCTAGGGCATTTGGTGATGAATTCAGGGCTGGAGAACCAATAGCTTTCCAACACAAAGATGACATGACACAGGTTGATGTACCTTCTTCCACAACTGCTCGATGGATGTCAAGACCATTAATAACAACTTGAATAATGAGCGAAATTTGATGCGGAATTCGTGGAACAAAATTATCTATTTCGAAAACAAGAAGGCTAGTATCGGCAGGATCAATCCCACCAATCGCAAATAAAAAATATTTTCGTTGCAATGGACAACTCTGAAGTAATTCTAACACGGACATCACGGATGACACCTGAGCCAAATCCTCAACAATATTGTAATGGTGAGTGGCACGGGCGTTGGGATTATAATAAGACTTGCGGAGTACACATTTGGAAGGTTGTCGCACAACGGGTTTAGCATTGGGCCTTTCAATTTCAATAGGACCAGTAACAGGCGGAGGAGGAGGACCATCGGCGATCTCCTTCCCTGTGGCCTGATGAGATCCAGTATAATCTTTCAACTAAGTAGCAGTAGAAACGGCTGCAGAACCGTTCATCATGAACACCTGAGAGCCAAATGGGGCAGAGGAATAAGGTTTCTCTACCATCTGAGTCTGTTGAGATGGGAAAGGTTCTTTAAGAATGGCCGGATTTCCCTAGGTGCCTTTGAGCAAGTGGCTCACTTCGGATCGTCGAGGACAGTCCTTGGTAAAGTGATCATCATCACAAATCAAACAACGGTACTTAGGTTTGTGTTGAGAACCATCGCCAGCACGAGGTTTCTGAGAATCCTGTTTTAGGGTATCGGCTTTGGCTTTACCTTTACCCTTCTTTTTACCTTTACAAGCATTATCCATAGGATTGGCCTGAACGGAATTAACTTCTGCGGGTTTACCAGAATTCGAAGTAGACTAAGAAGCAACATTATGGGAAGAAGCGGACTTCAGCTTCTCAGTGTTTGAAGATGAAGACTTCTAATAAGATTGAGACACATGACCAATAATACCATTGATGGATGGAGTCGCTTGTGGTTTAGAAGTTCCAGGTCTGGGAGCATCAGGCAAGATATCATATAATGCGCCAAACTGAGAGTACACAAGATCAAGGTACTAGGTGTAAGCAATGGCTTTTTCCTCAGTTACACATGCCCCCATAGCTATGTCTTTGGCAATCTGATGGACAAAGGAGGTGGTGAACCAATGATTTAGAAGCTGATCAGGAATTTCAGATTTGATCATGCGACGACGACGTCGCCACTCATGAATATGATATGAGATATGAGTAGCTCAGTCCTATTTCAATGACGTGAGGAGGTGCATCCCGGTATCATAGCGGACTGGTAACTGGAAGTGCGTAAGGAATGCCATGGATAAAGAATTGAAATCTTGGAAGACGCCACAAGATAGCTCAATGTACCACTTTTTAGTGGCACCAGTAAGAGTTTGCTAGAAAAGACGGAGTCTAATAGAATCGTCAACCCAAGAGTTAGAGGAACACCAAAAATGGTAATTCATAACATGCGCTTCGAGGTCTTCACCATACTTGCCCTCAAATTTAGGAAAATCACCAGGAATCTTGGTCGGAACCGAAGGCCAATATGGGTTATGAAGAATGGGATCGTTCGTCAACTTTGACACATCAGGTAATTCCAACGTAGCAAGAAACGGTAATTGAGTGTTGAAATTCATCGGAGGTCTTTGATAAGGACCTGCATGTACATTCCACCCAGTCCGAGCGGGATTCTGTCCCCATACATTCTATCCTGGAGGATTCAGATCATAGGGATTAGAAGCAGGATAATTTGGTTGATACGAGGGTTCAGGACCAGGATACTGAGTCGGAGAAGACCACTAAGGTCCTTGCTAAGCATCGTATGGAGTGTGTTGTGGAATGTAAGCATGGCTTTTAGGTTTGTGATATACAGGTTAATTTTGAGGGTAAGGAACCTAGGGCGCACTATATACTGGTTGATATGAAGCTTGAGGGTAGTAATCGTCTTGCAGTTGAGCAGGTGGACCCGGCTGAGCAGGTTGAGTGGGTAAATATGGCTGACTATAAGTAGGTAGAACGGGCTGTTGAAACAATGGAACCAACTGAGGAGCAAGTTGAATTGGCTGCTGAGAAGGTTGAACCGAATACTGAGGGCCACCAGGTTGGAATTGTGGGAAAGGTTGGCCCGATGATTGTGATGGACCAAGTTGTCCCTGATAACCAAGTTGACCCAGAGAAGGACCATAGGGTTGTCCTAGGTGCACAACATTTTGGCCATACTGAACATGTGACTGCGATTGTGGTGCAACAAGTTGTCCCTATGATGTGTATATTTCCCCCCCGGGAGCATAAGATATTCCTGGTTGAATCGAAGGTTGACCAAATAGACCGAAAGGTTGTCCATGTTGGACCAAAGGTTGACCTTGTGAAGTTTGGCCTTGTGGACTGAATGTTTGTCCCTATGGACTAGAGGCAGGGCCCTGCTGAGCTAAAGGTTGTCCCACAGAGGGATTTCCTTGCAAGCTAGAGGGTTGCACAAGCAAGGTAGGTCCAAGATGAGAAACGGTCTAATAAGGATCAATAGGAGGAAAATAGACCGTATTACCATACTCATCATAATGGTGCGTAAATACATATACGGAATTACCAACAGCGTCATAGTGATGGAATCGAGGATTACCAAGAGATTGAAGGGGTTGAGAACCCTGATAACTATGTTGTTGAACAACCATCAGATATTCTTCAAAATTAAGACCACCAGGAATCACAGGAGTAGTGGAAACTGCACTAGAAGTAGGCGGGGCCTCCGCGGCACTATATTGTGATCTACTAGGATCGGGATTAACAGGCCACGTTGTATTGAGGAAAATAGACCTGCGAGTGTGAAAAGATCCTAACGACTGATGGATAACAAGCGGTGTGGATGAAGCCACATAAACCATCGGTGGGACTGGAACAGATGTAACAGTAACCGATGAACCAGGTGTCAAAGGTGATAGTCCTAACGAAGGGAGGACCGAACTCTGAGGAGGAGTTATTGTACTGGATTGCGCTATGGAGGCAACACCAGACATAATCTGACTCAAGGACCTATATCCAAGCAGAAGTGACACCGATGGTGGAGAAGACTGAGTAGAAACATGAGGAACATCTTCTGGAAAAATCTGATATTCTCCTGTAGAAACAAGCATTCCTTCACTACCAATAGGACTATATGAAACCGTGTCTGACTCCGTCGTAAGGTCTTAAAAAATACTACAGGGACTAGGAGGCACCGTAGCAGAAAAAAATGGCGAGCCCGACGTAACAGGAGGAAAATTTCCTTCTTCCCCGAAACCAGACCAAGCACCAGAAAAAGGAAAATTCAATTCAACTGGCTCTTCAAGAGGAGATCAAGTAGCAAGAGGCAAGATAGAAGGGAGAATAGGCTGCGAAAACTCGGCAGACCTAGTGGATTGAGGGGTTTCAAAAGAAAAATCTGAGAAAGAGCTACCACTAGGAGGTAGTGAGGACAACGAAACTGGTAGTTCTACCACCGTGACTGTATATGCGAAAATGTGGATATTAAGATCCAAGTGAAAACGTCTCTATGCCAGTATCATATAGAAACAAGTAGAGATCAGACAAAGTAGAGTCTGTGGATTTTATTAGCCCAACTATTTCTGCTGGTTATCAAAACATAAAGGAAAAAAGAGAACCAATCGAAGTCTCCAAGATCAAAACCAAGGAAAAACAAGAGGGCAAGTAATAAAACTTTTAATGGGTGTGTAATCGTAGGTGATTAATTTTATGACACTGAAACCAAATTCGTTGTTTCATTTTTAAAGAGTGGAGAAACAGGAAAAATATGACTCTAGTCACTTTCAATTTTAAACGAGCATGAAAGGACAAGTGATCGAGGATCTCTTATTTTTAAAAGAGTCATGAAAAGATCAAAATGACTACTCTGGAATGCTAAGCAAGAGGGTATACCAGGTTTCCGTGAACTACCATATACACCTTGGTGATCAAATGAAGCAGAAATTACCAAGGACTTGACGTACGTGCAGGTAGTCTCCCCGAATGCTGTGTTCAGTGTATCACAGTTACAAGGCGGTATACTCGGCTTCCTATGGATAAAATGATTGCAACCTAGAGGGGTATCCCTTTATATACTCGACGATACGGGGAGCACAAGTCCGTACTAGTGCTGTCTAAAGCCAGATGGCAAATGACAGCTACTAGGTTTTAAGACGTCGGAACACGTCTCTAGCCTAGACCACTAAAGTGTTTCGTTAGGTTTCAATGCTTCCTTAGGTTAATTAAATGAATTTTAAATTTTATCTTTGATTACTCGATTTTGGGTCTCAAAATTCCTAAATTCAATATATATGCAAATGAACATCATTTCTAATTCAATGAATGTTAGTTACGAGAAGGATAGAGATCTTTAAAACAAAATCAAACAATGGAAGTATGTGAAGAAATCCACTAATGCATCTATCAGAATCAAACGAAAATGAAACTCTTTCCTAGACAATCAATCACTAGTTATGCAAAAGATAATTTCACTTTCAGTGCAAACAAAGAAAGAAAAATATGTTTTTTTTTTTTTTTTCAATGAAAAGAAGTACATGATACACTAATTACATGAAAAAATGAAAACAAACACTAGCTTATGTGTTGTGTAGGAATCGAAATTGAATGACTAAATAAGACACAAAACAAAAACAAGAAAGCACTCAAACTAATGCCACAATCTTCCAAATCAAGAGAAAGTTTTCAAAATGACCCAAAACAAGAAATGTAATCTATGCTTGGATCAATAAGGTGAAGAATCAATTGAGAAACGAAATGACTCTGCAACCAAAGCAATCACTCAAAATATCAAGAAAACTAAGTGCAATCGATCCAGAATTGAGACTGGCAACAATCAAAATGACTTGGTCCCCACACAGAAGGCTCGGTGTACCAAACCCTTAGAAACCCTAAGGCTTCATTTCACACTGATAAGAAGATGGAAAAATTACTGAGGAAAGCAAGTTGACGGCAGTCAAAACAGTCCCAAAGACATAATTACACATAAAAAAATAACCTATAAGCAAGCACAATTGACCAAAAGACTCATTAAGGAGGTAAAACCAAATCCTACAGGAGTCGGTGCAACTGTAAGGCTGTAATTTGTGCCATACAGGGGTTGGCACGACTGCAAAAAGAGAAAACTGCATCAATCGGCGTGACTGTTAAGAGGAAAAGTGCGCCAAGCCATATAACTATGGGAAAAAGAGGAAAAACCAAAACCTAATGAGCAAAGGTCAATCTTGAAACCCTGGAGCTGAACAGAGGATGTAAACTAAACAAGCAAACTAGGAAAGGAAAATAAGACAATCAATGATTGAAACTGACCCAACAAGATGAAACGACAAACTCACACTGTTCCCCAGCGGAGCCGCCAATTTTTTATGCATGAAAATCCTTTCTGCGGACAGAGACGATCCCTCTAGCCCTAGAGTGGGTCTAGAAACAAAGAGACATGCTAGAGTGTTGATTCCTAATTATTGAATGAAAAGAGGACATGGTAGATCAACCTAACTGCAGTCCAATGCTATCGTTGTTACTATAGTGGTGGTGGCCTCTCGCTCCTATCTCGACAAGTCACGATCCTTTCGCAGTCATGCTCGGATACCTGCACATAGAACAAAAACAAGAACATCATACAACATAATAATTTCACTCATAACTACTAGCCAGTCAAAGAGGCTAATAATATTTCATTAAACATCTAACATAATATAAAATGGGAACCAAACAATAGTCACGTGTATGTATTGGTAGAAGGAAGAGTTACAACCAATGCTTTGATGTCGCAGTATCCTCTAGCGGGGTTCAGTCGGAGCGCGTCTCAGATGCTCGTCAGCGAATTCGAACAGGATAAAGGCATGGACTCAAGCTCTCTCGAAAGACATGGACTCAAGCTCTCTCAACGTAATTCCTTCATATTCTATCTCTCCAGTATTTCTCCAAGTTCAGCTCTTCAGTTGTTCAGCTAGTTTGTGAAAAGAGAGATGGCTTATTTTTATAGAGAAAAAGGAGAAGGTTAGGATCCCTACAAAGGTGGGAGGGAGGCCTATCCTTTAGGGAGTTCCCATAAGAGGTGGAAACCATAAACTAAAGGAGGTAGTCTGTGGTTTTTCATTTCAACCACTCCCAATGACTCATCTTGGAGATAGTTGGAGTGGAATATCTGCCTCTATTTTTAAAAAACATTCCATAAACAGCTTGGCGCGGGTGGAAAACTGGGACAGAGCGCCAGCTGGCGCAGGGCCTAGTGTTAATCTTCCTCTTCGGCACGATGGCATAACTGACTACCCACGCCAAGGAAAAAACAAGGGTTTTTGAGTCTCTGCTCAGGAATTTGTCAACAGAAGGAATATTACTCTCATGTAAAGGGATATATTGATGGTCTTTGCAAGGCATAACACTGCTTATTTATCATGGAAATGACCCTCCAATGGGCAAGATGGAGATTGCAGGGACAGTGACAAAATGTTTTGTAACAGGTAAATCCTCTCTACGGACAAGGACGATCCCTCTAGCCCTAGAGTGGGTCTAGAAACAAAGAGACATGCTAGAGTGTTGATTCCAAATTATTGAATGAAAAGAGGACACGGTAGATCGACCTACCTGGAGTCCAACGTTGTCATAGTTACTTTAGTGGTGGTGGCCTCTCGCTCTTGTCTCGTCAAGTCACGATCCTTTCGCAGTCATGTTCGGATACCTGCATATAGAACAAAAACAAGAACAACATACAACATAATCATTTCACTCGTAACTACTAGCCAGTCAAAGAGGGCTAAGAATATTTCATTAAACATCTAACATAATACAAAATTGGAACCAAGCAATAGTCACGTGTATGTATTGATAGAAGGAAGAGTTACAACCAATGCTTTGACGTCACAGTCTCCTCCAGCAGGGTTCAGTAAGAGTGCATCTCAGATGGTCATCAGGGAATTCAGATGAGATAAAGGCATGGACTCAAGCTCTCTCGAAATACATGGACTCAAGCTCTCTCAACATAATTCCTTCTTATTCTATCTCTCCAGTATTTCTCCAAGTTCAGCTCTTCAGTTGTTCAGCTAGTTTGTGCAAAGAGAGATGGCTTCTTTTTATAGAATAAAAGGAGGAGGTTAGGATCCCTACAAAGATGGGAGGGAGGCCTATCCTTTAGGGAGTTCCCATAAGAGGTGAAAACCATAAACTAAAGGAGGGATTTTGTGGTTTTTCAGTTCAACCACTCCCATTGACTCATCCTCGAGGTGGTTGGAGTATAATCTCCACCTCTATTTTTTAAAAACATTCCATAAACAGCTTGGCGCAAGTGGAAAACTAAGACAGAGCACCAGCTGGCATAGGGCCCAGTGTTAATATTCCTCTTTGGCGCGAGGGCATAACTGACTACCCGCGCTAAGGAAAAAATAGGGTTTTTGAGTCTCTGCTCAGGGAATTGTCAACAGAAGGAATATTACTCTCATGTAAAGGGATAAAATGATGGTCTTTGCAAGGCATGAAATTGCTTATGGATCATGGAAATGACCCTCCAAAGGGCGAGATGGGGATTGCAGGGACAGCGACAAAATGTTGTGTAATAGATGCCCCTTAAATATTGAGGTCTGAGGGAGAGGGAGGGGCGAAATTCTTTATGAGAATGCATTCGAACCAAACATCGTTGTTGGAAAACCTGTAATTATGAACACAACTGATATCTTTGATACATGAACATGTGGTATGGGTGCAGCCATCCATAATAGAGTATGTAAAAACTGAGATTTGAGGTATGGACGCATCCATCCAACAGTAAGGATAAACAAATATATTTAGGTATATTGGTATCCTCGAGGTGGTTGGAGTAGAATCTCTGCCTCTATTTTTTTTTTTAATTCCATAAACAGCTTGGCGCAGGTGGCAAACTAAGACAGAGCGCCATCTAGCGTGGGGCACAATGTTAATATTCCTCTTTGGCGCGAGGGCATAACTGACTACCCGCTCCAAGGCAAAAATAAGGGATTTTGAGTCTCTGCTCAAGGAATTGTCAACAGAAGGAATATTACTCTCATGTAAAGGTATACAATGATGGTCTTTGCAAGGCATGACATTTCTTATTGATCACAGAAATGACCCTCCAATGGGAGAGATGGGGATTGCAAGGACAGTGACAAAATGTTGTGTAACAGATGCCCCCTAAAGCATGAGGTCCGAGGGAGAGGGATGATCTGAAAAAACATGAGTTACTTAGCTCTATTTCAGAGATTGACTGTAGGGGAATTTACTGGATATGTCACCGTTAAAGAAAGGATGAGATCCAGAGGTTACCTGGCCCTTTACAGAATCTGTCTATAGAACTTTAAAATGATTAACACTCAGGTTATTAAAATGCGGAATTTTAACCAAGATTGTTTCTAGTCCTTGTACAACATGTGATTGGTAGTATTATTGAACAGTTAGTATGTGCTTTAAATTTTTAGGCATGAAATAATCTATGTATGTTTAGATTGAACAATTTCACATCAATCACACAAGTCATACCATAATACTAAGAAGTTTGTGACGGAGTTCGTCCCACCTAGACTACGTCTCCGGGTCCGCCTCAGAATTGTGCGCCCGTTGTATTCTTTAAGCCGAGAGAAATATGCTACAAGGAATCATCAGTTTTACTACTGATGTTGCAAATATGGACCTTCCTTTGAATAGGCTAACTGATACAACTCTTTTCTTTCAACACATAAGAAAAAATATGGATGATTCGCACACTAAAACAAACTGAGGACTGAAGCTTTATGGATACCTTCAACAGCTTGGTGGCTGAAAGAGTTTTAGAATGTCAAATTTTAACTCGTCATCATAAACATACTTCGATGTTGTCTTTATGCAAGTAGGATGGCTTCGCTCCTTCAATAAACCTGCAATGAAAAACTCTCCACCAATTACTTCATCTGTCTTCTGAAGAGTTCCTACTTCTTCTTGAAGTAGGGAAAACTCTCTTTAACCTCCTCTCATGAGGTATCTTCTTCTTTGACTTCAAGATAGCTTAGTTGAGTTTGGCATCAAAGTGGATCTCGTCATCCATCAACGTACTTTGATGTTGAAATTTATGCAAGTGGGAAGAGCTTTTCCTCCTTCATGAAAACCTGTAATAAACCAAACTCACTACCACATTATGTGACATACAATATAAGGGAGTTTTACTTCATCTTGAATTTTGAACAAACTCCTTCTTTTTCCACTATTTCTCTCTTGAGTTCTCTCTCAAAAACCTCTTAACACTCTTCTCTAAAAGTGCCTCCTCTCCTTCTTTTACAAAGAAAAATACTTTCTTTTATACAATAGGAGCTCATAAATTCATGGCAAATAATCCTACTGCCTCAATCTTTAATAAACCAAATTAAGCTTTTGGTTAAGATTACAAGGTATTTTAATTTAACTTAATTCATGAACCTTCTTAATTAGGTTCTTAAGCTTGATTCATTTCAAAAGCCCACATGGAAATCATTCCTCATCGTTGGCTTGATCTTCGAACTTCTGTTTGCTACAATTGGCAATTTGTTGAGATATTTTGGTGATAAGGGATTCGAATCCCATTATCACATTCCATTCATAGGATTAGTTTCATTACTTTAGCTCCAATATAAATGCAAAACCCATAAATAAACTTTATAATATGAATCTTTGCCCGACGGTTAGGCTAACCGCGTGGAGAATGCTAACTGCACCGTGTGAACAGGCGGGCTTCTGTCCGGGGGTAACTCCGACGGTTAAGGTCTTATCCCGATGCAGTTTAAACTTCGGTCATATGACTTATCTCCGATAGCTGTCCCGACAACTCATAACCCACGCAGTTGCGGTCTTCAAACTGTTTACATTAACATTTCCGACATGGTTTAATACCACACGGTATGTACTTAACGCTGGTGTTGCATTACCTGGCAGCCACACATATGCTGGTGGTTGAGATAGCTAACAACTCCGCTGTTGTCTTCAAATTGTTCATGTGTTCACATTGCAATGCCTTCCGACGCGGTTTAATAACGCTGTCTGGATAACTCTGTAGAGTTTTACAATGTTTTATATAAAACATATCCTGAGCCCGAACTTTGACATAAGGTTTATTATATCGAACCTTATATAAAAAAATCCTAACTTTACAATAATAACTTTACAAAACCCGAATCAAACCTTGCATTAAGGTTTATTACATAGGTTTGTAATATTACATCGAAACTTTGACTTTAAGTTTTATGACATAGCTTTCGGACTTTAATATAACACCATTACATCGAACATTTAATAAAGGTTTTTGACATAAGTGTTTAATAGAACCCGACTTCTGAAACCCATTTACAATAGGTTTGTGACATTTCATCAAACCTTTGATAAGCTTTATGCGCCATATGGTTTTTTGACTCGATGGTTCAACTGTTTAAAAGGTTGTGACCTCCGAACATTATAATAAAGTTTTTGGTAGGTTTAAACTTTAATATAAAACCTTTTGTGCCTAAGGGTTTTATCACCATAGACATAAGTTTTGTGCTAGGGACTTTAAGTCCATAAGTTTAGAAAACTTAGGAATAGGACTTAATTTAAAATTTCGCCCTAGGAGTAGATTTTAGGCATTTACAAAGTGTATTTTTCTTCGACACTTAGACTTTAGGATTTAAGCCTAGGACTTAGGATTTCGATTAAGTCCTTTTTTTACCTTAGGATCTGTTTTTTCCATTAAGGTTTACAAAAGTGGACTATAAACATTTTTTACCTTTACAAAAAGATACAGAACAAGTTTTATTACATAAATCTTATAACAAACTAGTTGTTTCTGTCACAGGTCGATTTGACGATGTCTTTGATTGGCGCTTTGGAAATTTGCTGGAGTCACATCTGAAGTTGATGTCGATCGATGTCGCACATTTGAACTTCACAAATTTAATGATCATCTTGATCAATAACTGAATTATTACATATTCGATAATTACCAAATGCCGAATAACCATCTTGGTTGACTGAGTAATTTTGATACAATTTTAACAATTCTAAAATTGGATCAAGGGAGGGGTGAAATGCTTTATGAGAACACATTTTAACCAAACACCGATGTTGGAAAACATGAAATTATGAATACAACTGATATCTCTGATACATGAACATGTGGTATGGGTTCATCCATCCATAATAGAGTATATAAAAACTGAGATCTAAGGTATGGACGCATCCATCCAGCAGTAAGGATCAACAAATAGACTCGGGTATATTGGTCGCAGCTATCCAATCAAAAGAGTCATGTAATAACTCATGATAATCCACCAAAATCTGCAACCTGGATTTTATCAAACAAAATCCAAGGTCTTATGCTCCATCTCAACCCGAACAAGTACAAATTCAAGCATGCGAATATATGAGCTGAAGTCGAACATGCAATAAAATCACCTGATTACCAGCCAATGATGAAATTTGTTAACAGGCATGAGAGAAACCACCAATAATGATAATGGCTCTCAAGGTACAACCCGTACAATCCACGAAATGCGAACAGTGATCTAGCGTCGAATTTCCGCAGAATCACTCGATTGAAGGCCAATGATGTGAACCTTGCATCGAATGTGAAGAACCTTCCATTGAGGCATGCAGGCTCCAAGGTACTAGAAGGGAGTATCTAGATCAAATTCCTGGATAATGAACCGAAGTCGACATGAAGTGACCTGATCGAAGGTGGGCCATAATTTTTCCCACATCATCGATACGAGACAAAGGATATGATGATGAAACAGGACCAACAGAGAATCAAAGGGAGGTTGAAAATTGCAGAGGCAAACTTCTCTTGAACATATCAGCAACATGACACTGGATTTGGTAGTATTTGACATCAAAGGATCTAAGGTCATGATGACGTGGAAAAGAGAAGATGAGAGGTAAAAAGAGATTACCCAAACCCATGGAGGAAAAAATGACGAAATGAGATGTCCCCAACCCAACACGATTGCAAACAAGTGCCATGTTCAAGAGCGACATACTGCCAACATAACTACAACTTAGTTCCTTTTTCCCCCACCATTTCTGGTGAGTTCCCCAATTATTATTTAAAAAAAAGCTTGAAGGGGATAGTATATGCTTGTGTTGTAAGTTTTTCCTTCAGACAAATCCATCCTAGTACATTTTACGAGCCCTAGGAAGGAGGAACTTGAGTAACACCATGGCAACGAAATCCGACGTCATCAAGGTTTATCGAGTCTGGCAAAGGGATAACTCGACATCTTTTCATGTTTAGAGAGTTTGAAAAGAAGGCAGAAAATAAAACTCCATCATGGCCCTTTTCGTAAATAGTATCTCAGATCCAAAAAGGTAGAAAAAAATATATGAAAGAACCTCTTAGTTGCGATAGGCTAAGGTATTCCTTTTTCGTAAATAATCTATCCCAGCCCAAAAAAGGGGTAAACGTATACTGGGTAGATATCGCTTCGCAGCCATTTAACGAGTTCAAAACGACAAGAGTCTCGGCAATCATTTCAATTTTAGAGAGTCAGAAAAGAGCTAAAAGATGACTCCAGTAGTGACTTTTTGGTGTTTTTACCGAGTCCAAAAAAGTATAAAATTTAACTCGTTACTCCATCACTATGTCCTGAAAACCTGTTGCTGCACAAGAGACACATGTAAAACCCATTTCTCGAAAATAATATAATAAAATAATCGAAAAAAATGTCTTAAAACCTAATTAGGGTTGTAAAAAGTTATAAAATGCCAAAAATGGTAAAAATAATTACTTTTCACTTTTTACCTCTTGTGGAGCAATCGTTACCCATTTTATAGTGTGATTTTGCGGCGACAATAGTGGACAATCCAGCAGACCAATCTCAAATCCATCACTTCTAGGTAAGAGCTGAGATCTCTCTCTTAATTTTAAGTCATTTCTTACTACCTGCAACTTCCAATTTTGAATTTTGGGGGAGGAAATGTGAATATTAGGGCACGTGGGTTGGCGTGACTCCCTTCGTGCAGTGCTTGCGTTCCCGCAGCTCATGTGATGGTATGTATCACTAATTTTAATGCTAATTCTGGGATAGTTTGGATATCAACTTTCCTACTTCCTGTTCCATTTTGTGCCCCTCGACATACCCTGTCCATTACCATGGACATACTCTCCATGCAAGGCCAGGTACCGGTTAGGATTGGTGTTGCTCCCCTTCGCAACAATCTTGTGATAAATTAGACGTCAGAAACATCAATCTCAAGTTTCTGATCTCAAAGGATGAACTTTTCTTGATCCTCATCCCATATGCTGATCAAATATTGTAGCAGCTCTAATTGAGCACAGAGACACAGTGTCAATAAGAACTTCTTCAGTCCACAGTATTTGAGAGCTTCCATGCATCTCTCATTCCCCATGGCAAGCTCATCCTCTTCACTGTGTTCCTGTTATTTCTATTCAATCACCATTTTTCCGCTTTCTACCTACAAACACATTCATATGAACAGTATTAGCCATTTTTGAAGCTTGAATTTGTGAATGATTGCGGTATTTGACTTGCATTTTGCACAAAAAATGGTTTGGGTCGTTGGCACAACTGTTTCCCAAACAGTCGCGCCAATGGGCACGCCCTAGTGTAGAAAATTGGGCGGTTGGCGCGACTCCATGCCCAAAACCCGTGCCAATCGTCATGCCCTAATATCCACATTTCCTCCCCCAGAATTCAAAATTGGAAGTTGCAGGTAGTAAGAAATGACTTAAAATGAAGGGAGAGATCTCGGCTCTTACCTGGAACTGACAGATTTGAGATTGGTCTGCTGGATTGTCCGCTATCGTCGCCACAAAATCACACTATAAAATGGGTAACTGTTGCTCCACAAGAGGTAAAAAGTGAAAAGAAATTATTTTTACCATTTTTGGAATTTTATAACTTTTTACAACCCTAATTATGTTTTAAGACATATTTTTCGATTATTTTATTATATTATTTTCGAGAAATGGGTTTTACACGTGTCTCTTGTGCAGCAACAGGTTTTCAGGACATAGTGATGGAGTAACGAGTTAAATTTTATAGTTTTTCGGACTCGGTAAAAACACCAAAAAGTCACTACTAGAGTCATCTTTCAGCTCTTTTCTGACTCTCTAAAATTGAAAAGATTATCGAGACTCTTGTCATTTCGAACTCGTTAAATGGCTGCGAAGTGATATCTACCCAGTATACGTTTAACCCTTTTTTGGGTTGGGATAGATTATTTACGAAAAAGGAATACCTTAGCCTATTGTGACTAAGAGGTTCTTTCAGATATTGTTTTCTACCTTTTCGAATATGAAAGACTATTTACGAAAAGGGCCATGATGGATTTTTCTTTTCTGCCTTCTTTTCAAACTCTCTAAACATGAAAAGATGTCAGTTTCTCCCTTTGTCATACTCGTTAAACCCTGATGACATCAGATTTCATCGCCATGACGTTACTCAAGTTCCTCCTTCCTATGGCTCGTAAAATGTAAGAGGTTGGATTTGTCCAAAGGACAAACTTACAGCACAAGCATATGCTATCCCCTTCAAGCTTGTTTTTAAAAAATATTTGGGGTACTCACCAGAAATGGTGGGGGCAAATGGAACCAAGTTTTAGTTATTTTGGCAGTATGTCACTCTTGAACATGGCACTTATCTGCATTCGTGTCAAGTTGGGGACATCTCATTTCATCATTTATGCCTCCATGGATTTGGGTAATCTCTTTTGACCTCTAATATTCTCTTTTCCACGTCATCATGACCTCAGATCCTTTGATGTCAAATACTGCCAAATCCAGTGTCATGCTGCTGATATGTTGAAGAGAAGTTTTCCTCTGTAGTTTTCAACCTCCCTCTGATTCTCTGTTGGTCCTGTTTCATCACATATTCCTCTGTCTCGTATCGATGATGTGGGAAACATTATGGCCCACCTTCGATCGGGTCACTTCTTGTCGACTTCGGCTCATTATCCAAGAATTTAATCTAGAGATTCCCTTCTGGTACCTTAGAGCCTGCATGCCTTAATGGCAGGTTCTTCGCATTCGACACAAGGTTCACATCATTGGCCTTCAATCGAGTGATTATGCGGATGTTCGATGCCATATCACTATTTGCATTCCATGGATTGTACCAGTTGTATCTTGAGAGCCATTGTCATTATTGGTGGTTTCTCTCGTGCATGTTAACAACTTTCATCATTGGCTGGTAATCAGGTGATTTTCTTACATGTTCGACTTCAGCTCATATATTCACATGCTTGAATTTGTACTCGTTCAGGTCGAGAAGGAGTGCAAGACCCTGGATTTTTTCTGATAAAATCCAAGTTGTGGATTTTGGTGGATTATCATGACTTATTGCATGACTCTTTTGATTGGATGGTTGTGACCATACCTGAGTCTATTTGTTGATCCTTCCTATTGGATGGCTGCATCCATACCTCGGATCTCAGTTTTTATATACTCTATTATGGATGGTTGCACCCATACCACATGTTCATGTATCAGATATATCATTTGTATTCATAATTGGAGGTTTTCCAACAATGGTGTTTGGTTCGAACGCGTTCTCATAAATATTTTCGCCCCTCCCTCTCCCTCGGACCTCATGCTTTAGGGGGCATCTGTTACACAGCATTTTGTCACTGTCCCTGCAATCCCTATATCGCCCATTGGAGGGTCATTTCCGTGATCAATAAATAGTATCATGCCTTGCAAAGACCATCATTGTATCCCTTTACATGAGATTAATATTCCTTCTGTTGACAATTCCCTGAGCAGAGACTCAAAAACCCTTGTTTTTTCCTTGGCATGGGTAGTCATTTATGCCCTCACGCCGAAGAGGAAGATTAACACTAGGCCCTGCACCAGCTTGTGCTCTCTCTCAGTTTTCCACTCGCACCAAGCTGTTTATGGAATGTTTTTTAAAAATAGAGGCAGATATTCCAATTCAATCACCTTGAGGATGAGTCATTGGGGGTGGTTGAACTGAAAAACCATGGACTCCCTCCTTTATTTTATGGTTTCCACCTCTTATGGGAACTCCTTAAATGATAGCCCTCCCTCCCACCTTTGTAGGTATCCTAACCTCCTCCTTTTCCTCTATAAAAGGAAGCCATCTCCCTTTGCACAAACTAGCTGAATAGTTGAAGAGATGAACTTGGAGAAATACTGGAGAGATAGAATAAGAAGGGATTACATTGAGAGAGCTTAAGTCCATGTCTTTCGAGAGAGCTTGATTCCATGCCTTTATCCCGTCTGAATTCCCTGACAAGCATCTGAGACGCACTCCAACTGAACCTCGCTGGAGGAGACTGCGATGTCAAAGCATTGGTTGTAACTGTTCCTTCTACCAATACATACACGTGACTATTTTTTGGTTCCCATTTTATATTATGTTAGATGTTTAATGCAATAAGCTTAGCCCTATTTGACTGGCTAGTAGTTATGAGTGAAATTATTATGTTGTATGATGTTCTTGTTTTTGTTCTATGTGTAGGTATCCGAGCATGACTGTGAAAGGATCGTGACTTGTCGATATAGGAGCGAGATGCCACCACCACTATAGTAATGATAACAGCATTGAACTCCAAGTAGGTCAATCTACCATGTCCACTTTTCATTCAATAATTAGAAATCAACACTCTAGCATGTCTCTTTCTTTCTAGACCCACTCTATGGCTAGAGGGATCATCTCTATCCGCATAGTGGATTTACCTACATAACAAATTGCAGGGCCTCAAAAGACTTTTGATCAATCTCATCCTAACAGAATGGGACGCCATGCTTTAATAATCGCGTGTATCCTCTAGCCACTTCTGCATAGTTAGGTATAAAATAACATAAAAAATTAGCCTTACCTTGCAAACTCTACAACTGATGTAATGAGGAGGGAGAGGGGAGATTGATAAAAGCCTCAACGTTGAGTGGATCAAGGTGAATTCCATTTGTGGACATGATAAACCCTAAGAGTCTACCACAATCAACGCATAAGACGCACTTGTGCGGATTAAGCCGAATATTGTAACGTCAACAACGAATAAAAATCTGACAAAGATGGTCAGGATGGTCCATGCGCTTAGCTAAATGAGCGGGAAGGTCATTCAGATAAGGTTGAACGATGTGACGAATATCGTGAAAATCATACGACATCGCCCGCTGAAACGTAGCCCCATCATTCTTTAGGCCAAAAGGGAGCTTCTTATATGTGAAAGTACCCCAAGGATAGATAAAGGCAGTCTTATGTTGATCATTCAGGAGAATTTTAATCTAATTGTAACCAAAAAAACCGTCCATTAGGGAAAATATCTCACTCCCGGCACAGTCATCAATGATTTGATCGATAAAGGGAGTAGGATAAATATCCTTGGGACAAGCTCGATTAATATCGCGATAATCGATGCAGACACGAATAGTTCCCTATTTCTTATCGACAAGAACAATATTAGATTCCTATTTTTTCAAAGGAATCAAATAAATAAAAACAGCTCTAAGATTTTTTTCAACTTCACCTTTAATGGCGGCAGCTTTTCTAGGGTGCACCAAACGAAGACGCTGGGGAACAGGTTTCGAGCCAGGGTAAGTAGGTATTTCATGCACCACTATACTAGGATCAATGCCAGGCATTTCTTCATAGGACCATGTAAAGAAATCAAGGAACTCGCAAAAAAGGCTACTATAAAATTTTACTTCATCAGAAGAACAAGTGACCCCGATAGGGATCTTTTCGATAATTCCCGGTTTAACGAAAATGTCAATAGGAATTTTTTGCGTAATATTACTCAAGTTACCTTCCGTAAAGACGTCATGTGTCAAAATAGGCAATTGAAGCGAAGGAGAAGGAACTTGAGATGCAAAATGCTTGAGACAAGTAGACATGGCCCCAAGGCAACGAGGACCACGATTATCATCCCACAGAACCCCGAGATATGCGTTTCACAGATGGATCTCATCGAAAGGAAACAATTCTTTTTAAATAGATCACTATCGTGAATCACTAAGCCGCTGGGATTATAATAAACAAGCGAATATATATGTCAAAGTATCACAATCAGAGGACAGAGGTCCTGAAGCAGCAATGAGCTCACAATAATCAATCTCAATCAGACTCAAAGGCATCGAATTTCCAAAGGAATCAATCTGTTAAGGGGAAGGAATAATCTATGGGTCATCAGACTGAGAGATCATATAAATCTGAATAGTATGCAGTGGAGGAAGAGGAAAAATTCCCATGAGGGCAGGCTCTTTAAAAAGACCTGGACCTACGCTCTCGTAGGCATTAGGAATCTGATCCACATACAAAACGTTGTTCTCAGAAGAAGAGGTGAAAACAGACAATTGATCAACAGTAACAATATTTCCTTCATGTGGAAATTTCAAAACATGATAGAGAGTGGACAGAACACATAACATGGCATGATTCCAACTGCGACCAAGGAGAAGATTATAATTAAGTTTAGCATCAATGACTTCAACCTCGACATTGACTGTCTTCCCTTTCAAAGTAATCGGTAAACTAGAGAGAACAGCTAAAGGTTTTGATTCTCTTCCATCAAAGGCTTCTAGGGCATTTGGTGATGAATTCAGGGCTGGAGAACTAATAGCTTTCCAACACGAAAATTACATGACACAGGTCGATGCACCTTCATCCACAACTGCTTGATGGATGTCGAGACCATTAATAAAAACTTGAATAATGAGCGCAATTTGATGCTGAAGTCGTGGAACTAAATTCTCTAGATCAAAAGCAAGAATGCTAGTATCGGCAAGATCAATCCCACCAATCACAGATAACAAAGCTCTTCGCTATGATGGAAAACTCTGAATTACTTCTAACATGAACATCGCGAATGGCGCCTGAGCCAAATACTCAAAAATATTGTAATGGTGAGCGGAACAGGCGTTGGGACTACAAGTAGACTTGCGGAGTACACCTTAGGAAGGTGGTTTCACAATGGATTCAGCATTGGGCCTTTCAATTTTAGGAGGACCATCAGAGATCTCCTTCCCCATGGCCTGACGAGATCCAGTATAATCTTTCGACCAAGTAGCAATAGAAACAACTGCAGAACCATAATCATGAACACCTGAGAACCAAATGGGGTAAAGTACTGAGGTTTCTCTACCATCTAATTTTGCTGAGATGGGAAAGGTTCTTTAAGAACGGTCAGAGTTCCCTGGGTGCCTTTGAGCAAGCGGCTCACTTCGGATCATCGAGGACAGTCCTTGGTGAATTTCTCATCGTCACAAATCAAACAAGGGTACTTCGATTTGCGTTGAGAACCATTTCCAACACGAGGTTTCGGAGAACCCTGTTTCGGGGTATCGGCTTTGGCCTTACCTTTACCCCTTTTTTTACCTTTAGAAGAATTATCTGTAGGATTGGCCTGAACAACATTAACTTCTGCGAGTTTAGCAGAATTCAAAGTAGATTGAGAAGCAACATTATTGGAAGAAGCGGGCTTCGTCTTCCCAGTGTTTGAAGATGAACACTTCTAAGAAGTCTGAGATACATAACCAATAATACCATCGATGGATGGATTCGCAGGTGGTTTAGAAGTTCCAGGTTGGGGAGCATCAGGCAAGATATCATATAATGCGCCAGACTGAGAGTACACAAGATCAAGGTACTGGGCATAAGAAATGGCTTGTTCCTCGGTTGCACATGCCCCCATAGTTATTTCTTTGGCAATCTGATTAACAAAGGAGGCGGTGAACCAATGAGTTAGAAGTTGATCAGGAATTTCAAATTTTTTCATGAGACGATGACGTTGCCACTCATGAATATGATACGAGATATGAGTATCTCGGTCCTATTTCAATGACGTGAGGAGGTGTGGCCCGGTCTCATAGTGGGCTGGTAACTGGAAGTGCGTAAGGAATTCCATGGCTAAAGAATTGAAAACTTGGAAGACACCACGAGATAGCTCAATGTACCACTTTTCAGCGGCACCAGTAAGAGTTCGCTGGAAAATACAGAGTCTAATAGAATCATCAACCCAAGATTTAGAGGAACACCACAAATGGTAAGTCATAACATGCGCTTGGGGGTCTTCACCATACTTGCCCTCAAATTTTGGACAATCACCAGGAATCTTGGTCGGAACTGGAGGCCAATACGGGTTATGAAGAATGGGATCGTTCGTCAACATTGTCACATCAGGTAATTCCAACATAGTAAGAAACAGTAATAGAGTGTTGAAAGTCATCGGAGGTCTTTAATAAGGACCTGCATGTACATTCCACCCAGTCCAAGGGGGATTTTTTCCCCATACATTCTGTCCTGGAGGATTCGGATCATAGGGATTAGAAACAGGATAATTCGGTTTTTTTTTGGGTTGAGGACCAGGATACTGAGTCAAAGAAGACCACTGAGGTCCTTGTTGAGCATCGTATGGAGTCTATTGTAGAATGTAAGCATGGCTTTGAGGTTGATGATATACAAGCTGATTTTTAGGGTAAGGAACCTCGGGCGCACTATATACCGGTTGATATAAACCTTGAGGGTAGTAAGCGCCTTACGGTTGAGCAGGCGCACTCGGCTGAGCAGGTTGAGAAAGCTTCTGAGCAGGTAAACCTGGATGACTATAAATAGGTAGAACGGGCTACTGAAACGATGGATTCGGCTAAGGAGCAAGTTGAATCGGTTGCTAAGCAGGTTGAACCGAATACTGAGGGCCACCGGGTTGGCCTTGTGGGAAAGGTTGGCCCAATGGTTGTGATGGACCAGGTTGTCCCTGATAACCAAGTTGACCCAGAGAAGGACCGTAGGGTTGTCCTATTTGCACAACATTTTGGCCATACTGAACATGTGACTGCGATTGTGGTGCAACAAGTTGTCCCTATGGTGGGTAGATTTTCCCCCCAGGAGCATAAGATAGTCCTGATTGATTTGAAGGTTGACCAAAGAGACCAGAGGGTTGTCCATGTTGGACCAAAGGTTTACCTTGTGAAGGTTGGCCTTGTGGACCATATGGTTATCCCTGTGGACCAGAGGCAAGGCCCTGCTGAGCTAAAATTTGTCCCATAGAAGGTTGTCCTTGCAAGCCATAGGGTTTCACAGGATTAGTAGGTCCAAGATGAGAAATGGTCTGATAAGGGTCAATGGGAGGCAAATAGACCGGATTACCATACTCATCATAATGGTGCGAATATACATATACGGGATTACCAACAGCATCATAGTGATGGAATCGAGGATTACCAAGAGATTGAAGGGGTTGAGAACCCTAAGAATCCTGTTGCTGAAAAGCCAACAGATATTCTTCAAAAGTAAGACCGTCAGGAATCACAGGAGTAGTGGAAACTGCACTAGAAGCAGGCGGGGCCTCTGCGGCACTAGATTGTGGTCTACTAGGACTGGGATTAACAAGCCACGTTGGATTGAGGAAAATAGACCTGCAAGTGTGAAAATATCTTGACGACTGATGGGTAACAACTGGTGTGGATGAAGCCACATAAACCGTTGGTTGGACTGGAATAGATGTAACATTAACCAACGAACCAGGTGTCGAAGGTGATAGTCCTAACGAAGGGAGGACCGAACTCTGAGGAGGATTTACTGTACTAGATTGTGCTATGGAGGAAACACCAGACATAATCTGACTCAATGACCTATATCCAAGTGGAAGTGACATCGATGGTGGATAAGACTGAGTAGAAACATGAGGGACATCTTCTGGAAAAAGTTGATATTCTCCTGTAGAAACAGGTATTCCTTCACTAAAAACAGGACTAGATGAATCCATGTCTGACTCCACCGTAAGATCTGAAAAAGACTACGGGGACTAGGAGGCACCGCTTCAGCAAAAAATGGCGAGCCCGATGTAAGAGGAGGAAAATCTCCTTCTTCCCTGAAACCAAACCAAGCACCAGAAGGAGGCCAATTGAATTCAACTAGCTCTTCAGGAGGACATCGAGTTGCAAGAGGCAAGACAGACGGGAGAATAGGCTGCGAAAAATCGGAAGACCTAGTGGATTGAGGGGTTTCAAAAGAAACGTCAGGGAAAGAACTACCACTAGGAGGCAGTGAGGACAACGAAACTGGTAGTTCCGCCACCTTGACTTTACATCAAAACATAAACGAAAAAAGAGAACCAATCGAAGACTCCAAGATAAAAACCAAGGAAAAAAAATAGGCCAAGTAATAAAACTTTAACGGGCGTGTGATCGGAGGTGATTAATTTTATGACACTGAAACCAGATTTCGTTGCTTTGTTTTTAAAGAGTCGAGAAATAGGCAAAAGATGACTCTAGCCACTTTCAATTTTAAACGAGCATGGAAGGACCAGTCCTCGACAATCTCTTCTTCTTTTTTAAAGAGTCATGAAAAGATAAAAATGACTACTCTAGAATGTTAAGCAAGAGGGTATACCAGGTTTCCGTGAACTTCCATATACACCTTGGTGTTCAAATGAAACAAAAATGACCAAGGACTTGATGTACATGCAGGTATTCTCCTCAAATGTTGTGTTCGGTGTATCATGATTACAAGGTGGCAGACTCGGCTTCCTATGGATAAAAGGATTGCAACCTAGAGGGGTCTCCCTTTATATACTCAATGGTACGGGGAGCACAAGTCCGTACTAGTGTTGTCTAAAGCCAAATGGCGAATGACAACTACTAGGTTTTAAGACGTCGGGGCAAGTCTCTAGCCTAGACAACTAAAATGTTCCATTAGGTTTCAATGCTTCCTTAGGTTAATTAAATGAATTTTAGATTTGATCTTGGATTATGTTTCAATTTTAAGTCCCTATCGATTTTGGATCTCAAAATTCCTAAATGCAAGCTATATGCAAATGAACATCATTTCTGATTCAATGTATGCTAGTTACGATAAGGATAGAGATATTTCAAACAAAATCAAACAATGAAAGTATGTGAAGAAATCCACTAATTCATCTAATAGAATCAAACGAAAATGAAACTCTTTCCTAGACAATCAGTCGCTAGTTATGCAAAAGAAAATTTCACTTTCAATGCAAAGAAAGAATGCAAAATATGGGTTTTTTTTTCAATGAAAAGAAGTACATGATGTACTAATTACATGAAAAAAATAAAACAAAAACTAGCTTAAGTGTTGTGTAGGAATCGATATTGAATGACTCAATAAAATGCAAAACAAACACAAGAAAGCACTCAAACTAATTCCACAAACTTCCAAACCAAGAGAAAGTTTTCAAAATGACCCAAAACAAGAAATGTAATCTATGCTTGGAGCAATAAGGCAAAGAATCAATCAGGAAATGAAATGACTCTGCAACCAATGCAATCTCTCAAAAGATCAAGAAAACTGAGTGAAATTGATCCAGCATTGAGATTGGCAACAATCAAAATGACTTGGTCCTCACACAAAAGGCTCAATGTACCAAACCCTTAGAAACCCTAAGGCTTCAATTCACACTGATAAGAAGATGGAAAAACAACTGAGGAAATAAAGTCGACGGCAGTCAAAACAGTCCCAAAGGCATAATTACACATAAAAAATAACCCAGAAGCAAGCACAATTGACCAAAAGACTCATTAAGGAGGTCAAACCAAATCCTACAGGAATCGGCACAACTGTAAGGCTGTAATCCACGCCATACAAGGGTTGGTGCGACCGCAAAAAGAGAAACCTGCGCCAATCGGCACAACTGATCAGAGGAAAAGCGTGCCAAGCCAGATAACTATGGGAAAAAGAGGAAAAACCAAAACCTAATGAGCAGAGGTCAATATTGACACTCTGGAGCTGAACAGAGGATGTAAACTAAACAATCAAACCAGGAAAGGTAGATAAGGAAATCAATGACTGAAACTGACCCAACAAGATGAAACGACAAACTCACATTGTTCCCCAATGGAGTCACCAATTTTTTATGCAGGTAAATCCTCTCTGTGGACAGAGATGATCCCTCTAGCCCTAGAGTGGGTCTATAAACAAAGAGACATGCTAGAGTGTTTATTCCTAATTATTGAATGAAAAGAGGACACAGTAGATTGACCTACCTGGAGTTCAACGCTGTCGTCGTTACTGTAGTGGTGGTGGTCTCTCGCTCCTGTCTCGGCAAGTCACAATCCTTTCGTAGTCATGCTCGGATACCTGCATATAGAACAAAAACAAGAACAACATACAACATAATAATTTCACTCATAACTACTAGTTAGTCAAAGAGGGCTAATCATATTGCATTAAACATCTAACGTAATACAAAATGGGAACCAAAAAATAGTCACATGTATGTATTGGTAGAAGGAAGAGTTACAACCAATGCTTTGACGTCGCAGTCTCCTCCAATGGGGTTCAGTCGGAGCACGTCACAGATGCTCGTCAAGGAATTTAGACGGGATAAAGGCATGGACTCAAGCTCTCTCAAAAGACATGGACTCAAGCTCTCTCAACGTAATTCCTTCCTATTCTATCTCTCCAATATTTCTCTAAGTTCATCTCTTCAGTTGTTCAGCTAGTTTGTGCAAAGAGAGATGGCTTCTTTTTATAGATGAAAATGAGGAGGTTAGGATCCCTACAAAGGTGGGAGGGAGTCCTATCCTTTAGGGAGTTCCCATAAGAGGTGGAAACCATAAACTAAAGGAGGGAGTCTATGGTTTTTCAGTTCAACCACTCCTAATGACTCATCCTCAATGTGGTTGGAGTGGAATCTCCGCCTCTATTATTTTTAAAAATTCCATAAACAGCTTGGCGTGGGTGGCAAACTGGGACAGAGCGCCAGCTGGCGTGGGGCTCAGTGTTAATCTTCCTCTTCGATGCGAGGGCATAACTGACTACCCGCGCCAAGGCAAAAACAAGGGTTTTTGATTCTCTGCTTAGGGAATTGCCAACAGAAGGAATATTACTCTCATGTAAAGCGATAAAATGATGGTCTTTTCAAGGCATGACACTGCTTATTGATCATGGAAATGACCCTCCAATGGGCGAGATGGGGATTGCAAGGACAGTGACAAAATGATGTGTAACAAATCGGAATTGGGATTTATGAGCCTAAGTTAAAATAGTACCTAGGGTTTAGGGTTTTAGCAATTAGTATCTTAGGGATAGGGATTGTGATAACAGGTATTAGGGAATGAATTTTAACAATGTAGGTATGGTATTGAGTGTAAGGGAAATGGGATTTTTGGAATTATGAGTGCAAGGGAGAAAAACTAGGGTTTCAAATTCAAGAAGACACCAAATCACAACTTCAACTTGCAAAAATTCAACACATAAGATTAAGAAGGTAATTTTTCATGGCATGTGCCTCTTACTAGTTTGTTGGAGGTGAATGAATGAGTGGAGGAGCTTTGAAAGCATTTTTGGATCACTTGGATGCTTTACAAATCTTGTTCGTCATTTGCGCCATTGAAAAGCTATTTGCGCCCTCTTCTACGTATTTGCGCCATCAACAACACATATGTGTCCTCTTCAGCACATTTGTGCCATCCTCGGCACATCGCCCTTCTAAACGTATTTTCACCCTACTGAATGTATTTGCACCCTCTTTTCAGAATTTTCACCTTCGATTCTTCTCTTTTTCCAATTTCGCTCAGAATTTCAAAATTTTGGTCTCTCGGAGTGATGAATTGATATTTGGAGGAGGAAAATGAATCTGAATTGATGTATATTAGTCATTAATAGCTAAGTGAATTTGAATTTGAATTTAAAAACCCACTTTTCTAATGTCTTTTTTCACTTTTTGAAGACCTTTGTTGATTATCCTTTCATCTAATTTTTCTTTCCTGTAGGATGGTGTTGTTGGAGTTTGACACTTTTCTCTTTTAGTTTGGCATGTGTGTTTTGAGTTGGCAGCTAGGGATCGAAATTATTACATATAGGAAGCATAAAATTACACAAAAAATTAAAAATAAATTACATCTATGTTTTCGTATCAAAATTACATTTTTGATATGAAAATCATAAAATGAAAAATTACAAATTTAAAAATATCATATTTACATGTTGATAATATTTTGCGGATGAAAATGAAATATTTATTGAGTCACTCTCACACCTTTTGCTGACCTTATTGAGATGAAATGGTGAATTTTTGGACCTTGAACATTGAAACATAATGACCTAATGGGACCTTGAATGACCTGACTTCCATGATTGACTTTGACTTACATAAGACATAGTGAAATGAGCTTTTCAAAAGTGTTTTTATGCTTAGCCAGACATGAAGGTGAGCCAGTAAATGTGAAATCTTGAGAGAGAGTGATATTTTATGACTAGGAGTACCATCAGTGAAACAATTTTTAACATGACCTAATGGAATGATATAAAAATTTCAGAGTGGGACACCTAAAATGAGAATGAAAAGAGTGATTTTGATCACTGATAGCGGAATGCATAATGTGACACTAACACAACGCATTAGCAGATCTTAGGTTGATACTAATAGAAACAGTTCCTGAATTTACTAATCGAGGAATCCCCTTATATGGAAATCCTTGTCCTTTTCCTTCTTTTGGAAATTTTGGTGCTCCCTATATGGAAATGTTGTCCCTCCCGGGATTAACCGTTGGTTTGCTAGTTTAGTTATTTTCAAACCCCATGGTTCCAAATGTCCAAGTTGCTTCTCAACCAATTTCCCGTCTACCTGAACAATTTCAACCTCATGTTGATCCTAAATTTGACCCCTCACATTCTTTGCCTGATTCTTCACCTTGTCCTTCCTCTTCTCCTGGTGAAAGTATAAATTCTAGCAACTAGGAAGCTAAGAAGAAGAAGAAGAAGAGGACGAAGAAGAAGAAGAAAAATAAGCAAGGGGGAAACCAAGAAACCATCACTACTGATGCAACTAATGTTGAAAAAACTTCCACTCATCCCTGCAAAGTCAAATTCCCTTGAAAGTTATGCAAGGGTGACCACTTTCTTAGATATTGTTGTGGAATTCCCAAGGTGTTAGAAGTGTGGTCTATCGGCCCAAATCAGCCTTTTTCATCAGCCTTTGGAGATCGTGATGATGAGAAACCCTTAGCTAGTGATAATAAGGCCCATGGGAAAAAAGGTAAAGACAAATTTCCCTGTAGGTTATATGGAGGGAATAATCTCATTCACCTTTTTCCTTTTACAAATGAAGCCTCCAGAGTGATGGATAACCTTACGGCTTTTCAGCCTTGTCTTCCTATTGGCTACCAGAATCTTTCCTCTAATCCTCTGCTAGTTGATCAAGTGATTGATCTGAATTCATCGTGGGTTAATCCCACTCTCTCTGAAATTCAATCCCATAAGTCCATTCCTGACCAACCATTGGTTGAGGAAGCTGTTGACCTGATTTCACCTTCGGTTGATCAGGCCTTTCTTATAGAGAGTGAACCGCAGACCACTAGGGTTCTTTTTGTTTCTTCAGATTCCTATGAATTGGAGGGAAATCCTCATGTTCTCACAGTATAGGAGGGTGATCCTCCCATTCCCGTAACACAATGGGGCAGTTCTCCCATTCCCATGACACCCCCTCTATGTAGTTTGGTCGCTTCCTTTGATTGGATTCAACTGATAGGATATTGTCTTCCTTCTTACGTGCCCTTTGAGATCACAGTACAGGCTTATAATGCATCCATCCCTAGCATAATCATAGATGAAGGTGCATATGTTAGTATTTTTTCCTCAACTGCTTAGCAAGATTTAGGTTCTCCACAGTTTGTACCTACTACCCAGAATTTGTTGGCATTTAGCAGAGGAACCAGTCAACCGTTAGGGATCCTTCCTACATTTTATAATTACTTTGGGAAGAAATATTGTCTATATAGACAAGATGGTTATCCAAGGCCCCTTGGATTTTTACTTACTCCTTGGGCGTGATTATACTTATGTCATGGGAGCTATTATCTCTTCTCTCTTTCATGTGATTCGTTTCTCGCATGAAGGAAGAATTGTGACCATTGATCAACTTTCATTCATTGGTCCTAATTTGGCTCCCAGTCAAAAATCATCCCTAAATAGTTCTTGTTGGGTGCTAGTTTTGTACATTTTTCCTACACTTGTCTTCCTTATTTTTCCTCATAACCAGAGCCAATGGGAGTATCTTTACCTCTTTCTCCTACCTTTCTACCCTAACTTGTGTTGTTTCACCTTGTTTTTATTACTTTGCCAACTCACCAATTATTATGATATGTTCTACATTTTTATGACTAATTGTTGGTGAATGTTTGGAGAAGATCGATGGTCTTTGTGTTTTCTTTTCAGATGTCATTTATAGCACCAAAGATCCCAAGCACAAAGTTCACAGAAGCAGTTAAGAGGGTGTTGTTACAAAAAAGAGATGTTGTTACACCTTGTTGTTATAGACCTGTCAGCAAATTGTTGTTACATTCTGCTGTTACAGACTCGTTGGAAAACTCCTGATACAATTGTACCATTGACTGATCCCATCAACACTTGTTGTTGATCTATCCTCTAGCTGTTACACTACAGCTGTGATTCTATTACGATAGTTGTAGAAAATGTTTAGCATTGTATTTTTTGGATAACAACCCAAGGGAAGTTTTGATTGTAATATTTTATTTTCTAGTTAGAAATTTATTAGGAAGTGGTTATAACTATATGTGTTCTATTTCGATCAACATGAGAATCATAAGATTCTCATGACTGATCTATCCCTTAATTTTCTGATGTAACCACTTTATAGTTCTCGGCCCTAGAGGTCGAAAGGTTAGTGGAGAGAAACATTATTTTGGCTTTTTAATTGTGTTCATAATTATACAGATTATCCTGTTATTGTTGTTACATGCGTTATTCTATTTAGTTTTTTTTAAGTTCTTTCTCTACCTGTGCCCTACTAGGGAGGAAGGGCCCTCCTTCTTAGCAGGGATTACAATTATAAAGTAGTTGTGTGTATGTAGTTGTATTTCATTTTATGTATCAGTAGAGTGTTGTTGTTGTTGTTCAGCTGAGAATATATCCACTTCTATTTTAACATTTTATATGTTGTTACACATATGATATTAGAAACACCAACTGGGTACTTATTTTGTGGCGCGCCAAATAGATTAATTGAAGTGTGATTCCAATCTTGTAGAGCCTTTTTCTTCTGCATGAGTGATTTATTTCCAGCATTTACTTTAGCAACGATTTCTTTTCTTTGGAATTGCTTTTGGTTGGTGTATTAGCACAGACAGTTGCAACTGTCATTGGAATAAACAGACATCCCTAGATTGATAATTAAATGTCTGTTTTTTAGTCATTTAATAGTGATTAATACATCCCAACATTTTGGCACCGTTGTCGGGGATGGTACTGACGATCCAATCAATTAGAGTTGTTTCTTAGAACTGCAATTTCCGTGTGTTTTCATAGAGTGTCTCCAGTGACACAATTGTTGGGCAATAAGATGAGAGGTAAGAACTTGCAGAGCACTCTAACAAACTTGAGCGGGCTCACCAATGTATTGTTGGGACACTTATGAGGTTGAATTTCTAGGCATTTTGTTTTTTTTAGAGTGTTTCCAGTGACACAATTACCGGGCGGTAAGACTGTAATATTCCTAATTAGCCCAAGCTAATCGGAATATACTATTTTGTTTTCATTTTCTTGTTGCAAGAATAAAATTGTAAAGGATGATAAATTAAACTCCTAAAACAGCAAAATAAATCAATGCCCATGTGAACAAGGCTAAATTTGGGCTGCTTTAGCAAAACGCCCTTATGTGTGAAAGGGATTAAGTCATTTGACTGGGTCAACTGGAAAAAATCAACAGCATTGTCTAGATACATTGAACCACCTAGATGCACAGCGCATTTTTAGTTGGAGGCTAATCATGTGAATGCAGCTAAACCATTGAGATGGTTTAGGGTTTGGCAAGGATTCCATCTTATTTAAGGAGGAGGAAAACATGAGAGAGGTTGTTGAAGATATTATTTCTGAAGGATTCGTCTGCTTAGACACTTCTCATTCTCTGGTTTTTTAGCTGAGAATAGTGTTGTTTAGAACTAGGGTGTTCCTGATCGGGTATCCCACCTCCTTCCTTGAGAGGCCTCTTGGAGGAGTCTTGCATTTCTTGACCACTATCAGGAATTTGGCCAAGCTCTTCTTCCAACTACAACGTAGATCCTGTTGAGGTTTTTTTTTTCTTTGTAAGCTGCAGCAAGTGGAGGTTAGATCTATTCAGATCTAAGCCTTTCTAGTGCCTCTTTTCACTAGGAAAGTCTTCTATCCCATTGGCAAGAGAGTATTGGATGAGGAGAGCTCATTTTCAGATCTTGGCTTGAGGCCACATCATGATCTAGAGCCTAAAACATATTCCATCTTCCAGAACTACGTTATTTGCAAGGAGAAAGCTGTAGGGTCTTTTGGCACTTCAAGGAGGAGAGATCTCTAATGTTGGGAATCTGCCCGTCACTGTGGTGATCCGTGGATTACAGATCTAATCCATGTTCCATTCAGATCTGATCTGAATACTAATGTACCTACTTCAGAAATTCTGAATCATTCTGCAAATCAGCTACGTTAGATCTCAGATCTACTCCATGTACTACATTTTCTGCTGAAAACCCCAAGAGGCTTTTGAAGAGGAGACTCTATAATGTACAGATCTGATATAGATCTATATTTTTGTACATAGATCTGATCTAGATCTGAAGTGTAACTTACAGCTATTTTCAGCTAATAAATAACGGTATCAAGCTTGTACATTCATATCATATGGTTTCAGCCTCTTATTTTGAGCATTTCTTCATGAAAAGTTTCATACTTTTTGTTCTATGATGTATGGGCTTCAATATAATATTGATATAGTGATGTAAATGACATGATTGAGCCTGAATATTAGCCTCCTACATATATTTGGCTGAACTGCGTTATTTTCTGAGCAGTTTTGTCACATAGTGCTACAGTCCCTTCTCTGGGCAATTTTCCAGTTGTACTAGGTGTGGGAGATCTGTTTAACCCACCTAGAAAGATTTTTTTCTGATATCCTCTTGGATTTGGGTCTTATCTTATCATATATAAGGGATCCAAGGTCTGATTTCAAGTGCTGTAGCATCCATTCCTAAAAAATGTTCTTTTTAGGCATTCCTTTCTAACAATCCCAATTTGGGGATATACAGTGGTATTAGAGCATCTATTTTGGCACATCTTGTGCTTTGCTTATTGAAGAGCTAGTATGTCTTTTCATGGAAATAAAAGGCTGATGAAGAAGTGTAGTTACACTGAAGACACCAAAGACAAGGTTCCAAACCCTTCATCTGGAAGATTGAATGCGAAAGAGTTTTCAAAAACTCTGTTCCAAACTATGCATGAGCTGAAGAATGAAATGAGGGGAGTGAGGAATGAAAGAAAATCAAATCTTTTGAAAAAAAATTCACATGAAGGAATCCCCACTACTTTATATGATGTGTGTGAGCATTCAGCCACACAATCTGATCTACAACGTTGTAGCATGCCTACATTCCTTGCAAGAGGAGAAGAAGAAGGAGATACACCAAAAGAGGAGACTCTTGGTGACTATCTCTGAGAATATGAATCTCATTCTAAAATATTCAAAGAGAATCTAAGCTTCCCATAGTTTTGTCAACTCAAAGAAGAAAGAAGATCTAGCATAATCATGAGGAGAAGAGGGTGAATGCAGCATACCTTGGGTGGAACTTTTCTACCCACTTTTGATGGGTCACCTGAGAACTCAGCCAAGTCTTGGGTAAAGAAGTTGGACACAAATTTTCAGCTACATCCAATGTCTAAAGAAGAAGCCATAAGAGTAGCAGTGCTACACCTCCAAGGTAAAGCATATGTCTGGTGGTTATTTGAGTCTTCTTCATTAAAAATGTAAACATCTCTACTTATGCAAAGTTCACTAGGAGGTTAGTGAAAAGATTTGATTCTATGCCATCTAAAATTTATGTGGGTAAACAAGTTGAACCCAAGAAATCAGAACCCTTGCATGAGATGGAAAGGTCCATGAAGATAACTCCATTTCATAACATTGTTGAAGGGGTTAAAGATCTGCTACATGACTTGCCAAGGGCAAAGGCCCCACTTCAGAAAGAACCTTCTTCTCAAGAAGAATACATGAGTGTTATTTTCTGAAGGAGAGATCAAGAGAAAGGGTCTCTTATTGATGAGACATACTCCATTGATGAGGAGAATAAAGAAGAAGAAGTGAAAGGTTCCTCCAACAATGTGACAACAGAAGGAGATCTAATTTCGTTGAGAGATGGAGATGAAGCCATAGCTTCCACTAAGAGGGATCTTGTATCATGGCAAGAAGGCCCCAAGGATCCTATACATAATGAGGATGAGCAGCATATGTCTATGTTGATAGACAAAGAGACAAAACAATGGAGGAAATGTGTTCCAACATTGCATCCAAATTTTGGAACACACACTTTGTTGGATCAGTCCCTTGTGATCAAGACTCTTGACACCAAGGAGATGATGGGTGTTCATGAGTTAACTGCATCTAAAGAGAGCACCTTAGACTGTGAGATCTTGCAGAAGGTGGCTGATAAAGAAGAACATAGGGGAGTTGCTCCAATTTCTCCTTGTTATGATACTTCCACACAGCAATCAGAGATGGATTTGCACAGTGGAAGCAGTCATGATATGTTCCCATCTGTTGTAAACATGGGAATGAGCCATGAGACATCATTATCTTGTGGTATACTATTGAGATTAAACAATATGATGAGCTTAGTGAAAAGAGTCGCCTTCACTAAGTGGGCTCACAAGATAATTTTGGCGCAAGTCTATTTTTAGACTATGTCTATTTTTAGACATGGTGATCATATTTCAGAAGTTGCAAGATGCTATTTGTGGATGGTTGATCAAGTTGGAAAAATATATGAAATTATATTTTTATAATATTGGACAAAGTCTATTTATAGATCTTCAATCTAAAAATAGAAGTGTCGATTATTATTAGCCCTTAATAATAATCCGACAATAAATAGTAACTTATTCTCTTGGAGCACTTAATTTCAGTGCATGGATTTGGAAAATCAGTGGGATGAAGGAATTATGCAATTCATAGGGTTTGCTGGTGGTTCATGCATGGAGGACTCAGTTAGAACTGAAGTAGCAAAGTTATGACAGAGTTGGAAGAGTAGTTCATGGAGTTGTATTCAATTTAACTCAGTTAGACTCAGTTGAGCTAGTTGTATCTAGTCTAACTGAATGGTACACTAGTGAGAGTGGAGTGAATTAATTAGTTAATTAATTCACAAATAATAACTCATTAATCAACTGAACAATACAGCAGTTAACTACAGTGCATGTCAGTTCCAGTGGAGACCCAGTGGAGATATAGGTGAAAGGGAAAGATGGACTATCTGTTGTGACTATAGTGATGCATTGATTGCACCACACACACATTGGAATTGCCAATGAGGATTGCGCAGTCAAGGAAAGGGTAATTTAAACTCATTCAGAGCTATTCTTCAGCAGGGATTGTGCAGTGGAGGCAGGCTAGTAGGAGGGCAGAGATCGGTGCATGGATTTGCAGATTTCTTCTATGTTAGTGTGTGACGGTTGATTGTACTGAGAGCTTGATGTACTAAGATTTGTATGATATTGTTACATGATCTCCATGATACATAATATATTATAGTTGGGGTTTTTAGCTTCATTCTTTCCCGTTAAACAACTGTGTTATGTGCGATTATTTTTATTTATGCTTCACATGTGTTTGCAATTAATTTTCCGCAAAAGATTAACAGTGGAATGATTATGTATTTTTCAAGAAGTTAAATATTTTGAGATCAGGGAAATCTTGATTTATGCATGTTTAGTGTATACTAATTTCTACATGGTATCAAAGTTGTGTTAATTCTTGAAGATTTCAATTGTGAATAATTGTTGAGTTTGTGCTGGTGGACAATTTAAATTTGCTACAAAATATTCTTGGTGCGGAAGTGGAGTATACATTGAAATGTCTTTCAATGGGTTGTGATTGGAGTATGCCCTTGATGGGAGCTCGAATTACATATCCTGGAAGGATAGGATGGAGGCGGTGCTGGAGGATAATGGACTGAAGAAGTTCATCGATAGCGATGCTCCTAAGTCGGGATCTAGCGATGTTGCATTACTTGACGCATGGCAAAAGAAGGTAGCAAAGACAAGAAGAATTATATTGGAAGGTGTGAAGGACCATATTGTGTCTAGCCTTCACAGGAAAGCCACTCCATTTTTAATTTGGAATTCTTTGATAGATTTGTTCCAAAGCAGAAGCAACTAGAGGAAGTTGGCGCTGAAAGACAAGCTCAGAAAAATAAAAATGGAGAAGGGCGACAATATTCCAAAATACCTCACGAAGTTTTTCCACTACATGGATGAACTGGGAAGTGTGGGGATTATTGTTGATGATGAATACTTGGTATTGGCTTGAGGGGTCCTGACCCAGGTTTGGAGTTCAAGGTTTGCCAACAAACCCCTATACTACTGGCCTTTTTGGTAGTGACCTACTTGCGCAGGTCAGAGTCTCACATGAAGTAGTATGGGTGGGTGTTGGAACCAAGTTTCCGCACCTTGAGAAAGGATAGTTAATTCAAGCAGAGTTGTGCCCTGCCTCGATATGTCTAGATATTCCCGAATAGGGCTGATAGGTCTCTTTTCACATCCACATGCACACGGTCAATTATGCTATGGTTCTCAACAATCATATACTTCCAAGATAGTAGCTCAATATAAAACAGAACAACACAGATCTAGATGTAGTAAAACACTTACACAGAACTTTCGCAGCTAAATTCAGAATATGCATAATACATCAATTACCAACAACTCGCATAAATAGTACACATAGATTCAGTTCTCAACAGCCCTTCTTATTCATCAATTCATCAATTCCCTCTTACAATACCCTTCCTAGCCTGCGCACACAACAGCAGGGTCCGCACACAGCAGGACTTTGGATCTCTGCACACACAGCCAGCAAGAGTCCTTCCCCAAAAACCCAGAACAATTTCCTAAACCACAATTCATATCAATATCTCCTCATTTCTCTGCCTTATAATTCAAAATGTTCCTCTATTTATAACAATATAGCCTAAACTTTCCTATGGTCCACAAACCATGGTTTTTGGACCCCAAGTTTACCCTTTTTCCCATTAAAATGCTTTCAGGGCTTTGACCCACCCCTAAAACCCTGTGCTAGGCTAAATATAATAAAAAATATACAAAATCGGACCAGTTTCGCAGCTCGTAGGAGACCCTCTTCCAATAGTCCCCCAACACAATCTTGTGACTCGTCCCGAGTCACTGTGGTGGTGCGGTCCCTATTTGTGCACGTAAGGTAGTAAAGGCGGCAATCAGCGGAGGTATCACTTCTTGACTCTGGGCCGCAGCACTCTGTGCAAGGTCTACCAACTTCTAGGAGGTCGATCCTTCGGTAGCCACGGTGACACTCTCAAGGATCTGATTAAGTCGCTTGGTCGCGACATCAATATCTTGTGAAAGTTGGAGGGCTATGGCAGCCCAAGGCTTTAGATGTTTCGCCATGATGTGATGTTTACGCCAGAGTTTCTCAATCTCATCCTGGAGATCATTTCTGGTATTTAACCATGCCAAGCGCTGGGCTGGTACCAAATTGGGAAGCGTGGCATTGACCTGCTCGAAGGCTTCTTCCTTCTGCCGTAAGTCCTGATTGATTTCATGAAGGACCGGATCTCGCTGGACCTTAGTCCAGACTTGCATGGCTGATTACAGTAGTTGGGCACCTTGGAAAATCTTCCCCGGAATAACATTTTTCATGTCGGTGACTAGAGTGATGTGCTGGGTGCAGACTTTTGGGGGCGTTTCGGGCTGCAGTTTGGCCTGTAAGCCGGTGATTTTTTGTTCCAGCTATGTCTTAACGGTGTTTATTTCCATCTGAGATGCTTTGAGTGCTGCAACCAATTTTTCCACTTTAGCCTGAGGCGTGTCTGCAACCGGGATCTCATCTATAACTTCTGTACAGAGCTGGTGGATCACTGTTCTGAGCTCTGCCTGCTGTGACACAGCAAGGAGAAAATCAACAGCCTGCAACGTTATGGTGTGCTCGGCTGTACCAAGCTGTTATGTACTCGCTGGTCACGATGGCGAATCTCTTGGAAGACAGTGTGATGGAGGCCCTGTAAGGCTTCGTGGGGTAGCGTAGCTAGGTCCAGCAAGGTTCCTGTGTCTGTTGGGGGCTAAGTTCCTACCAGGGCAGTGCTAGGTATAGTCCAGAGATGATTGTCCTCTGTGAATAGTGCCGAACTACTATTGACCAAAGGGGTTCGTGCCTGGCCCATGCTGGTTGGAAGCGTATTGATTTTTATCTAGAGAGCGCGAAGCTCGGCCTGGAGAGTTTCAACCGTAACCTTATGTTGTGCCTCGATGAATGCCCACTTGTCTTCTGTAGCCATGGTGACTGTGTCTACGATTTTCTCAAGGTCACCATCAGTCATTGTGACCATCGCATCATATTGTGCATGTTTCTTTCGGGATCCTTGTGCCGACTCCCCCTGACCGCTTCGTACTGGGGGGAGGGGTGATATCTCTGTTAGGCCCTACCTGGGCTTTAGTCGCGATGGTCTGTGGCGGCTACGTATCCCTATTCTTGGATATGTTAGAGTCCGTTTGGCGACGCTCCTCAGTCTCACCACGAGTATCTGTGAGGCCTTCTTTCTAGGCAAGGGGCCATAGCGTGTGATCATCAGGTCAATTTCTTCATCTGCTACCATATAAGGGAGTGTCGTCCATGACTTGTTTTTTAGGCTACGGATCCGAATATGGTGCATGGTAACTTGGAATGCGGCAACACTCTTGTATTTTTCATATATCGTCGGAGACAGCTGGGGTCGGGATTTTATGGCGGCTGCCATGCTGCTCTGGAAGAGGATCCAAATAACTTTTGTATCCTCAATGCGTTGTGCATCCTTAGAGTCCCATAAGTGAGCATACCTAGCTCCTTCGCACATCCCAGGAGGAAGTTCAGGGAGGACCAACTCCTCAGGGGTGTCCCAGGAAACTAGCGCTATTAGGAATAATAACCATGGATAGAAGAAAGTTGTCCCTTACTCTTGGGATTCGCAGACATTAGCTAGAAATTCATCGCACAAGTATTGAGCCCAATTGAAAGAAACTCCCTTTGCACAGCAGTCGGCCAACTGAATCACATAGGTGGGGACAATTACAACCTGGCACTTCCTTATTAGCTTGCAGGCTAAGAGCCTAGTACCCATCTGTGTAGTCGGGTCGTTGATAGTTTGGATCACAAACCCTCACTGATTTCGATGCACCACGTATGTCTTCTGCACAAACGTAGCGGTAGCTGCTTCGTACTTTTTGCCTACCCGTTCTAACGGGTGCGGCCCTTGCATAAGAAGGCCTGTAATCTTGTGGATCAACGTAGCATCAATAGGGACCCTATCTCAAATCCATAAGCAACCATCGTGAATCAGGGTGAGAAACTGGCGAGCCAACCAATCCGTGACGTTGTAATGGCCAAAATGAGGCATCCGGAGCAGATTCAAAAGTCCCAATCCAGCCAACCCGCATACTCAGCGCTATGGTACCACTGTGACGTCATCATTTCCATGGATTGTATCAAAGTATAATATGAGGGCCAATTCATGGAGGGTTTCAAAGTCCTCCAAGTCATGATCATCAAACTTGACCTCGCAGAGTCGCCCGCAAGGATCACCGATGACAGGGACTTCTCTCGGGGTTGGGGGGTTTGCAGATAGGTGATCAATCCATCCAAGATTTTTGGCGTTTGCGTAGACGGCCTACATGGTTGAACAAAGGGAGGTGACCAATTGATTGGGATAGCAAGCAGAACACCCTCTTGTTCGTCTTGATCTAGAGGTGATGCTAGCAGAGACCTAGCATGTCTTGAGGAGGTCCTAGGCTTCCTGGTAGCCCACCTCGATGCTTTTGTGGTTTTTCCTAAGCCTTGTGCCTTTTCCTTGCCTTTCCTTATGAATTAAGGGGGGGGGACTTCTTCCAGTTCAGACTTAACCTCCATGACTTCTTCAACATCAGGCCCCGTCGGGGCCGAGGGTTCGGCAGGGTTAGTGGCCGGCATCCTTGCGCGAAAAATGAATCCCAGCCCTAGGTGACTACTATCAGACGGAGTAGATTGACCAGACATGAGAGGGACAGTGTGGATATGAAAAATATGATTGCTCAAGTGTTTCCAAGAGACGAATGAGGCAGACAAGTTGTGTAAGTGAAATAGTGCCTCTGGCTGAACTATCCTGCTCTTTTTATAGTACCCCCAAATGTGCAATGGTGAGGTAAACTTTATCCGAGGCGGGTCTCTTAGGAAACAGTAAAAAATCTTCATAATTCGTTCCATTAAATGCCCAGAGGTCGCTCCTTCCATCGGTAACTTTTTCTTTTTAATAATGGGTACTGTTCCAACGGCTAGTTTTCATATCACCGGTAGGCTTGACCCATCTGTCACGCTAGGGTCACCCATCTGCATCAGCTACATGCCCCCCCCCCCCCCAACACAGGCTTGCTTCCTAGGCAACTCATGAACCATGACAAAGAGAACCTTATCGTCTGTGTAAGTGAGGTTTTAAGGGGGGTTGTAGCCAAAGCGTGTTGTCTTAACCGTAGTTGTTTTTTTTGTTTTAGAGGGGGGCGAATGTATGAGAGCTCTACTCCCTGAACTTATGGCCAGTGTAAAATGCACTCTAATTCTACTTTCTCGTGGGTCAACCTGACCCTTTCCCAAGGTTGGCCCATAGTAGTCACCACTTCCTGGTCCCATCAGGGTCTTTTCCTCTGAGGAAACGCAGCAGAAGTTTTTTGTGATTTGAAGACAACGCAGCATAGAGACGTGACATAACCGGTTCTTCCAAGTCTCTATTTCCTCCTCAAGATCAGATAAGCATTCAGTATCACCTTCCCCACAAAGTATTACGTCCCTTGTTGGGTTGTCCGCGTCTTGCACAGTTAGCTTATAAATATAGTCCACATCTTCCTCCTCGGGTACTAGTTCCGTGTAGCGTTTACCTTCCATAGGGTCTAATGGTACGATTACCCTTGTGCCATTATTTTAGAACACCATGATTCTTTTCTTCAAGTTAATGATACCACCCATTTTGATTTCCTAATCTAATTCTAGTAGCACAAGGTAGGGATCCACATCTTCGACGATTTAAATGACTTCAAAGTCAGCTCGAACTTTTACTCCTGCGATATCTACCATAATCCCTGATAACCTTCCCAATGGTATGATATTTTGTTGATTATCCATGCATAGCTAGATAGTGGACCATTCCAACTTTGGTTCACCCATTCGATGCCAGGTTTGTTTAGGTAATACATTGGTGTCTGACCCGAGGTCTAAGATAACCCGATCCATCTCATAATTTTCGATATGTGTCGTTAACCGCATCTCCCTCCCAGTGTGTTTCTGATACCTGTACACTTTGTGTACATCCTTAATATTAGGGGACATGGTGGAGCGCGTTGCACAGCTATCTATTAAAGCCTACATATTTTTCACTGCCCTTGGGTTTCAAAGCAATTTCATACATGCTTGTAGGAAAGGTTTGACCTCCTCAACTACCTTAAGACCCTCAGGAGGTAGGGATGTAGATGCCACAGTCTTGAGGAAGTCCCTTCGAGCTTCCATAAATGTTTCCCTTGCTTTGCCCAAGTCTAGCCCTTCTTGTTTACTAACTGCCTTGCAAATCAGCGTTCCAGTTTTGACCTTCTCCTCAATCCCTCCAGTAGCCAATCTACTGCACATGACAACATTTATGCTTGGGCCCTTACCCCTTAGCTCATTCTTAACCCTCTGCACCTTCTGTGTGGGTGGGAGCTACTTCTCCTGTATTTTTGCTATCAAGACTGGACAATTTTCAAGCATATGGTCTAGCTGTCTGCAATACCTACAAGACTGTCTCGTAGCGTTCAGGAAATCCTTCGCAAAATGCCCTGTGTCTCCACAGTTATAGCAGATCCATTGGCCCCGACTCTGACCTGCACTTCCACTTCGGCCTCCTTCCCTGCTCCTGGAGAGGGAGCCATTCATGCCTTCAGGGGTTTTAGGCGAGACAGGGTCTGACTGTACCTTATACACTTTTCCCTGATCTATCACTAGATTATAGGTTCGACAGTTCTGCTCATCATTCCCTACTGACTGATAGAACCGGCACCAGTGTTGCTTTTTTCCAGGGATATCAGTGCCCGAATGGGGGTAGCGGTTGGTATCACGCAGCCCGACTATGCAGCCATCCTCGCACTAGGATGCAGGTCCACTTAGGCCTCGCCATCCTGGGTTGGGTCCCTTGTTTGATCCTGGGTGCCTCGGGCACAGGTCCTTCACATGCCCTAATACTTGACATGGTAGGCACCAGGGTTCTATTCCAGCTTCCCTTCCGCATTCCAGTCGTAGGTCCTGAATCTCCATGTGCATTTCCCTGAGCTGCGCATGGATTCACTATACTTCTAACGAAGCATATATCCTAGGCTTAGCTTCTAGTTTCATAGCAGCTTCCAAAGCTTTGTCTTGCGATTCAAAATTCTGGTGGCTCATAGGTACGCATAGTTGTGGGAGTAGCATAGTGATGAACCATTATGTATGCTATATGTTTTCATACTTAAATTCTCTTTATCTAAGAGCCTTCTTCAGGCGTTGATCGGCTTCCCACACAGACTCAGTTGTTCCTTGCTTGAAATGTTTCACGTCTACTACGATCTGAGAGTAGGACTTGGGTTTCTCGAATTTTTGTTTCATGGTGTTCTTAATATCTTGAATGGATGCGCTCCCATTTTGAGATAGGTACCGCATATACCATTCCAGCACTCTCTCCTCAAAGGTCAAGGACAACTATGCCCTTTTCATAGTATCACTCTCCACACCCTGTACCGTTCATATCGAGTCTCCAAAAAACCAAAATTGGTCCATGTTCTCATCTCCCATTCCCTTAAAGATAGGTAATTTCAAGTGCGCTACCATGTCTCCTTCCGGCAGTGTTCTGGGCGAGGTTTTATCCTTACCCAGTTCTAATGGTGGTGTAACTAGTGGGCTTTGCGCAGCCACTCCTCTCCGTGGGTCATAGACAGATTTCTCCCCTTCTTGATTGGTTTGATATCATTTATCGCTTTGTGTCGTACCCTCGTTCAGATTGGAATAAATCCCCTCGAACCTATTCTTCTTCTTTGTCAAGCTTCCAGTACTCTCTTTTCATTACTTGATCCCTTTCTCAAAATGCTCTAGGTCCCTGCAACGAAACCATTTGTTGGCTTGAGGGATCCTAACCCAGGTTTGGAGTTCAAGGTTTGCCAACAAACCCCTATACTACTGGCCCTTACGGAAATGACCTACTTGCGCAGGTCAGAGTCTCACCCGAAGTAGTATGGGTGGGTGCTAGAACCAGTTTTCCGCACCCTAAGAAAGGATAGGTAATGCAAGCAGAGCTGCGCCCTGCCTTGAGATGTCCAGATCTTCTTGATCAGGGCTAATAGGTCTCTTTTTTCATCCACATGCACACAATCAATTATGCTAAGGTTCTCAACAATCATATACTTCCAAGATAGTAGCTCAATATAAAATAGAACAACACAGATCTAGATGCAGTAAAACACTTACACAGAACTTTCGCAGCTAAATTCAGAATACGCATAATACATCAATTACCAAAAATTCGCATAAATAGTACACATAGAGTCAGTTCTCAATAGCCCTACTTATTCATCAATTCATCAATTCCCTCTTACAATACCCTTCCCAACCTGCGCACACAGCAACAGGGTCCGCACACAGCAGGACTCTGGATCTCCGCGCACACAGCCAATAGGAGTCCTTCCCCAAAAACCCAGACAGATTTCCTAAACCACAATTCGCATCAATATCTCCTCATTTATCTGACTTATAATTCAAAAATTTCCTCTATTTATAACAATCTAGCCTAAACTTTCCTATGGTCCGCAAACCATGGTTTTCGGACCCCAGGTTTACCCTTTTTCCCATTACAATGCTTTCAGGGCTTCGACCCACCCCAAAACCCCTGCACTAGACTAAATATAATAAAAAATATACAAAATCGGACCAGTTTCGCAGCTCGTAGGAGACTTTGTTCCAAACCTTGGTGAGCTAGGATGAGGGCGAATTATGGCACAGGAGATTGGGACATCTTCACCATGGCGCTTTGAAGATTTTGCAGCAGATTTCTACTAGACTTTTCAAGGGTACTCTTGTGCAGTCAGATTAGTGCAAGGGATGTATTATGGGTAAGTTTGTGAAGACCACCTTTCATGAGAAGGAGAACCATGCTTCGGTTATCTTGGAGAGAATTCACACAGACGTGTGTGCACATTTCTTAGTTTCTTCAACAACAAAACACAGGTATTATGTTATTTTTTTTATGACTATTCTCGTAGATGCTAGATCTTCTTCATGCAGAAGAAGAGCAAAACATTCTCAAAGTTCTGTGAGTTTAAAGCATTGGTGGAGAAGGAGTCGGGGAAGCAAGTGAAAGCTCTACGAAGCGATAATGGTGGTGAATACATCTCAGGAGAATTCAAATACTTATGTAGAAAAGAAGTAATTCGAAGAGAAATAATAGCGCCTCATAACCCACAGCAAAATGAGGTCTTGGAGAGGAAGAACAGAAAGATCGTGGGTGATGCACGAGCTATGCTTGAGAGGGAGCTAGACTTGCATGCAGTGAAGGAACTGCTTGTTCCGAAAGATGAGCCTTCGGATGTGGATTAGCCACAAGAGGAGATTCATGGAGTGGAGGTGTCCACTCATGCAGAACCAAACATCAGACAAGGTAGAAAGCGGACCATAGAAGCTGTGAGACTGAAGCTTGATGCGGCACAGAATGTAGGAGTCCCTACATCACAGCGCAGACAGAGACGGTCACTTGACCGATTTACTGGATACATGGCTCTTATGAGCAAGGGTATCTTGAAAAATCCATCTTCTTTTGAAGAAGCAGTGCAGGAGCCCACATGGTTACATTCCATGGTGGAGGAGTATGACTCCATTGTCAAAAACAGTGCTTGGGAGATTGTTCCAAGGCCGGTGGGAAAATAAGTTGTAGGATCAATATGGATATACAAGGTAAAGCAAGTTGTTGATGGGAGCGTCGAGAATTATAAGGAAATATTTGTTGCCCAGGGCTTCTCACAGATCGAGGGGATTGACTATGAAGAAACCTTTGCACCTGTCGCACGGTATTCTTCCATAAGGACCATCCTTGCTCTCTTAGTCCAGATAGGTTGGCACATTCATCAGATGGATGTGAAGACTATGTTCCTTAATGGGATCATTGAGGAAGAGGTGTACATTGAGCAGCCTGAATGATTTGAGATCTTTAGCAGCGATTCGCATGTGTGCAGGCTCAAAAGAGCGCTATATGGGCTGAAACAAGCACCTCGTGCTTGGTACACTCGGATCAATAGCTATTTCACTGGACTTGGCTTCACCAAGAGTGAGGCAGATGCAAACCTGTACCAAATTGTGGTGGAGGGTAAGATTTTAATCTTTTTATTTATGTTGATGATTTAATACTAACAGGTGATGATAAGTTGATACACTCATGCAAGGCAGATCGTGCAAAGGAGTTTGAGATGAAGGATTTGGGCCTCCTTCATTATTTCCTTGGATTGGAAATATGGCAGCGGGAAGGTGAACTATTTGTGTCTCAAGGCAAGTATGCCTGGGAGATACTGGAGAAGTTTCACATGCAAGGCTACAAGCCTATCGACACTCCTATTCCAAGAAACTAGAGGAAAGAGGATGCTACATCAGCAGAGGTAGTGGATGCCACTGTTTATCGACAGTTGGTGGGTTCGTTCATGTATTTAGTCAATACAACACCAGACATATGCTATGCGATGAAACAACTTTCACAAGTGATGGTGAAGCCTACCAAGCTCTTTTGGAAGGCAAGCAAGCATGTCTTGAGGTATCTCAGGGGCACATCTAAGTATGGTTTATGGTATAGACAGATGGATGAGGTGAAGTTGCATGGCTTCACAGATGCAGATTGGGCAGGCAGCGCAACAGACAGAAAGAGCACATCAGGAGGGATTTTTAGTATCGGATCTATGGTAGGTTCTTGGTATAGCAAGAAACAAATATCTTTGGCACTCAGCTCAGCGAAAGAAGAATACATGGAAACAAGTCAAGCTGCATGTGAGGCTATCTGGATGAGGAAGATCCTGGTTAGTTTTTTCAGTTCACATTTAGATCCTACAGTGATACATTGTAATAATCAGAGTTGCATTAAACTCTCGATTCATCCTGTGTTTCATGATAGATCTAAACATATTGATATCCGGTATCATCATATCAGATATTGTGTGCAGCGGAAGATCATGTTGCTTCAGTACATTCCTACGAAAGATTAGGATGCAGATATTCTGATGAAGGCGCTCACCAGGAGAAAATTTGAATACCATAGAGGCGGGATCGGGGTGAAGGATAATCCCTATCTTTTTGAGAGGGAGCATTGAGATTAAACAAGATGATGAGCTTAGTGAAAAGAGTCACCTTCACTAACTGGGCCCACAAGCTATTTTTGGCGCAAGTCTATTTTTAGACTATGTCTATATTTAGACATGGTGATCATATTTCAGTAGTTGCAAGATGCTATTTGTGGATGGTTGATCAAGTTGGAAAAATAGATGAAATTATATTTTTAGAATATTGGGCGAAGTCTATTTATAGATCATCGATCTAAAAATAGAAGTGTCGATTATTATTAGCTATTAATAATAATCCGACAATAAACAATAACTTATTCTCTTGGAGCACTTAATTTCAGTGCAGAGATTTGGAAAATCAGTGGGTTGAAGGAATTACACAATTCCTAGGGTTTACTGGTGGTTCATGCATGGAGGACTCAGTTAGGACTGAAGTGGCAAAGTTATGACAGAATTGGAAGAATAGTTCATGGAGTTGTATTCAGTTTAACTCAATTAGACTCAATTGAGCTAGTTATATCTAGTCTAACTGAATGATACACTAGTGAGAGTGCAGTGAATTAATTAGCTAATTAATTCACAAATAATAACTCATTAATCAACTGAACAACACAACAGTTAACTACAGTGCATGTCAGTTCCAATGGAGACCTAGTGGAGAGATAGCTGAAAGGGCAAGATGGACTATCAGTTGTGACTATAGTGATGCATCGATTGCACCACACACACATTGGAGTTGCCAATGAGGATTGCATAGTCAAGGCAAGGGTAATTCAAATTCATTCAGAAATATTCTTCAGCAGGGATTGCGCAGTGGAGGCAGGCTAGCAGGAGGGCAGAGATCGGTGCATGGATTTGTAGATTTATTCTATGTTAATGTGTGATGATTGATTGTACTAAGAGCTTGATGTTCTAAGATTTGTATGATATTGTTACATGATATCCATGATACATAATATGATAGTTTGGGTTTTCAGCTTCAATCTTTCCCGTTAAACAACTGTGTTATGTGTGATTGTTTTTATTTATGCTTCACATGTGTTTGCAATTAATTTTCCACAAAATATTAACAGTGGAATGATTCTGTATTTTGCAAGAAGTTAAATATTGTGAGATCAGGGAAATCTGGATGTATGCATGCTTAGTGTATACTAATTTCTACATATACCACCTGGGAGACCACCTGATTCAGATTTGATGAATGATGTTTCATGCATTGATGCTCCTTTCATAGATCTAAGAAGGAAGGGAGCATTAGAATACCATGCTTCAGCACTGAGAGTATGGGGAAAGTACAACGAAGGGAAAGAATTTTCCCTTAACATCACTTTCCATTCTCTCATCTCATACTACGCTGAGAAAATATGCTGAAAGAATGAAGGTTGACACCATCATGGATGTTGGCTCGAGGGGTCCTGACCCAAGTTTGGAGATTAAGGTTTGCCAAAAAACCCATAAACTACTGGCCCTTTTGGCAGTGACCTGCTTGCGCAGGTCAAATTCTCACCCGAAGCAATATGGTTGGGTGCTGGAACTAGGTTTCCGCACCCTGAGAGAGGCTAGGTAAGCCAAGTAGAGATGTGTCCAGATTTATAATGACCAAATCGCATATCCCAGAACCAGATCTATAGATCTCCTTCCCATCCACGTGCGTAATGCCAACTATATTTACTGTGCTCAACAAATCATATTCTCCTAAAATAGTAGTGCAGCGTTACAGTTATTCTTGCATAAAATATAACAACAAAAAAACAAATCCAGATCGAATGTTTACGCAGCAGAAACAATTAACACATTTACTTTCACAACTTAACACAGAACATGCATAACATAACAGCTATCAAAGATTTGTATCCACGATACAAATAGATTCAGTACTCAAACCACCTTTCTCATTCATTAGTCCTTCAGATCCTTCTTACAATACCCAAACCCGACCTGCGCACACAGCAGCAAGGTCCGCACACAACAAGACTTGGGATCTCCGTGCACACAGCTAGCAGGATTCCTTTCCCAAAAAACCCAAACAGGTCTACTAAGCCACAATTCGCATCAAGTTCTCATCATCTTCTTGCCTTACAATTCAAAATTTCCTTCTATTTATAACAATCTAGCCTAATCTTTCCTATGGTCTGCACACCATGGTTTGCGGACTCTAGGTCTACCCTTTGACCCATTAGAATGCTTTCGGAGCCTTGACCCACCCCAAAACCCCTCTGCTAGACTAATTATACTCAAAAATATGTAAAATTGGACTAGTTTCGCAGCTTGCAGGAGACCCTGTTCCAACAGTCCCCCAACACAATCTTGTGACTCGTCTCGAGTCACTGGGATGGTGCAGTCTCTACCTGCACACATAGGGCATTGATGGCTGTGATCAGTGGAGGTAATACTTCTTGACTCTAAGCAGCAGCACTTTGCGCAATGTCTACAAGCTTTTGGGAGGTCAGTCCTTCAGTAGCTGCAGTAACACTCTCTAATGTCTGGTTGAGTCGCTTGATCGCACCATCGGTATCCTGTGATAGCTAGAGGGTGGCATCGGCCCATGGCTTCAATAGTTCTGTGATGGCATGCTTCGTTCGTCGAAGTTCCTCAATCTTATCTTGGAGTGCTTTGCTAGTCTTCAAGCGTGCCAGACGCTGCGCAGGGACTAAGGAGGGCAAGGTAGCTTCAATTTGATCAAAAGCAGCTTCCTTCTATCATAAGTCCTGGTTGATTTTCTGAAGAACTGGGTTGAACTGGACCACTGTCCAGAGCTGCATGGCCGACTCGAGCAACTAAGCACCTTGAGCAATCTATCTCGCAATAATGTCTGTAGCTTATGTTACCAGCGCAACACGTTGGGCTCGTACCTTTGGAGGTGTTGCAAGCTGTAATTGGGCTTGTAATGCGGTGATTTACTACTACATTTGGGTCTTGAGGGCATGCATTTCAGTTCTGGATGTCTTTAGTGCTGCAACCAAGCCTTCTACTGTAGCCCGGAGCGGAGCTGTAGCCAGGAGCTCATCTAGGATCTTTGTGTCGAGCTGATGAACCCTTGTTTCGAGCTGCGCCTTCTGCGAGATAGCAAGGGAGACATCTTCGGTCTATCGTGTGATGATTTTCGTGGCCACATCAAGTTGTTTTTGTGCGGTTTGGTCGTGATGGTGAATCTCCTGAAGCACGACAGTGTGGAAACCCTTTAACACCTCGTGGGGCAGCTTTTCCAAGTTCAATTGTAGTCCTGTATTGACTAGAAGGTGGGTACCGACCAAGGCAATGCTAGGCAATGAGTAAGGACGGCTTTCGATTGAAGTTAGCCCAGTACTGCTGGATGTCGTGGGTGCCTGTGGCTGCATTATGGTAGGGTGCAACGTACCTGTCTTTTTCCAGAGGTCACGAAGCTCAGCCTACATGGCGTTGATTGCAACCTTTTGTTGTGCTTCTATGGCTACCCACTTATCCTCTGTAGCTAGGGTAAGTGCATCCGTAATTTTCTCGAGATCACCATTAGTTAGTGTGATAGTTGTGTCATATTCCTGGCGTTGGGCGCACTGCTTTTTCCGGGGCCCTTTTGCAAGCTCTCTGTGCCGCTTTGTACCCCGTAGGGCTGTAGTATCCTTACTATTCAGCCCTTTCGTTCGCAGGTCTAGCTGCGAATCTACCGTGTCAATTCTTATGGTGATTTGCAGTAGTTGCATAACATCTTCCATCGCTGCTTCTGAGCCCATCTAGCTAGACCCTGCAATCATCTCAGGGTTGAAAGCGGTGTTAACTTCCTTCATATAGCTTTGAATCTAATCTCTGTAGGGTTTGAAGTCAATTCTCCATGCAGGGAGCCAGAGGGAAATGAGCTTATTAATTTCGTCGTCCCCAGACCCCCTCATCGTAATGTCTGCAGGTTCTGGACTGGTAAGCACCGAAGCGTCCGCAGGGTTAGGGGTTGCCATAGTAACGTAAGGAGGGGATCCCAAATTTGGAGACTCACAGTCAGCGGAAGTGGGTTGATTGGGTATGAACAAAATGCTAAAGGTCCAGAGAATCATGCAGTAGAAAAATACATGCGGATTACAGAGATGATGTGGAACCTTGGTCAGGGTTATCCTTTCTCCTTTATAGTGCTTGTCGTTGTCAAATGGTAAGGTGAGCCTTACTTGGAACTTACCATCAAGAAAACGGTAAAAACTCACAAGTAATTGCCTCATTAATTGTCAGCTGCATGTTTTCCTTAACGGTAATATTCCCTTTTTACTAGAGTTCAGTGTTATAACTATCATCTTTCGCACCCTATGTTGTGTAGATTAATCCGTCTTGCGGACAAGACCGATCTCTCTAGTACAAAAGGTAACTAGAAACAAACAACCAATTATAAATTTTCAGTGTAACACCCTATGGGCTTCCCACGTGTCTACTGACCTTGGATGAAGCATCCGTGTTGCTTGCACATCCTTAATTATAGCCGAAGTAGGGTGTGCTGTAATGTGATTCAGGTGCAGCCTAAACAACTTGGCAACCATGCGCATCCTGTCCAGTTCTGAGTTTGGAACAGTTTGGGGATCATCCTTTCCTTCCTTTAGGTTGAGGCTACAGTATTCAACCATATGTGGTACCTCCGTTTCCCATGATTCAGATGCGACATACAGGCATGGTCTACCCCAAACCAAGGTGTCAGTGTTCTGCAGAGCTACGTCGAGCGCTCCTGTGCCATCTACCACCCTAAATGTTCGCAGAAACTCATCCCTCATAGTCTCCCAATGGCGAGTGCATTGATGTAGCTCCGCATCTAAATACTATGCAGCTGTACGCAGTCCTAGAGTATGGATAAATAGGTAGACCCATTCTTTTGGGGTTCTGTCGCACCACTGCATTTCCCATGTGAGCAAATATCTGCGTGGATCTTCTGACCCGATGAACTTTTAGATCTGTCTCCCAGCTGGAGCTTCAAATCGCAGGATCATCCTATCTCGACATTCCACCCAATCCTGGAATACCTTCCCATGCGTCTCCTGCCAGCGCACAATTGTTCCGCATAGGGCTAGCTTAAGGGCCCATAGCCTACATTCCTTGGGAACTCCTGCTTCGAATGCACGTAAAAATTCCTTAATGTTACCTGAATCCCCAAAGTAGGGCGGGTCTCTTACCTCGGACGAGATGCAGTGGAATTTCCTTGTGACCCGAAGACATCGCAACGCCGAAACCTCATGCAACTGGCCTTACCAATTCTCTAGTTCCCCATCAGAGTCAGAAAAGAATTCACTGTCTTTTTCCCAGTAGAGTACTCCTTCCGTCGTGGGGTTAATCCAATCTTCGTCCTGCGTAGTCAACTTGAAAATGTGATCCACTTCCTCCTCATTGCATGTTGGCTCTGTATATCGTGCACCTTCTGCGGGATCTAATGGTACTATTACTCGTGTACCATTATTTCCAAACACATTCTTCATTTTTTGAGGTTGATAACACCCCCTATATCTATAGCCCAGTCCAGTCCTAAGAGCACAGGGTAGGGGTCCGCATCTTCGACGATTTCTATTACCTCAAAATCATCTTGGGCCTTTACTCCTGCGATATCTACCATGATTTTTGGCAGCCTTCCTAGAGGGATGATCTTCTGTTTATTCTTCATGCACAGCTGGATGGTGGACCATTCCAACTTAGGTTCTCCCATTAGTTTCCATGTTTTTTTAGGTAACACGTTCACATCTGATCCAAGGTCAAAAATAACCTGATCCATCTTGTAGTCACCAATCTGCGCAATCAACCGCATTTCTCTTCTGGTGTGTTTTTTATACCTGTATATTTTGTGTACATCCTTGGTCCCTGGGGTCAGATCGGGCCGTTTTGCGTAACTATTCATTAATGCCTGAAGGTTCTCTATGGCCTTTGGGTTACATAGCAGCTTCAGACATGCCTGCAGAAAGGGCTCGACCCCCTCATCTGTCTTGGGGTGTGTTGGTACCTGCACAGTAGCTGCCTCTGCCTTAGCGAAGTCCTGGAAAGTTTTGGCCATTGTTTCTTGTCCCTTTTTCATGTTAAATCCTTCTTGAAGGGTCAAAGGATCCATTTCAGCCTCTTCCCCTGGTCCCCGGGTGGCCATCCCACTACGTGTTATGACCTTCACACTTGGGTCCATGTTTCTTAGTTTAGCCTTAACTCTCTGCACATTCTGTGTAGGGATGGGTTGCTTTTCCTGCATTTTTGCTATTAAGATTGGGAAATCTTCAATTACATGGTTGAGTTGTCTGCAATATCGACAGGATTTCCATGTAGGATTTGGGTAGTCCCTAGCAAAGTGCCCTTCTTCTCCACATTTATAGAAGATTAGTTGTTCGCGTCCTCGACCTGGGCTTCCTCCCCAACCTCCTCCCCTACCCCTTGCTAGAGAGCCACCAAAGCTCGCGGGAGATCTAGGTGACGCAGGGTCTGATTGTACCTTATACAAGTTTCCTCGATCTCTCATCAGATCATATATTCGACAGTTCTGCTCATTGTGTCCTACCGACCGGCAGAGCCTGCACCATTATTGCTTCAGTTCTAGCTGGGGGCAATGGTTCGTATCGTGCAGCCCTGTTATGCGGCAGTCATTGCACCACAACGCAAATCCACTTGAGCCTGGACGCACTAGGTTAGGTTCTCCTTCATGTATGTAATCTGTCAATAGTGGGCACTAATATTTTGTATGTCCAGATACCCAACATCGTATGCACCATAGATATGTGCTGGCTCCTTTTCCTCATTCCTTTCGCAAGTTTTGAACTTCCACGTGCATAGCTTCGAGCTGCTCCTGAATTTGTTGTACTCCTAACGAAGTATCTTCTCTAGGTGCAACTTCCAGTTTCATAGCGACTTCCACAGCTTTTTCCTACGACTCGAAGGTTTGGTGACTCATTGGTATGCGTAGGTGAGGTAGCAACATAGCGATGAACCATTCCGTATGTTGTCTATTGTCATACTCAAATCCTCCTTCCCTGATTGCTCTCTTCAATCATTGATCAGCCTCCCATACAGACTCAGACGCTCCTTGCTTGAAGTCTTTCACATCTGCTACTAGCTGAGAGTAAGATTTTGGCTTTCAGAACTATTGCTTCATAGCGTCCTTAATATCTTGAATAGATGCATTCCCATTCTGAGATATCGCATATACCAGTCCATAACCTTTTCTTTGAACGCTAGGGATAGGTGCGCCCTCTTCACCGTATCACTTGCAACATTCTGCGCAGTCCATACGAAATCTGCAACAAACCAAAATCGGTCCATATCCTCATCTCCTACCCCCTTGAAGGTAGGTATTTTCAGGTTCACAGCCATATCATTGTTTGGCGGAGGTGGTGGTATGGGCGAATTCTTACCTCTGTGCAGCCTGGACGGCGGTGTAGCTGGGGGGCTCTGCGCAGCTATCTCTTGCAAAGGGCTACAAACAGATATTCCTCCTTCAAGGTTGGTTAGATAGTATTTACCACTGCATGTCATGCTCTCATCTGGATCCAAGGTCATTCACTCGGTATGACTACATATAATACTCTTTTCGCACAGTAATATCTTAATCAGCAGGGGTAGTGTCTTCAGAAACTTGCCCCGAAAACCTTTAAAGAATCTCTGCTCTGCTTTGGAGTAGGAGACAAACTAATCAATGGCAAATTCTGTCACAAACCCTCCTAGCACACTGTCCACCCAGTGATCCACCGTGCGAGTGATGGTATTATCAGTCCTTTCCAGTTACTGGATCAGCCCTGAAGTCCACTGAGTGACCCTTTCATCCTTCCAACACTTCTGGAACTCTACGAGCCTTGCCAGCCACTCCTGAAGTTCAATTAAAAATGTTACAAAAAAAAATTCGTAGCTTTCCGTAAGAATGTACCTATCTTTCCAATTTTTCGTTGTTAACCTTGTGTTGCGATTATCTTTTATCGCAAATTCCTGAATCTGATTTTCAAACCACTCTTTGATTTCCTTCCTCTCAAGCTTCCAGTACTCTCTTGTCATTACCCGATCCCTCTCTCAAAATGCCCCTGGTCCCGACAAAGGAACCATTTGTTGGCTCGAGGGGTCCTGATCCAGGTTCGGAGATTAAGGTTTTCCAACAAACCCCTATATTACTAGCCCTTTTGGTAGTAACCTGCTTGCGTAGGTCAAAGTCTCACCCGAAGCAGTATGGGTGGTTGCTGGAACCAGGTTTTTGCACCATGAGAGAGGCTAGGTAAGCCAAGCAGAGTTGCGTCTAGATTTATAATGACCAGATCGCATATCCCAGAACCAGATATATAGATCTCCTTCACATCCACTTGTGCAAGGCCAACTATATTTACTTTACTCAAAAAATCATATACTCCTAAAATAGTAGTGCATCGTTACAGTTATTCTTGCATAAAACATAACAAAACATATCCAGATCGAATGTTTGTGCAGCAAAAACAATTAACACAGCTACTTTCGCAGCTTAACACAGAACATGCATAACATAACAGTTATCAAAGATTCATATCCATAGTAAAAATAGATTCAGTACTCAAACCACCTTTCTCATTCATCGGTCCTTCAGATCCTTCTTACAATACCCAAAACCGACCTGCACACACAGCAGTAGGGTTCACACACAGTAGGACTTGGGATCTCCGCACACACAGCCAGCAGGAGTCCTTTCCCCAAAAACCCAAATAGATCTACTAAGCCACAATTCACATCAAGTTCTCATCATCTTCTTGCCTTATAATTCAAAATGTAATTCTATTTATAAAAATCTAGCCTAATATTTCCTATGGTCCACACACCATGGTTTGCAAACTCTAGGTCTACCCTTTGACCCATTACAATGCTTTCAGGTCTTTGACCCACCCCAAAACCCCTATGCTAGACTAATTATACTCAAAAATATGCAAAATTGGACCAGTTTCGCAGCTTGCAGGAGACCCTATTCCAACAATGGAGCAAGGAAGGCAATCCTTGAATCAGAAGACAAACTTGTTTGGAGGATCCTCTTCCATACATGATGAGAGATGGTGGTCACACATGCCTACTTTGGAAAAACCAAGGCAGTTTTGGATAGATGATAGCCTCCCATGGGAGACTAACTTCCAAGAACTTCCATCTTCTTTTGAGCATGTGCATGAGCAAAGAGGGCAGCAAGGAAGGACTAGTAACCTTCCACCTTGTACCTTTGGCATGGGATATGTCAAGGAGGAGGAAAATGGGAATCTTGGTTTTCTAACAAACACCTTTGACATATTATATTTCAAGGAGAAGAAAAACAACATGGCAGACACTTCAGAAGACACCCTATAAGCGCTTCCATTGTTGGGCACATTAGATCCCTATTGGAAATCCCAACTGCTGGTGGAATATTCCAAGGATCTTCATACTTTCATGATTCTTGATGACTGGCTGCATGAAGAGAGCTATTCAATCCTTGATGGATTCATCTATAATCATGGTAGGATCTTCTTGTCTATAACTTCCAAGCTCAAGGAGAAGTTACTATAGAGGGCTTATGAAGAGTTCAATTTCAGCCACACCTATTCTATGAAGCTCAACAATATCATTTTGAGAAGCTATTATTGGGAGGGCTTTGAAATAGAAATATATCATCATTGTCAGAGATGCATGGACCTTGTGGAGTTGGAGCAGAAACATGACTCTAAGGAAGAGTTAAATCAGCCCTTTCCTTCTTCCCTTGAAGAAGAGAGTAGATCTATGCACCACTCCATTGATAGGAGGAGGATTGTTGGTGAAGAGCATGCTCTAAGTACATGTGTTTTATATTCTGATTTCATGCATTCTTACACCATGTTTTTGCAGGCCATGACTCCAAGGAGGAGTAACATATTTTGTAAGCCTCATGGCCAATATTGGGTCCCAAAATTTTCTGAATTGGGCCACTCCCTTGGAAGAACAAGGGAGATTTTTCATCATGATGGGTGCTTCCCAAAAGCACCAAATATATCTCACACTTTCAGCTATGGTGAGATGGTAGGGACAGCAAGTAAATGATGGGAAAACCACTTACCACATCTTGGTTTGATGCAAGCATGGGATGCTCTGCGCTGGATCCACATTTGGGACTATGATCCACCTCCATGTGCACAAATTTCTGATTGTTTGCACATTTTTTTGAACCCCTATATTGATGATGTACTTGTTCTCTTTATGGGGATGTATGGAGGAAGGAAGGAAGAAATGCATGTTCCCTATGGGATGACTACACTCCTTGTACTTTTTGTCTTATATTTCAGGGAGGGCATTGGGCAAACCATGGTTGTTTCAAGTGATTTATTGTTTCCTTATGGGATGAGTTGTTTGCATCTCATGAGAACCTTGTTGGAACAAGTCATGGATGGATGGTTTGGTGATCACTTAGCTTATGAGAGAATCTTATCCTTTGTTTGTGACACAAATGGAGGAGGAGATGAGTTACAGCACTCACCTTATCAGTTGCTTGAGGACAAGCAACATTTTGGAGGGGAGGACTGTAATATTCCTAATTAGCCCAAGCTAATAGGAATATACTATTTTGTTTTCATTTTCTTGTTGCAAGAATAAAATTGTAAAGGAGGATAAAATAAACTCCTAAAATAGCAAAATAAATCAATGCCCATGTGAACAAGGCTAAATCTGGGCTACTTTATCAAAACACCCTTATGTGTGAAAGGGATTAAGTCATTTGACTGTGTCAACTGGACCAAATCAATAGTGTTGTCTAGATATATTGAACCACCTAGATGCACAGCACAGTTTTAGTTGGAGGCTAATCATGTGAATGTAGCTAAACCATTGAGATGGTTTAGGTTTTAGCAAGGATTCCATATTATTTAAGGAGGAGGAGGACAGCATGAGAGAGTTTGTTGAAGATATTATTTCTGAAGGATTTTTCTGCTTAGACACTTCTTATTCTCTGGTTGTTTAGCTGAGAATATTTTTGTTTAGCACTAGGGTGTTCCTGACTGGGAATCCCACCTCCTTCCTTGAGAGGCCTCTTGGAGGAGTCTTGCATTTCTTTACAACTATCAGGCATTTTTCCAATCTCTTCTTCCAAATACAACGTAGATCCCGTTGAGGGTTTGGTTGTCTTTTTAAGCTATAGCAAGTGGAGGTTAGATCTATTCAAATATAAGCCATTATATTGCCTCTTTTCACTAGGAGAGTATTATATCCCATTGGCAAGAGAGTATTGGATGAGGAGAGCTCATTTTCAGATCTTGGCTTGAGGCCACATCATGCTCTAGAGCCTACAGTGCAGTCCATCTTCCAGAATTGTGTTATTTGCAAGGAGAAAGTTGCAGGATCTTTTGGCACTTCAAGGAGGAGAGATCTCTAGTGTTGGGAATCTGCCCTTCACTGTGGTGATCCGTGGATTACAAATCTAATCCATGTTCCATTTAGATCTGATCTTAATATTGATTTATCTGCTTCAAAAATTATGAATCATTCTGCAGATTAGTTGCATTAGATCTCATATCTACTCCATGTACTACATTTTTTGTTGAAAACCACAAGGGGCTTTTGAAGAGGAGACTCTATAGTGTATAGATCTGATATAGATCTATATTTTTGTACACAGATATTCTCTAGATCTAAATTTTAACTTACAGCTCTTTTCAGCTAATAAAATAATGCTATCAATATTGTACAGTCATATCATATGGTTGCAGGCTCTTATTTTGAGCATTTCTTCATGTAAAGTTTCATACTTTCTGTTCTATGATGTATGGGCTTCAATATAATCTTGATATACTGATGTAAATGACATGATTGAGCCTAGATATTGGCCTCCTACATATATTTGGCTGAAGTGCGTTATTTTTTGAGCATTTTTGTCACATAGTAATGCAGTCCCTTCTTTGGGCAATTTTCTAGTTGTACTAGATGTGGGAGATTTTTTTAACCCACCTAGAAAGATTTGTTTATGGTCTCCTCTTGGATTTGGGTCTTATATTATTAGATCTAAGGGATCCAAGGGCCAATTTCAAGTGTTGTAGCATCCATTCCAGAATAATGTGTTTTTCAGGCATGTCTTGCCAGCAATCCCAATTTGTGGATATTACAAAGACGAGAGGTAAGAACCTGCGCATCACTCTAAAAAAATTTAGAGGGATCACCAATGTCTTGTTGGGACACTTAGGAGTTGAATTTTGGGTGTTTTTTAAGGGTGATTTCAGCTATACAGTTTTTGGGCAGTAAGACGAGAGGTAAGAACCTGTGCATCGCTCTAACAAAATTGGGTGGGCTCATTGTTGTAGAAACTGAAGAACTTGTAGGATGAATTAATACACATAGGGCCCATGTGTGACGGTAGGACAACATCAACATCTACAAACACCCCCCACTCTACTGACTACAGGAAAGACGGTTCGTAAGAAGGAAAATAAGAGTGCAGAATTGGGAAGGAAAACATTCTTTGGATATATGATTTCAAAGGCAGAAAAGGAACAGTCCACGTCATATAGAGATAATAGGAAGACAGAACCACAAAAATTAGCTACCATATCAAGGCCAAGACCATCGGTTTCTTCCGTGTCTATACCTCACCATCCTTCAAATAGCATATCCACTCTTGATATCAAAACTCCAGATTCAAAACAGCAGTGGAAAATCATTGATCAGGATATTAGAATTGAAGGACACGGACAGACTAGTGGGGAACATCAGGGACTTGAGGAACAACATTCAGTTGATCATCAATTAAATGTTGGTAGTGTTGTTAAACATTTGGTCCTGGAGTAGCCTGATCCTTCTATTTGTCAATCTCTAGTACAATCCAAGGTCAGTTCATCCCATCAAGAAGAATCAGCCATGGGGGATTAGAATGTCAAGACAGACAGCTCCGTTTTGAATTCCCAATAGTAGTAACACGCGATGAGGCTCCTATGAATAATATCCCTTTATCATCCCTACCATCCTTTCAGGGGATGGTTGTTGAAGATCTTGATACCTTTCTATTCGAATTCGATGTGTTGTGTAGAGGTTATGACTACACTTCAGATGCCCATAAGCTAAAATTATTCCTTGCTACTCTGGAAGGAGAAGCATTAAGATGGTTCATGAGATTGGGTGTTGGCACGATTCAAACCTGGAATGACATGAGAGAGGCTTTCCTCTTTAAGTATTAGGGCTATTTTCGAACCAGGGACTTGAAGGACAAGATTTTCATAATTGCACAAAAGGAGGAGGAAATCCTGGAAGACTATCTGGAGAGATTTCACTACAATTTACAGAGGTCTAAATTCAGTAATTTAGATCCATAAATTCTAAAGCTGATATTCTTAAGAGGTTTAAGAGATGATTTTCTAGAGCATATGAACATAATATGAAAAGGATACATATCATAAGAGACGTTTGATGAGATAATGAAACTTTGCTTGTGTAGCTCAAGAGGATCAGTCAAGGGAAGAGTTTATGTTTGGGATCCTTCACTTTGGATACAGAAGTCCACAAGTGGAGGAGTAGACAGAGTAGAGATCGGGAACTTATTTGAGGATTTTAAAATCAACCTCCTTAGCACTCTCTCTACCCAAATTACTACAGTACAAGTCAAGAAAGCACAAGCAGAAGCTGAAGCAACCTTAGCAATATTCTATCCCCGATGCAAAAAGGAACATTTGGAGAGAGAATGTGGAATGAATAGTGTCAGCCTGTGCAACATCTATGAGTTGGCATACTCTATGAATCATTGTCCTTAGTTTCCCAGACTGAAGGCGGTACTTCAAGAATCAAGCAAGGATGTTCAATCTTCTTATTTCATCGGATCTAAGAGACCATGGCAGCCGCGACCTATAGGTATGCCTTCAGATTTTTCCTCTTTCTATCCTTGGAATAATGTCTATAATATTTAGCAATACCCATGGAAGTATCCTACTCCTTCCTCAAAACAATTTTCTTCACCATGGAACCAGTGGCCATCTCCTCCACCAATTCAATACCCTCCATCACAACCCAATCCAGGGGGTCATAACTGGAAAAGCAATGGCCAAGGTCCAGTACCCCATCCAATACCAATGCAACAGCATCAGTTACAACTACCTTCTATTTAAAATCATACACCTTCTGTCTGAACCCAATTACCTGTGCAACCTAACCCCAATCCAAATAATAAGGCGACCCAGAGCATGGATGCTACAGTTACCCCATAGACTTATCTTATTACTCCTATCGGACTTAATGAGGTTTGGCTTCAATCAGGGAAAATAATAAAATCTGAACATGCCCCCATTATTACCGAAGAAAGTGAATCACCCAAGAAGGATATGGACGATTCTGAGGCAATTGTTACACATGTAACAGATGATACAGCACCTGTTGTTACATTTTTAATAGCCATCTCGGGAGGATCTATTGTCTCTACAGCAACCAATCTGAGTAAGGTTAGAACATCTGTGATAGTTGACTCAACTATTAGTATTCAGAACCCCCCATACCCTCAACGATTAACTGAAACTAGGCTGGTCTCACAACCTAAATCTGAATTTCTCTGGGAGCTGCAAAATTTGTATGTGCAGATTCTGCTGTTACAAGCCCTAAATAAGTCCCTATCTATGCTAAAAAAGTAAGGGATCTATGCGTCAAAAGACCTGGAAGGAAACCTAAATACCCTGCTACTGTCCATGTCATGGGAAAATTTTTCGATCTTATGATTGATCAGCCTTTTTTGACTAAATATAATGACCCAGGGAACCCTACAGTGACCATCCATATTGACAATCATCCCATAACCAATACTTCGATTAATCTAGGGGCAGCTATTAATGTTATGACTAAAGACCTCTTCATCTCTTTGGGACTCCATGGACTTAGACCTACACCTACAGTGCTTGAATTAGCAAATAGGTCTCGTGTCAAGCCCGAGGGAGTAATCGAAGATGTGGTTATCACTGTAGCTTCTTGGAATTATCCGGCTGACTTTCTCATTTCACAAACCAAATCCAACTTGGGGGGTCATCACTTAATCTTGGGAAGACCATGGCTAGCCACTGCAGACACTTATATCAGATGTAGGTCCGGATCTATGGTTATCTCAGATGGACAGGCCACCCAGAACCTGAACCTTTATCCCCCAACAAAACCTCATATGGATTCGAGTAGTCCCTGGTGGGACGAATTTTCACCTGAATCTGATCTTTCCCTACCTCTTCTCACGCTTGCAAAAGTGAAATACTTTTAGGATGAAATAGAGGATGATATCATTAATGGTTTTATTAGTAATTCACTCCTTGTTGCCTCCATTAGAGATTTGGGAGAAGAATGTGAGGAAGATGATGCAATTATTGAACATTTGAAAACAAATCCACTTACTATCAGCAGTCCTGTTGAAATCGAACCTGGAAAATGTTTAAACATCAATCCTAACCTCACTGTTGAACAAAAAACATTGTTGATACAGCTATTACATAAATACAAAAAGGCATTTGCATGGGGCTATACTGATATGAAAGGAATCCATCCTGGCCTATGCACTCACCGCATTTACCTTAAAGAGGATTGCAAACCATTTAGACAACCTCGGAACCGAATGAACCCCACACTTAAGGAGATAGTGAAAGAAGAATTGCAGAATCTCCTTAATGCTAATTTCATCTACCCCATTTATGACAGTCAGTGGGTGTCTCCGCTTGTCATAGTTCCAAAGAAGAATGGAAAATGGAGAGTCTGTGTTGACTACAGAGAAATTAACAAGGCCACTCAAAATGACCATTTTCCTTTACCATTCATTGATCAGGCCTTGGATACTCTTTCTGGAAAAAAATTATTTTCATTTCTAGATGGGTTTAGTGGCTATAACCAAATACAAATTTCCCCATAAGACCAAGACAAGACAACATTTACTTGTCCATGGGGTACTTTTGAATACAGAGCCCTTCCTTTTTGCCTCTGTAATGCACTAGCAACCTTTCAAAGGGAAATATTGGGTATTTTTTTTTATCTTTTGAATGACTGTCTTGAAATCTTTATGGATGATTTTACACCCTACAGGGATGCCTTTGAGACAGCATTAGCTAACTTGGAAAAAGTGTTGGAACATTGTGAACAAATTAATGTTTCTCTGAGCACAGAGAAATGCCACATGATGATGACCGAGGGGATTGCGTGGGGACATTTCATTTCAGCAGATGGAATCAAGGTAGATCCTACAAAGATTGAGGTAATATTGAAAATTCTGACCCCTAAGACTCTTAAAGAGGTACGTAGTTTTTTGGGACATGCAGGATACTATATGAGGTTTATAGAGAATTTTTCAAAGATTGAATCCCCTTTATTTTCATTACTTATGAAAGACGTGGAATTTCTGTGGATAGGGAAGTATGAACAGGCCTTTTTAAAATTGAAGAACTGTGTAACAGCAGCACCTATTTTACGAGGACCAAATTGGGAATTGTCATTTCATATTGCTACAGACGCATCTAACATAGCTGTGGGTGTTGTTTTGGGGTAGCTGGAGGAGAAGAAACATTATGCCATTTATTACATCAAAAAGAACTTAACTCCAGCAGAGCTCAACTACACAGTTACTGAGAAGGAATTCCTAGTAGTAGTGCATGCTATCAACAAATTTCGGCACTACATCACCGGGTACCAAGTATTTGTACACACTGACCATGCTGCAATTCGATTTTTAATGAACAATCCTATTACTAATGGTAGAGTTACACTATGGTTATTGTTGTTACAATAATTTGATATTACTATTCTAGATAAACCCAGAAAAGATAAATTAGTTGTTGATTTCCTTTCTAGATTAACTATAATTGATGACTACACTGCCACTGAGGATTATTTTCCATATGAGTATCTTTTTGACATCTTTGCTCACTCACCATAGTATGCAGATATATCCAATTACCTTGCTGTAGGAAAATTTCCACACCAATTGTCTTCCAAAGAAAGAAGGAGGATTATACAACAGAGTGCTACCTACTCCTGGATAGAAGGCAATCTCTATCACACTGGGCCAGATTTTCATATTAGGCGATGTGTTAGAGAAGATGATTTATTTGAGATCTTAAAGGTTTGTCATTAGGAACCTTGTGGAGGACAATTCTCTGACAAGAGGACAGGACATAAAGTACTCTCAACAGGGTACTACTGGCCAACCATATTCCAGGATGCCAAGAAGTTTGTGAAAGGATGTGATAGATGCCAAAGGATGGGCCAGCCTCTGAAATTAGATGAGATGTCATTACAGCCTCAGATAGTAATAGAAACATTTGAGAAATGGGCCCTAGACTTTGTGGGGCCAATTAATCCTTCATCACATCAAAAAACATACATATTGGTCTACATCGATTATGTCACAAAATGGGTCGAAGCAAAGGCACTAACTAGAGAAACAGAGCAGGTTGTTTTAGACTTCCTATTTCAAGATATTTTTATGCGCTTTGGGATACCCAGAGAGATAGTGATAGATGGGGGTCCTCAGTTCACATCTCATTTGATCAAGAAGTTGGTTGAAAAGTATGGAATCCATCACAGAATCACTACACCATATCACCCACAAGAAAATGGTCAAGTAGAAAGCACCAATAAAGTCATTGAGGGAATCTTAACAAAGACAGTAGCCAGCCACCAAAGAAATTGGGTCGAGAAACTTCCAGAGGTATTGTGTGCTTACAGGACAACATGGAGGAATACTACAGGTTTCTCACCATATGAATTGGTGTATGGTAAGAATCCATTATTTCATATAGAATTTGAAATAAAGACATTAAGAAAAACATTGGTCGATATGGATTTGATTACAGCATAGACTCAAAGATTGAACCAGCTCAATGAGTTGCAAGAGAAATGGTTTGCTTCCATTCAACAGACAGAGATCATTCAACAGAAAAGAGCCAGATGGCATGATGGGTTTATTAAGAAGAAAAATTTCCAGAAAGGAGATTGGGATTTTTTGTATGATTCAAGGTTTAAAGATTTCAAGGGCAAGCTCTGCACCAAATGGCTAGGTCCTTACGAAGTGTGTTGTGAAACCAGCTCCAAAAAGAGAAGAAAAGAGATATCAACGCCCTAGAAATAAGCAACTTCGAGGGGGCAACCTCCAATACATTACATGAATGAACAATTCTTGGATGATACAAATTAAAAAACCTCCTTTCTATATATAGGAGTCCATGGGGCAACAATGTAATTCTAGTGGGGCCACAATGTAATCCTAGCCGACCTAACAATAATAATTTAAGGGCACAATGATAACAATATGGGGGTTAGAGGGGTACAATAATAACAATAAGGGGGTTACAATAACAATAATAAGGGACTATAATAGTAATATAGGGACCTAACATGCCCCTCTCCTTCAAAAAAATTTTGTCCTCAACGCTTGAGTAGCTCTAGGTGCTTCTGTATAAAATTCTCATCCTCCCATGTAGAATCTTCAGTGGGTAAGTTCTTCCACTTGATGAGATACTTTGAAATTGATCGATTTTGTAACTATCGAGTTCTTTTTTCTGTGACCACTTCAGGTTCCAATATGATTTTTCCTTCCTCATCAAGTTATGGCAATATTTTTTGAACTGGAAGATTTTCACCTATAACCTTCTTTAAGCATGAAACATGGACAACTGGATGCACTCATGAAGAAGCAGGAAGCTCCAATTTGTATACCATAGTACCAATATTTTGCAACACCTTGTAAGGACCATAGTACTTTGGTGATAATTTATTATCCTTCTTAGATTCCTTGAGGGAAATTTGTTTGTATGGTTGCAGCCGTAAAAATACCCAGTCTCCTACATCAAAACTTCTCTTGCTGTGATGTTGATCTGCCTGTTATTTCATTCGATTTTATGCCAAATTCAGGTTATCCTTTAAGAGTTGGAGAACTTCTTGTTGATGCTTGATGTGATCTTCCATTTCTTGAACCTTCGAATTTTCTCTTAAAGATGATGTGATGGATGGTGGATGATATCCATAAAGTGCCATAAATGGGGTCATTTTTGCTGCAGTATGGAAGGAATTGTTATACCACCATTCAGCGAGAGGTAACCACTTGACCCATTGTGTTTGTTTATCAGATACAAAACAACGAAGATATCCTTCCAAACATTTATTTACTATCTCAGTTTGACCATCAAATTGAGGATGATAAGATGAGCTATGAGCTAATTGAGTACCCAAACAAGAAAATAACTCCGTCCAAAAATTTCCAGTAAAAATGGGATCTCTGTCGCTCACAATAACCCTTGGGTTCCCATGTAGCTTTTGAATTGTGTCCATAAATGTAGTAGCAACTGTACTTGCTTTAAATGGATGAGATAATGCACAAAAGTGTGCATACTTGGTAAGTCTATCAACTACCACCATGATGTCACTCTTTCCTTTGGACTTAGGTAAACCTGTGATAAAATCCATTGAAATCTCCTCCCAACGTTGACTTGGAATGGATAAAGGTTGTAGAAGTCCTGGGGTCTTAATTGTTTCCACTTTATTCTGCTGGCAAACCAAACATTCCGCCACAAACTTTCGAATATCAGATTTAAGGCCATCCCAAAAAAAATATTTCTTCACCCTGTGGTAAGTTTTTAAAAATCCTGAGTGTCCTCCTAAAGGAGAAGTGTGCAATTCGAAAAGAATCTTTTGTTTTAGTTGGGAATTCTTACAAAGATATAAGCAATCTTTGTACCATAAGGAATCATTTTTCCAACTAAATGTATCATATTTACTAGGATCTTGCTGCAACTTTTGAATGAGTGTCCACACTTCTTCTTCCTTCTTCCATTCATCTCTTGCTTCGGTTATCCAATCTGGTTGGATAATAGAAATGGCACAAAGCAATGCTTCCACCTCTTCATTCTTTCTTGATAGTGCATCTGCAACAACATTTAGCTTCCATTTTTTGTAGATTATTTCAAATTCGTAACCCATGATATTTATGACCCATTTTTGTTGCTCTTCTGAAGATAGTCCTTGTTCCAAAAGTGTTTAAGACTATTATGATCAGTTTTTACCTTGAAGCGTCTTCCCATTAGGTAAGTTCGCCATTTCTTTAGTGCATGCAGTATTGCTAACATTTCCTTCTCATAAATAGGTTTATGTAAATACATTCCTTTGATTGGACGACTTTCAAAAGCAATGGGTCTTCCTTCTTGCATTAAAATAGCGCCAATTCCATTTCCTGAGGCATCACATTCCACAATAAAGATTTTTGTGAATTCTGGCGTAGCTAAGACCAGTGCTAGGCACATTGCCTCTTTAAGATGTTCAAAGGCCTTAGTTGCTTCAGGAGTCCATGAAAATGCATCTTTCTTCAATAATTTTGTTAGAGGTGCTGCTATTCTCCCATAATTCTTAAAAAACTTGCGATAATACCCTGTTAACCCGAGAAATCCCCGCAACTTCTTTATGGTTGTGGGGACTTTCCATTCCTTAATGGCTTTAATTTTGTTAGTGTAATGTTCCCAATTTTTAGCCTCAAGCTAAAAGGAACATTATAGTTTGCATATTTTCATTTTGTTTAATAAAATGGGTAAGGAGACACCTTAACCCCTTTAGATGGAGAAATAACACTCCTTGTGTGAAAAGAGGAATAATAAAGCAGCTGAATTGAGCACCATATGGTGAGAACAGGATTGGATCATGCTTGATCTAGTCATTTTGACCAAGTCAACTAAAAATGTCTAGATACATTGAACCTACTTGGACAACGCAGTTTTAGTGGAGGCTCCACTTTCTTCAGCTAGGTGGCAAGTGTGAATGGGACCCATGGTGATAGGATTTCATTTTATTTATAAGGAGGATATGGCAACCCATTTTCATTATGCATTGGATTATTATTTTCATAGGGTCTGCAGATACTTGCATCCCCGGGCTGTTTAGAAGGGTTGTAGTGTTCTTGAACCCAAGGGCGTTCCTGGTCGGGAACCATTTCCTCATCCTCAAGGAAGGAGAGGGTTTGAGCTTCATTTCCTCATTCCGGCATTTGGTCAAGCTTATCCTGTCATCTACAGTGTTATTTTGTTGGGTAGAAAATGTTGTGTTGCTGGGAGCAGCAACAGAGGAACTCTCAGAGTCATTATTGGCTTGTTCTTCGGTGGAGTTCTTGCATATTCTTTGGAGGAGCAGTAGAGGAGACTCTCGAGCTTCATTTCATATATTTGGCACCAGGCCAACCACTCACCATCTCTCACAGCTCAGTCTAGAGCAGGAACTGCGTTATTTATGTAGGCGATTACTGGGAGAGCCATTGGAGCTTATCAAGAGAATTATTTTTGAGTGAAAGGGATCAACCCTTTGCTTGAGAACATTATGAGAGGAGGGCATGAGTATTTTATATCTTCCATAGCCTCATTCTCATTTTGATTCAGTTGTAGTGGCAAGTTTTTTGTCACATTGTACATTTTCCGACATTTCTAGAAATCTCTCCTAGATTGGCTATAAATCTTGTATTGGAGCCCATTCTTCTATTATTGGGCATTTATTTATATGTATCAGCCATATTTCATGTATTGACATCTACAGCAACAACTACTCTCCTAGAGACAGCACTGTCACTGCTTCCCGGCATTTTATGCAGTTGCTCTTATCTGTACGAGGAAGGTCCCAAAACAGAAACAAGAATAAGGTTTCGAGTGGGAGATCCAAATCTAGAGGGAGATCTAAATCTCCTGGAAAGTTTGTAAAGGTATGTTGGAAATGTGGAAAGGAAGGGCACTACAAAAAGGACTGCAGATCTAAAGCTCCTGAGAAAGGAAAGGGATCTGATGATGCTCCTTCTGCAGAGGCAAAAACCACCTCGGATGAAAGTGGGGATGTGTATTTGGCTTCTTCTTCAAATACACATGTAGATCATGAGTCATGGTTGATTGACTCAGGTGCATCCTTTCACTTCACTCCCCATAGGGAGTGGTTCTGCGAGCATGAGAAATATGATGGTGGTGATGTCTTCCTAGGGGATGATAGGAAGGCCAGAATCATCGGACGTGGAAAGGTCAAGCTGAAGCTGCAAGGTGGGAGGATTAGAACACTTCCTGGTGTTCTGCATATTCCTGCATTGGCTAGAAATCTGATTTCTGTAAGCAAGATGGATGATGCAGGTGTAAAAATAGTGTTCGAGAAAGATGCCTACAAGATGGTTCGGGGAGCACTGGTATTAATGCGGGGAGTTCGGACTGGAACTCTGTACAAGCTACAAGGTAGCACTGTTATTGATGGGTGTAACAGTTCTATGGTTCCTGAAAGTGGAGTGGAAAGCCTAGCTATCTCTGGAGAAAAGACCATGTTATGGCATCAAAGGCTTGGACATATTGGAGAGAAGGGCCTTCGGATACTGCATAGAAATGGTATGGTAGAAGGTATGTCTAATTTCTCTCTGGATTTCGATTTCTGTGAACACTGTGTATATGGGAAGCAGAATCGGGTGAGTTTTTCTTCTGGTGTTAAGAGGGAGAACAAGATATTAGAACTTGTGCACAGTGATGTGTTTGGACCTATGTCAGTTCCATCACTGGGAAAGTCTATGTACTATGTTTCATTCATAGATGACTTCTCAAGGAATACATGGATATATTTCTTGAGGAAGAAATCTGAAGTCTTGGACAGATTTAAAGAATTTAAGGCTCTGGTGGAAAACCATATAGAGAAGAAGATAAAGGCGCTGAGGACAGATAATGGTGGGGAGTTCTGCAAGAAGGAATTTGAAGAGTTATGTAAGAAGTGTGGTATAGCACGGTAGAAGACTACTCCATACACACCTCAGCAAAACGAAGTTGCAGAAAGAATGAACAGAACATTGATGGAAAAGGCAAGAAGCATGCTCAGTGGTACCGGGTTAGGACAAGAATTCTAGGCAGAGGTAGTGGAGACTGCATGTTATCTTGTTAACAAATCACCTTCATCAGTGTTGGAGGATAAGACTCCACATGAGGTATGGACTGGTAAGAAACCCTCTCTTTCACATCTAAGGGTATTTGGATGTGATGCATATGTACATGTTCCAAAGCAGAAAAGGACCAAGTTGGATAAATCTGAAAGGTGCATCTTTATTGGGTATAAGGATGGTTTAAAAGGTTACAAGCTTTGGAACCTGGAAACAGGGAAGGTTGTGTACAGCCGAGATGTGGTGTTTAGAGAGGTGAAATATGTTGTTAAACATGAAATCATACCAAAGGAACCTGAGAGGATATAGTTTGAGCTAAAGGAGTATGAATCAGACTCTACAGTAGAAGAAGATTCAGAAGAGGAAGAGCCACAAACTCCAGCTATGAGAATATAAGTTTCGGAAAGAAGACAACCAGAAAGGTATAGTCCATCTGCTTTCTGTTCAAGTTTTGCCTTAACTATAACTGATGATGATCCCAGAACTGTCAGGGAGGTAGTAGATTCAGAGGTTGGAAAACTCTGGAAGGAGGCCATGGTTGATGAAATGGAATCCTTGCACAAAAATGAGGCATGGGATCTGGTGGAGTTGTTGGCTGGAAGGAAGCCCATCGGGAGAAAACGGGTGTTTAAGAAGAAGATGAATGTAGAAGGCAAGGTGGAGAAACACAAAGCTCGGTTGGTAGCAAAAGGTTATTCCCAGGTGCCGGGAATTGATTTTGGTGATATTTTTTCTCCTGTTTCCAAAGTTACTTCTATTAGATTACTTTTATCTGTTGCTGCTGCATTTGATTTTAAGATAGAACAGATGGATGTGAAGACAGCATTTCTTCACGGGGATCTAGAAGAAGAGATCTATATGAAGCAACCTGAAGGCTTTATGGTGAAGGGTAAGAAAGAACTAGTGTGCAGGTTGAAGAAGTCTCTGTATGGGTTAAAACAATCACCAAGGATGTGGTATCAGAAATTTGATACCTATATACGGGGACTTGGCTTCACCAGAAGCAAGGAGGATCACTGTGTTTATTTTAAATTAATTGGTGACCATGTTATTTATTTTGTCTTGTATGTGAATGATATGTTGTTGATTGGAAATGACAAAGAAATTATCCAAGATTTGAAGACCCAACTGTTCTCCAAATTCAACATGAAGGATCTTGGTGCTACAAACTATATTTTGGGCATGGAAATTAAGAGAAATAGGGCAAAGAGGAAGCTCTAGTTAAACCAGAGGAAGTATGTCGAGACTATATTGTAGAGGTTCAATATGCAGGATAGTAAACTGGTGAATGTTCCTATTCCTGTAGGTGTAAAGCTGTCTACTGAACAGTGTCCCAAGACACAAGAAGAAGATGAGGATATGTCTCGTGTTCCATATGCAAGTGCAATGGGTAGCCTGATGTATGCAATGGTTTGTACTAGACCAGGCATTGCACATGCAGTGGCAGTATTGAGCAGGTTTATGTAAAACCCAGGGAAGGAGCATTGGACAGCAGTGAAGCGGGTTTTCAGATATTTACGTGACACTAGTGATTATGGCTTGTGCTACCATGGAAGACTAGGATTGGAAAGAATGTTGGACATTCATGGTTTTGTTGATGCAGACTTGGCTGGAGATTTGGACCAAAGAAGATCTACAAATGGGTATGTGTTTAGCCTAATTGGAGGCGCAGTCAATTGGATAAGTAAAATACAATCTGTAGTGGCTCTTTCAACTACAGAGGCAAAATACATGGTAGCCACTCATGCAAGCAAGGAAGCAGTTTGGTTGCAGAGATTGTGTTAAAGTATGGGGTTCGTACAGAAATCTATAAGGATAGATTGTGATAGCCAAAGTGAAATTTTCTTGGCTAAGAACCCTGCCTGTCATTCAAAGACAAAGCACATTGATGTTCAATATCACTTTGTTAGAGATATGGTTGAGGAAAAAAGGGTGTTTCTGGTAAAGGTAGACACTTTGAAGAATGTTGCAGATGCATTAACGAAGTATCTGAGCACTCAGAAGTTCTCCTGGTGTAGAGAAACAATGGGTGTTGAAGAATTGGGCCAATGACTAAGCTCTCCTGTGGCCCCCTGCGGAAAGAAAACAACAAGTGGGAGAATGTTGGGTATGTGTTATATTCTTTCCATGACTAATCACACGCAGGGGGGTAAGAGGGGGGGTGAAAGCCCCCCCTTTGCACTAGGCGCAACGTGGGGGTCATAGGGGGGGTGGCAGCCCCCCCTGTCAGGGTCTGGGGCAACGCCCCGGCGAAAAATTTTTGGTCCTTAATTTCCTGTGGGCGGTCTGCACCCATGGTTTTGTGCATGGTTTTTGCACATGCTTTTTGGGTA